>OZ038380.1:124019919-124590270 GCA_964036045.1 Eutreptiella sp. 'Long Island Sound 2002' | reverse complement strand
CCTGCGGGGGCCCCGGTTCCCCTCGCTTCCAGCCGCCACTCCCCCGCTACAGGGGAGGGGGCTACGTCCTGTGCGGAGGTGGAGTAAGGGGGGTGGAGGAGGCATGGACTATGTATGGTCTATCCCCTGGTGCCCGTCCCTGTGTCCCGTGTGCGCGAGGCCGCGCGACACGGCCGGAGGGGGGGCTCAGGCCTGGGCCGGGCGCGTGGGTAGCGGCGGGCGGCCGAGGCGGAGGCGGCGCCATGCGGGTGCGGGGCCCGTGGCGGTCGCGGGGCGGTGTGGACGGACCGGCCGGCGGCCGGCGGTGGCCTTGAGAGCCCCACTCCATGGGGTCGGCGGGCGCGCCGGGGGCACGCGCGCCGCGCAGGCCTGGCCGTGGGGGGGGCGTGTGCAAGGGCGTCGGCGCGCCCGATGCGGGCCCCACTGCGGGCCGCGGGACCAGCGGCTAGCTGGAAGCGTGGCCTGGGGGCCGAGGCCTGGGCCGGGCGCGTGGGTAGCGGCGGGCGGCCGAGGCGGTGGCGGCGCCATGCGGGTGCGGGGCCCGTGGCGGCCGCGGGGCGGCGCAGGCGGACCGGCCGGTGGTCGGCGGCGGCCCTGAGAGCCCCAATCCATGGGGTCGGCGTGCACGTTGGGGGGGGGGGGGGCTGTGGCTAGCGGGTGGGTGTGCGCGCGAGGGGGACGGGGGTGCAGTGAGCTCAGCCACAGAGCGTCACCGTGCGGCCCACTGGGCGGAGGAGCGGCCGGGGGTGGCCAAAGTCAGCCGGGGAGCCCGGGGCGCTCGAGGTGTCGGCGGGGCCGCGGTCGGCGGTGGGGCCCGCACCCCGCTCAGCGGGGACGAATCCCGCCGAGCATCATCCACGGGGGCGAATCCTGGTGGAGGTGGGGGGTAGCGCCACGCCGTCCCTTCGCGGTCGAACCGGCCCGGGACGGGCCCCGCAGGAGGATACCGGGGGGCGGGCGGGGCTGGGCACCGGGGCTCCGGGGCCCGGGTCCCTGGTGGTTGTGGGCCGGCGCGGGGGAGACCGGGCGGGCCTCTGGGCTGCGGCTGGTGAGGGGGGGCGTGGAAGGGCCGGGCGGGCTCGGGGGCGAACCCCGAGAGGCCCCCGGGGGCTGGGTGAGCGCTCCCGAGGGCGGCCATTCCTTGAGGGGGGGGGGGGGGTTGCTCCCTGCCCGGGCTGCGCAGGGGCGCCGCGTGGTGCGGTAGAGGGGCGCAGCCGTGTGGGGCGGCGCAGGGGCGCAGCACTGTGGGGCCGCGCAGGGGTGTAGCGTGGGGCCGCGCTGGCGTGCAGCGGGGCCGCGGAGGAGCGCGGCGTGGGGCCGCGTTAATGGGCGCGGCATGCGCCGCGCAGGGCGCGGCGCGCGGCTGGCGCAGGGGTGCAGCGTGGGCCTGCGCAGGGGCGCAGCGCGGGGCCGCGCATGGGCGCGGCATGGGGCTGCGCAGGGGCGCAGTAGCGTGGGGCCGCGCAGGGGCGCAGCGTGGGGCTGCGTAGCGGCGCAGCGCGGGGCTGAGCAGGGGCGCAGCGTGGGGCTCCGCAGGGGCGCAGTAGTGTGGGGCTGCGCAGGTGCGCAGCGCGGGGCCGCGCATGTGCGCGGCATGGGGCTGCGCAGGGGTGCAGTAGCGTGGGGCTGCGCAGGGGCGCAGTGTGCGGCTGCGCAGCGGCGCAGCGCGGGGCTGAACAGGGGCGCAGCGTGGGGCTGCGCAGGGGCGCAGTGGTGTGGGGCTGCGCAGGGGCGCAGCGCGGGGCCGCGCATGGGCGCGGCATGGGGCTGCGCAGGGGTGCAGCAGCTTGGGGCTGCGCAGGGGCGCAGCGTGGGGCTGCGCAGAGGCGCAGCGCGGGGCTGCGCAGGGGCGCAGCGCGGGGCTGCGCAGGGGCGTAGTAGTGTGGGGCTGCGCAGGGGCGCAGCGCGGGGCCGCGCATGGGCGCGGCATGGGTTGCGCAGGGGTGCAGTAGCGTGGGGCTGCGTAGGGGCGCAGCGTGGGGCTGCGCAGGGGTGCAGCGCGGGGCTGAGCAGGGGCTAATCATGGGGCTGCGCAGGGGCGCAGTAGTGTGGGGCTGCGCAGGGGCGCAGCGTGGGGCTGGGCAGGGGCGCAGCGTGGGGTTGCGCCGGAGTGCAGCGTGGGGCCGCGCATGGGCGCGGCATGGGGCCGCGCAGGGGCGCAGCAGCGCTGGGCTGCGCAGGGGCGCAGCTTCGGGCTGCGCGGGGGCGCGGTGCGGGGTTGCGCAGGGGCGCAGCAGCGTGGGGCTGCGCAGGGGCGCAGCAGCGTGGGCTGCGTAGGGGCGCAGCAGCGTGGGGCTGCGCCGGGGCGCGGCATGGGGCCGTGAAGGGGCGCAACAGCGTGGGGCTGCGCAGGGGCGCAGCGCGGGCTGAGTAGGGGCGAATCGTGGGGCTGGGCAGGGGCGCAGCAGTGTGGGGCTGCGCAGGGGCGCAGCGTGGGGCTGGGCAGGGGCGCAGCGTGGGGCTGGGCAGGGGCGCAGCGTGGGGTCGCGCCGGAGTGCAGCGTGGGGCCGCGCATGGGCGCGGCCTGGGGCCGCGCAGGGGCGCAGCAACGCTGGGTTGCGCAGGGGCGCAGCGTGGGGCTGCGCAGGGGCGCAGCAGCGTGGGGCTGCGCCGGGGGCGCGGCATGGGGCCGTGAAGGGGCGCAGCAGCGTGGGGCTGCGTAGGGGCGCAGCGTGGGGCTGCGTAGGGGCGCAAAGGTTTGGGGCGGCGCGGGGGCGTAGTAGTGCGGTGCTGCGCAGGGGCGCAGCGCGGGGTTGCGCAGGGGCACACGTGGGGCCGCGCAGGGGCGCAGCGCGGGGCTGACCAGGGGCGCAGCGTGGGGCTGAGCAGGGGCGCAGTGGTGTGGGGCTGCGCAGGGGCGCAGCGCGGGGCCGCGCATGGGCGCGGCATGGGGGCTGCGCAGGGGTGCAGCAGCGTGGGGCTGCGCAGGGGCGCAGCGTGGGGCTGCGCAGAGGCGCAGCGCGGGGCTGGGCATGCGCAGCGTGGGGCTGCGCAGGGGCACAGTAGTGTGGGGCTGCGCAAGGGCGCAGCGCGGGGCCGCGCATGGGCGCGGCATGGGGTTGCGCAGGGGTGCAGTAGCGTGAGGCTGCGTAGGGGCGCAGCGTGGGGCTGCGCAGGGGTGCAGCGCGGGGCTGAGCAGGGGCGAATCATGGGGCTGCGCAGGGGCGCAGTAGTGTGGGGCTGCGCAGGGGCGCAGCGTGGGGCTGGGCAGGGGCGCAGCGTGGGGTCGTGCCGGAGTGCAGCGTGGGGCCGCGCATGGGCGCGGCATGGGGCCGCGCAGGGGCGCAGCAGCGCTGGGCTGCGCCGGGGCGCAGCAGCGCTGGGCTGCGCAGGGGCGCAGCGTGGGGCTGCGCGGGGGCGCGGTGCGGGGTTGCGCAGGGGCGCAGCAGCGTGGGGCTGCGCAAGGGCGCAGCAGCGTGGGGCTGCGTAGGGGCGCAGCAGTGTGGGGCTGCGCCGGGGCGCGGCATGGGGCCGTGAAGGGGCGCAACAGTGTGGGGCTGCGCAGGGGCGCAGCGTGGGGCTGAGTAGGGGCGAATCGTGGGGCTGCGCAGGGGCGCAGCAGTGTGCGGCTGCGCCGGAGTGCCGCGTGGGGCTGCATAGGGGCGCAGCAGCGTGGGGCTGCGCTGGAGTGCAGCGTGGGGCTGCGCAGGGGCGCAGCAGCGTGGGGCTGCGCTTGAGTGCAGCGTGGGGCTACGCAGGGGCGCAGCAGCGTGGGGCTGCGCTGGAGTGCAGCGTGGGGCTGCGTAGGGGCGCAGCAGCGTGGGGCTGCGCTGGAGTGCAGCGTGGGGCTGCGCAGGGGTGCAGCAGCGTGGGGCTGCGCTGGAGGGCAGCGTGGGGTTGCGCAGGGGCGCAGCAACCTGGGGCTGGGCAGGGGCTCAGTAGCGTGGGGCTGCGCAGGGGCGCGGCAGCCAGGGCTGTGCAGGGGCGCAGCAGCGTGGGGCTGGGCAGGGGCGTGGCAGCGTGGGCGCAGCAACCTGGGGCTGCGTAGGGGCGCAGCAGCGTGGGGCTGCGCTGGAGGGCACTGTGGGGCTGCGCAGGGGCGCAGCAGCGTGGGGCTGCGCTGGAGTGCAGCGTGGGGCTGCGCAGGGGCGCAGCAGCCTGGGGCTGCGCTAGAGGGCAGCGTGGGGCTGCGCATGGGCGCAGCAGCGTGGTGCTGCGTAGGGGCGCAGCAGCCCGGGGCTGGGCAGGGGCGCAGTAGCGTGGGACTGCGCAGGGGCGCGGCAGCCAGGGCTGTGCAGGGGCGCAGTAGCGTGGGGCTGTGCAGGGGCGTAGCAGCGTGGGCGCAGCAACCTGGGGCTGCGCAGGGGCGCAGCAACGTGGGGCTGCGCTGGAGTGTAGCGTGGGGCTACGCAGGGGTGCAGCAGCGTGGGGCTGCGCTGGCGTGCAGCGTGGGGCTGCGTAGGGGCGCAGCAGCGTGGGGCTGCGCTAGAGTGCAGTGTGGGGCTGCGCAGGGGCGCAGCAGCGTGGGGCTGCGCTGGAGTGCAGCGTGGGGCTGCGTAGGGGCGCAGCAGCGTGGGGCTCTGCAGGGGAGCAGCAGCGTGGGGCTGCGGTGGAGGGCAGCGTGGGGTTGCGCAGGGACGCAGCATCCTGGGGCTGGGCAGGGGCTCAGTAGCGTGGGGCGGCGCAGGGGCGCGGCAGCCGGGGCTGTGCAGGGGCACAGCAGCGTGGGGCTGGGCAGGGGCGTGGCAGCGTGGGCGCAGCAACCTGGGGCGGCACAGGGGCGCAGCAGCCTGGGGCTGCGCTGGAGGGCAGCGTGGGGCTGCGCACGGATGCAGCGGCGTGGGGCTGTGCAGGGGAGCAGGAGCGTGGGGATGCGCAGGGGCGCAGTAGCGTGAGACTGCGCAAGGGCGTAGCAGCCCGGGGCTGCGCAGGGGCGCAGCAGCGTGGTGCTGCGTAGGGGCGCAGCAGCCCGGGGCTGGGCAGGGGCGCAGTAGCGTGGGACTGCGCAGGGGCGCGGCAGCCAGGGCTGTGCAGGGGCGCAGCAGCGTGGGGCTGTGCAGGCACGTAGCAGCGTGGGCGCAGCAACCTCGGGCTGCGTAGGGGCGCAGCAGCGTGGGGCTGCGTTGGAGTGCAGCGTGGGGCTGCGCAGGGGCGCAGCAACGTGGGGCTGTGCTGGAGTGCAGCGTGGGGCTGCGTAGGGGCGCAGCAGCGTGGGGCTGCGCTGGAGTGCAGCGTGGGGCTGCGTAGGGGCGCAGCAGCGTGGGGGTGCGCTGGAGTGCAGCTTGGGGCTGCGCCGGGGCGCAGCAGCGTGGGGCTGCGCTGGAGTGCAGCGTGGGGCTGCGCAGGGGTGCAGCAGCGTGGGGCTGCGCTGGCGTGCAGCGTGGGGCTGCATAGGGGCGCAGCAGCGTGGGGCTGCGCTGGAGTGCAGCGTGGGGCTGCGCAGGGGCGCAGCAGCGTGGGGCTGCGCTGGAGTGCAGCGTGGGGCTGCGTAGGGGCGCAGCAGCGTGGGGCTGCGCTGGAGTGCGGCGTGGGGCTGCGTAGGGGCGCAGCAGCGTGGGGCTGCGCTGAAGTGCAGCGTGGGGCTGCGCAGGGGTGCAGCAGCGTGGGGCTGCGCTGGAGTGCAGCGTGGGGCTACGCAGGGGCGCAACAGCGCGGGGCTGTGCAGGGGAGCAGCAGCGTGGGGCTGCGCTGGAGGGCAGCGTGGGGTTGCGCAGGGGCGCAGCAACCTGGGGCTGGGCAGGGGCTCAATAGCGTGGGGCGGCGCAGGGGCGCGGCAGCCGGGGCTGTGCAGGGGCGCAGCAGCGTGGGGCAACAGGGGCGTGGCAGCGTGGGCGCAGCAACCTGGGGCTGCGTAGGGGCGCAGCAGCGTGGGGCTGCGCTGGAGGGCAGCGTGGGGCTGCGCAGGGGCGCAGCAGGGTGGGGCTGCGCTGGAGTGCAGCGTGGGGCTGCGCAGGGGCGCAACAGCCTGGGGTTGCGCTAGAGGGCAGCGTGGGGCTGCGCAGGGGCGCAGCAGCGTGCTGCTGCGTAGGGGCGCAGCAGCCCGGGGCTGGGCAGGGGCGCAGTAGCGTGGGACTACGCAGGGGCGCAGCAGCGTGGGGCTGTGCAGGGGCGTAGCAGCGTGGGCGCAGCAACCTGGGGCTGCGTAGGGGCGCAGCAGCGTGGGGCTGCGCTGGAGTGCAGCGTGGGGCTGCGTAGGCGGAGCAGCAGCGTGGGGCTGCGCTGGAGTGCAGCGTGGGGCTGCACAGGGGCGCAGCAGCGTGGGGCTGCGCTGGAGCGCAGCGTGGGGCTGCGCAGGGGTGCAGCAGCGTGGGGCTGCGCTGGCGTGCAGCGTGGGGCTGCGTAGGGGCGCAGCAGCGTGGGGTTGCGCTGGAGTGCAGCGCGGGGCTGCGTAGGGGCGCAGCAGCGTGGGGCTGCGCCAGAGTGCAGCGTGGGGCTGCGAGGGGGCGCAGCAGCGTGGGGCTGCGCTGGAGTGCAGGGGGGGCTGCGTAGGGGCGCAGCAGCGTGGGGCTGCGCTGGAGTGCAGCGTGGGGCTGCGTAGGGGCGCAGCAGCGTTGGGGTGCGCTGGAGTGCAGCTTGGGGCTGCGCCGGGGCGCAGCAGCGTGGGGCTGCGCTGGAGTGCAGCGTGGGGCTGCGCAGGGGTGCAGCAGCGTGGGGCTGCGCTGGCGTGCAGCGTGGGGCTGCATAGGGGCGCAGCAGCGTGGGGCTGCGCTGGAGTGCAGCGTGGGGCTGCGCAGGGGCGCAGCAGCGTGGGGCTGCGCTGGAGTGCAGCGTGGGGCTGCGTAGGGGCGCAGCAGCGTGGGGCTGCGCTGGAGTGCGGCGTGGGGCTGCGTAGGGGCGCAGCAGCGTGGGGCTGCGCTGAAGCGCAGTGTGGGGCTGCGCAGGGGTGCAGCAGCGTGGGGCTGCGCTGGAGTGCAGCGTGGGGCTGCGCAGGGGCGCAGCAGCGCGGGGCTGTGCAGGGGAGCAGCAGCGTGGGGCTGCGCTGGAGGGCAGCGTGGGGTTGCGCAGGGGCGCAGCAACCTGGGGCTGGGCAGGGGCTCAATAGCGTGGGGCGGCGCAGGGGCGCGGCAGCCGGGGCTGTGCAGGGGCGCAGCAGCGTGGGGCAACAGGGGCAAGGCAGCGTGGGCGCAGCAACCTGGGGCTGCGTAGGGGCGCAGCAGCGTGGGGCTGCGCTGGAGGGCAGCGTGGGGCTGCGCAGGGGCGCAGCAGCGTGGGGCTGCGCTGGAGTGCAGCGTGGGGCTGCGCAGGGGCGCAACAGCCTGGGGTTGCGCTAGAGGGCAGCGTGGGGCTGCGCAGGGGCGCAGCAGCGTGCTGCTGCGTAGGGGCGCAGCAGCCCGGGGCTGGGCAGGGGCGCAGTAGCGTGGGACTACGCAGGGGCGCAGCAGCGTGGGGCTGTGCAGGGGCGTAGCAGCGTGGGCGCAGCAACCTGGGGCTGCGTAGGGGCGCATCAGCGTGGGGCTGCGCTGGAGTGCAGCGTGGGGCTGCGTAGGCGGAGCAGCAGCGTGGGGCTGCGCTGGAGTGCAGCGTGGGGCTGCACAGGGGCGCAGCAGCGTGGGGCTGCGCTGGAGCGCAGCGTGGGGCTGCGCAGGGGTGCAGCAGCGTGGGGCTGCGCTGGCGTGCAGCGTGGGGCTGCGTAGGGGCGCAGCAGCGTGGGGTTGCGCTGGAGTGCAGCGCGGGGCTGCGTAGGGGCGCAGCAGCGTGGGGCTGCGCCAGAGTGCAGCGTGGGGCTGCGAGGGGGCGCAGCAGCGTGGGGCTGCGCTGGAGTGCAGGGGGGGGCTACGTAGGGGCGCAGCAGCGTGGGGCTGTGCAGGGGAGCAGCAGCGTGGGGCTGCGGTGGAGGGCAGCGTGGGGTTGCGCAGGGGCGCAGCATCCTGGGGCTGGGCAGGGGCTCAGTAGCGTGGGGCTGCGCAGGGGCGCGGCAGCCGCGGCTGTGCAGGCGCGCAGCAGCGTGGGGCTGGGCAGGGGCGTGGCAGCGTGGGCGCAGCAACCTGGGGCGGCGCAGGGGCGAAGCAGCCTGGGGCTGCGCAGGAGGGCAGCGGCGTGGGGCTGTGCAGGGGAGCAGCAGCGTGGGGATGCGCAGGGGCGCAGTAGCGTGAGACTGCGCAAGGGCGTAGCAGCCCGGGGCTGCGCAGGGGCGCAGCAGCGTGGTGCTGCGTAGGGGCGCAGCAGCCCGGGGCTGGGCAGGGGCGCAGTAGCGTGGGACTGCGCAGGGGCGCGGCAGCCAGGGCTGTGCAGGGGCGCAGCAGCGTGGGGCTGTGCAGGCACGTAGCAGCGTGGGCGCAGCAACCTGGGGCTGCGTAGGGGCGCAGCAGCGTGGGGCTGCGTTGGAGTGCAGCGTGGGGCTGCGCAGGGGCGCAGCAGCGTGGGGCTGTGCTGGAGTGCAGCATGGGGCTGCGTAGGGGCGCAGCAGCGTGGGGCTGCGCTGGAGCGCAGCGTGGGGCTTCACAGGGGCGCAGCAGCGTGGGGCTGCGCTGGAGTGCAGTGTGGGGCTGCGTAGGGGCGCAGCAGCGTGGGGGTGCGCTAGTGCAGCGTGGGGCTGCGCAGGGGCGCAGCAGCGTGGGGCTGCGCTGGAGTGCAGCGTGGGGCTGCGCAGGGGTGCAGCAGCGTGGGGCTGCGCTGGCGTGCAGCGTGGGGCTGCGTAGGGGCGCAGCAGCATGGGGCTGCGCCGGAGTGCAGCGCGGGGCTGCGTAGGGGCGCAGCAGCGTGGGGGTGCGCTAGTGCAGCGTGGGGCTGCGCAGGGGCGCAGCAGCGTGGGGCTGCGCTGGAGTGCAGCGTGGGGCTGCGCAGGGGTGCAGCAGCGTGGGGCTGCGCCAGAGTGCAGCGTGGGGCTGCGAGGGGGCGCAGCAGCGTGGGGCTGCGCTGGAGTGCAGCGTGGGGCTGCGTAGGGGCGCAGCAGCGTGGGGCTGTGCAGGGGAGCAGCAGCGTGGGGCTGCGGTGGAGGGCAGCGTGGGGTTGCGCAGGGGCGCAGCATCCTGGTGCTGGGCAGGGGCTCAGTAGCGTGGGGCTGCGCAGGGGCGCGGCAGCCGGGGCTGTGCAGGGGCGCAGCAGCGTGGGGCTGGGCAGGGGCGTGGCAGCGTGGGCGCAGCAACCTGGGGCGGCGCAGGGGCGCAGCAGCCTGGGGCTGCGCTGGAGGGCAGCGGCGTGGGGCGGTGCAGGGAGCAGCAGCGTGGGGATGCGCAGGGGCGCAGTAGCGTGAGACTGCGCAAGGGCGTAGCAGCCCGGGGCTGCGCAGGGGCGCAGCAGCGTGGTGCTGCGTAGGGGCGCAGCAGCCCGGGGCTGGGCAGGGGCGCAGTAGCGTGGGACTGCGCAGGGGCGCGGCAGCCAGGGCTGTGCAGGGGCGCAGCAGCGTGGGGCTGTGCAGGCACGTAGCAGCGTGGGCGCAGCAACCTTGGGCTGCGTAGGGGCGCAGCAGCGTGGGGCTGTGCTGGAGTGCAGCATGGGGCTGCGTAGGGGCGCAGCAGCGTGGGGCTGCGCTGGAGTGCAGCGTGGGGCTTCACAGGGGCCCAGCAGCGTGGGGCTGCGCTGGAGTGCAGTGTGGGGCTGCGTAGGGGCGCAGCAGCGTGGGGCTGCGCCGGAGTGCAGCGTGGGGCTGCGCAGGGGCGCAGCAGCGTGGGGCTGCGCTGGAGTGCAGCGTGGGGCTGCACAGGGGTGCAGCAGCGTGGGGCTGCGCTGGCGTGCAGCGTGGTGCTGCGTAGGGGCGCAGCAGCGTGGGGCTGCGCTGGAGTGCAGCGAGGGGCTGCGCAGGGGCGCAGCAGCGTGGGGCTGCGCTGGAGTGCAGCGTGGGGCTGCGCAGGGGCGCAGCAGCGTGGGGCTGCGCTGGAGTGCAGCGTGGGGCTGCGTAGGGGCGCAGCAGCGTGGGGCTACGCTGCAGTGCAGCGTGGGGCTGCGTAGGGGCGCAGCAGCGTGGGGCTGCGCTGGAGTGCAGCGTGGGGCTGCGCAGGGGCGCAGCAGCGTGGGGCTGCGCTGGAGTGCAACGTGGGGCTGCGTAGGGGCGCAGCAGCGTGGGACTGCGCTAGAGTGCAGCGCGGGGCTGCGTAGGGGCGCAGCAGCGTGGGGCTGCGCTGGAGTGCAGCGTGGGGCTGCGTAGGGCCGCAGCAGCGTGGGGCTGCGCTAGAGTGCAGCGTGGGGCTGCGTAGGGGCGCAGCAGCGTGGGGCTGCGCTGGAGTGCAGCGTGGGGCTGCGCATGGGCGCAGCAGCGTGGGGCTGCACTGAAGTGCAGCGTGGGGCTGCGCGGGAGGGCAGCGTGGGGCTGTGCAGGGGAGCAGCAGCGTGTGGCTGCGCAGGGGCGCGGCAGCCAGGGCTGTGCAGGGGCGCAGCAGCGTGGGGCTGTGCATGGGCGTAGCAGCGTGGGCGCAGTAACCTGGGGCTGCGTAGGGGCGCAGCAGCGTGGGGCTGCGCTGGAGTGCAGCGTGGGGCTGCGCAGGGGCGCAGCAGCGTGGGGCTGCGCTGGAGTGTAGCGTGGGGCTGCGTAGGGGCGCAGCAGCGTGGGGCTGCGCTGGAATGCAGCGTGGGGCTGCGCAGGGGCGCAGCAGCGTGGGGCTGCGCTGGAGTGCAGCTTGGGGCTGCGCAGGGGCGCAGCAGCGTGGGGCTGCGCTGGAGTGCAACGTGGGGCTGCGTAGGGGCGCGGCAGCGTGGGGCTGCGCTGGAGTGCAGCGTGGGGCTGCGTAGGGGTGCAGCAGCGTGGGGCTGCGCTGGAGTGCAGCGTGGGGCTGCGTAGGGGCGCAGCAGCGTGGGGCTGCGCTGGAGTGCAGCGTGGGGCTGCGTAGGGGCGCATCAGCGTGGGGCAGCGTTGGAGTGCAGCGTGGGGCTGCGTAGGGGCGCAGTAGCGTGGGGCTGCGCTGGAGTGCAGCGTGGGGCTGCGCAGGGGTGCAGCAGCGTGGGGCTGCGCTGGGGCGCAGCAGCGTGCAGCTGCGCTAGAGGGCAGTGTGGGGCTGTGCAGGGGTGCAGCAGCGTGGGGCTGCGCAGGGGTGCAGCAGCGTGGGGCTGCGCAGGGGCGGAGCAGCGTGGGGCTTCGCAGGGGTGCAGCAGCGTGGGGCCGCGCAGGGGTGCAGCAGCGTGCGGCTGCGCAGGGGCGCAGCTGCGTGGGGCTGCGCAGAGCAGCTGTGTGGGGCGGCGCAGTGGTGGGGGGGCTGTGTAGGGGCGTAGCGGCATGGGGGTGCGCTGGGGCGTAGCTGGTGGGCGGCCGGGGGCGGCGTGGGGTGCGTGGGGGGCGTGCCGTGGGGTGGTGTGGGGGTGTGGCCTGCTACCTAGCCTTTCACTACGAGGATGTGGCGAGGAAGACGCAGGGGAATTGAGGCCGGAGAGCCTGGGGATGGGGGCTGGGGCGTTGGCGGCGGGTTATCCCTGGCTGGGATGGCCGGGGTGCCCTGGGGTCCCGTGGGGGCGGAGGCTCCCCACGTCGGCCGGGTGCGAGACCACGACCTGTGTTTCCGTCACCGAAGTTCTTAGGGTTCTACCCCAGGAACTTACCCGCCGCGGGGACTGTGGGCCGGGACGGCCAAGGGGGATGACAATGAAGAGGAAATGGGGGGCCAGGATGAGCCTGGCGGTCGGCACCTTCCTTCGGCCTAGGGGAGGCCGTTGCCCGGGGCTATTCCCTTGCTCCCGTGGCCGTGGTGCTGTGGTGGGTGGTGGTGTGGCTACCTCCCAACGGGTGTCCGTGCCCGGTGCCGTGGGTACAGACCCCCGTTGGGGGCGGGTACGAAGCGCCGGGTCGCCTCGCCCCCCCTGCACAACAGCCCGCCAGGCGCCGGTTGGCCTTTAGCGCCAGCTGTCGTGGGGGGGGGCGCTCGGGGCAGTGCGGGGCCCCTCCGCTCTCCTGGCGGCCCGCACTGCCCGTATAATGCTTCAAGGGGCGGCGCGGGCTCGTACCGCACGCGCGGGCCGCGCCGCCCCAGCCGGGGTGGGGGACAGGGGGGGGGTCAGGGGGACGCGGCAGGCGGATGGAGGGTGGCGGGGGCTCGGGTGGTGCAGCTACTGGGGATCTGGGGGCCCCACCCAGGGGCCTTCGGCCCCCCCCGTGCGGTTTCGGTGTGGGGGAGGCAAAGGCCACTCGCGGCCATGACACATGGTGCATAGGGAGGGAGGTATGCCACATGCAACGCCATGATGCGTGTGGCAGGGGGAAGGGGTGCAAGGCCTGGACCCCCACCGCGTGCGGGGGGTCCTCTTGTTCGTAAGGCGGCCGCCCGTCGTGGGGCAACGTGGGGCTGTGCTGGAGTGCAGCGTGGGGCTGCGTAGGGGCGCAGCAGCGTGGGGCTGCGCTGGAGTGCAGCGTGGGGCTGCGTAGGGGCGCAGCAGCGTGGGGGTGCGCTGGAGTGCAGCTTGGGGCTGCGCCGGGGCGCAGCAGCGTGGGGCTGCGCTGGAGTGCAGCGTGGGGCTGCGCAGGGGTGCAGCAGCGTGGGGCTGCGCTGGCGTGCAGCGTGGGGCTGCATAGGGGCGCAGCAGCGTGGGGCTGCGCTGGAGTGCAGCGTGGGGCTGCGCAGGGGCGCAGCAGCGTGGGGCTGCGCTGGAGTGCAGCGTGGGGCTGCGTAGGGGCGCAGCAGCGTGGGGCTGCGCTGGAGTGCGGCGTGGGGCTGCGTAGGGGCGCAGCAGCGTGGGGCTGCGCTGAAGTGCAGCGTGGGGCTGCGCAGGGGTGCAGCAGCGTGGGGCTGCGCTGGAGTGCAGCGTGGGGCTACGCAGGGGCGCAACAGCGCGGGGCTGTGCAGGGGAGCAGCAGCGTGGGGCTGCGCTGGAGGGCAGCGTGGGGTTGCGCAGGGGCGCAGCAACCTGGGGCTGGGCAGGGGCTCAATAGCGTGGGGCGGCGCAGGGGCGCGGCAGCCGGGGCTGTGCAGGGGCGCAGCAGCGTGGGGCAACAGGGGCGTGGCAGCGTGGGCGCAGCAACCTGGGGCTGCGTAGGGGCGCAGCAGCGTGGGGCTGCGCTGGAGGGCAGCGTGGGGCTGCGCAGGGGCGCAGCAGGGTGGGGCTGCGCTGGAGTGCAGCGTGGGGCTGCGCAGGGGCGCAACAGCCTGGGGTTGCGCTAGAGGGCAGCGTGGGGCTGCGCAGGGGCGCAGCAGCGTGCTGCTGCGTAGGGGCGCAGCAGCCCGGGGCTGGGCAGGGGCGCAGTAGCGTGGGACTACGCAGGGGCGCAGCAGCGTGGGGCTGTGCAGGGGCGTAGCAGCGTGGGCGCAGCAACCTGAGGCTGCGTAGGGGCGCAGCAGCGTGGGGCTGCGCTGGAGTGCAGCGTGGGGCTGCGTAGGCGGAGCAGCAGCGTGGGGCTGCGCTGGAGTGCAGCGTGGGGCTGCACAGGGGCGCAGCAGCGTGGGGCTGCGCTGGAGCGCAGCGTGGGGCTGCGCAGGGGTGCAGCAGCGTGGGGCTGCGCTGGCGTGCAGCGTGGGGCTGCGTAGGGGCGCAGCAGCGTGGGGTTGCGCTGGAGTGCAGCGCGGGGCTGCGTAGGGGCGCAGCAGCGTGGGGCTGCGCCAGAGTGCAGCGTGGGGCTGCGAGGGGGCGCAGCAGCGTGGGGCTGCGCTGGAGTGCAGGGGGGGGCTGCGTAGGGGCGCAGCAGCGTGGGGCTGCGCTGGAGTGCAGCGTGGGGCTGCGTAGGGGCGCAGCAGCGTTGGGGTGCGCTGGAGTGCAGCTTGGGGCTGCGCCGGGGCGCAGCAGCGTGGGGCTGCGCTGGAGTGCAGCGTGGGGCTGCGCAGGGGTGCAGCAGCGTGGGGCTGCGCTGGCGTGCAGCGTGGGGCTGCATAGGGGCGCAGCAGCGTGGGGCTGCGCTGGAGTGCAGCGTGGGGCTGCGCAGGGGCGCAGCAGCGTGGGGCTGCGCTGGAGTGCAGCGTGGGGCTGCGTAGGGGCGCAGCAGCGTGGGGCTGCGCTGGAGTGCGGCGTGGGGCTCCGTAGGGGCGCAGCAGCGTGGGGCTGCGCTGAAGCGCAGTGTGGGGCTGCGCAGGGGTGCAGCAGCGTGGGGCTGCGCTGGAGTGCAGCGTGGGGCTGCGCAGGGGCGCAGCAGCGCGGGGCTGTGCAGGGGAGCAGCAGCGTGGGGCTGCGCTGGAGGGCAGCGTGGGGTTGCGCAGGGGCGCAGCAACCTGGGGCTGGGCAGGGGCTCAATAGCGTGGGGCGGCGCAGGGGCGCGGCAGCCGGGGCTGTGCAGGGGCGCAGCAGCGTGGGGCAACAGGGGCGTGGCAGCGTGGGCGCAGCAACCTGGGGCTGCGTAGGGGCGCAGCAGCGTGGGGCTGCGCTGGAGGGCAGCGTGGGGCTGCGCAGGGGCGCAGCAGCGTGGGGCTGCGCTGGAGTGCAGCGTGGGGCTGCGCAGGGGCGCAACAGCCTGGGGTTGCGCTAGAGGGCAGCGTGGGGCTGCGCAGGGGCGCAGCAGCGTGCTGCTGCGTAGGGGCGCAGCAGCCCGGGGCTGGGCAGGGGCGCAGTAGCGTGGGACTACGCAGGGGCGCAGCAGCGTGGGGCTGTGCAGGGGCGTAGCAGCGTGGGCGCAGCAACCTGGGGCTGCGTAGGGGCGCATCAGCGTGGGGCTGCGCTGGAGTGCAGCGTGGGGCTGCGTAGGCGGAACAGCAGCGTGGGGCTGCGCTGGAGTGCAGCGTGGGGCTGCACAGGGGCGCAGCAGCGTGGGGCTGCGCTGGAGCGCAGCGTGGGGCTGCGCAGGGGTGCAGCAGCGTGGGGCTGCGCTGGCGTGCAGCGTGGGGCTGCGTAGGGGCGCAGCAGCGTGGGGTTGCGCTGGAGTGCAGCGCGGGGCTGCGTAGGGGCGCAGCAGCGTGGGGCTGCGCCAGAGTGCAGCGTGGGGCTGCGAGGGGGCGCAGCAGCGTGGGGCTGCGCTGGAGTGCAGGGGGGGGCTACGTAGGGGCGCAGCAGCGTGGGGCTGTGCAGGGGAGCAGCAGCGTGGGGCTGCGGTGGAGGGCAGCGTGGGGTTGCGCAGGGGCGCAGCATCCTGGGGCTGGGCAGGGGCTCAGTAGCGTGGGGCTGCGCAGGGGCGCGGCAGCCGCGGCTGTGCAGGCGCGCAGCAGCGTGGGGCTGGGCAGGGGCGTGGCAGCGTGGGCGCAGCAACCTGGGGCGGCGCAGGGGCGAAGCAGCCTGGGGCTGCGCAGGAGGGCAGCGGCGTGGGGCTGTGCAGGGGAGCAGCAGCGTGGGGATGCGCAGGGGCGCAGTAGCGTGAGACTGCGCAAGGGCGTAGCAGCCCGGGGCTGCGCAGGGGCGCAGCAGCGTGGTGCTGCGTAGGGGCGCAGCAGCCCGGGGCTGGGCAGGGGCGCAGTAGCGTGGGACTGCGCAGGGGCGCGGCAGCCAGGGCTGTGCAGGGGCGCAGCAGCGTGGGGCTGTGCAGGCACGTAGCAGCGTGGGCGCAGCAACCTGGGGCTGCGTAGGGGCGCAGCAGCGTGGGGCTGCGTTGGAGTGCAGCGTGGGGCTGCGCAGGGGCGCAGCAGCGTGGGGCTGTGCTGGAGTGCAGCATGGGGCTGCGTAGGGGCGCAGCAGCGTGGGGCTGCGCTGGAGCGCAGCGTGGGGCTTCACAGGGGCGCAGCAGCGTGGGGCTGCGCTGGAGTGCAGTGTGGGGCTGCGTAGGGGCGCAGCAGCGTGGGGGTGCGCTAGTGCAGCGTGGGGCTGCGCAGGGGCGCAGCAGCGTGGGGCTGCGCTGGAGTGCAGCGTGGGGCTGCGCAGGGGTGCAGCAGCGTGGGGCTGCGCTGGCGTGCAGCGTGGGGCTGCGTAGGGGCGCAGCAGCATGGGGCTGCGCCGGAGTGCAGCGCGGGGCTGCGTAGGGGCGCAGCAGCGTGGGGCTGCGCCAGAGTGCAGCGTGGGGCTGCGAGGGGGCGCAGCAGCGTGGGGCTGCGCTGGAGTGCAGCGTGGGGCTGCGTAGGGGCGCAGCAGCGTGGGGCTGTGCAGGGGAGCAGCAGCGTGGGGCTGCGGTGGAGGGCAGCGTGGGGTTGCGCAGGGGCGCAGCATCCTGGTGCTGGGCAGGGGCTCAGTAGCGTGGGGCTGCGCAGGGGCGCGGCAGCCGGGGCTGTGCAGGGGCGCAGCAGCGTGGGGCTGGGCAGGGGCGTGGCAGCGTGGGCGCAGCAACCTGGGGCGGCGCAGGGGCGCAGCAGCCTGGGGCTGCGCTGGAGGGCAGCGGCGTGGGGCGGTGCAGGGAGCAGCAGCGTGGGGATGCGCAGGGGCGCAGTAGCGTGAGACTGCGCAAGGGCGTAGCAGCCCGGGGCTGCGCAGGGGCGCAGCAGCGTGGTGCTGCGTAGGGGCGCAGCAGCCCGGGGCTGGGCAGGGGCGCAGTAGCGTGGGACTGCGCAGGGGCGCGGCAGCCAGGGCTGTGCAGGGGCGCAGCAGCGTGGGGCTGTGCAGGCACGTAGCAGCGTGGGCGCAGCAACCTTGGGCTGCGTAGGGGCGCAGCAGCGTGGGGCTGTGCTGGAGTGCAGCATGGGGCTGCGTAGGGGCGCAGCAGCGTGGGGCTGCGCTGGAGTGCAGCGTGGGGCTTCACAGGGGCCCAGCAGCGTGGGGCTGCGCTGGAGTGCAGTGTGGGGCTGCGTAGGGGCGCAGCAGCGTGGGGCTGCGCCGGAGTGCAGCGTGGGGCTGCGCAGGGGCGCAGCAGCGTGGGGCTGCGCTGGAGTGCAGCGTGGGGCTGCACAGGGGTGCAGCAGCGTGGGGCTGCGCTGGCGTGCAGCGTGGTGCTGCGTAGGGGCGCAGCAGCGTGGGGCTGCGCTGGAGTGCAGCGAGGGGCTGCGCAGGGGCGCAGCAGCGTGGGGCTGCGCTGGAGTGCAGCGTGGGGCTGCGCAGGGGCGCAGCAGCGTGGGGCTGCGCTGGAGTGCAGCGTGGGGCTGCGTAGGGGCGCAGCAGCGTGGGGCTACGCTGCAGTGCAGCGTGGGGCTGCGTAGGGGCGCAGCAGCGTGGGGCTGCGCTGGAGTGCAGCGTGGGGCTGCGCAGGGGCGCAGCAGCGTGGGGCTGCGCTGGAGTGCAACGTGGGGCTGCGTAGGGGCGCAGCAGCGTGGGACTGCGCTAGAGTGCAGCGCGGGGCTGCGTAGGGGCGCAGCAGCGTGGGGCTGCGCTGGAGTGCAGCGTGGGGCTGCGTAGGGCCGCAGCAGCGTGGGGCTGCGCTAGAGTGCAGCGTGGGGCTGCGTAGGGGCGCAGCAGCGTGGGGCTGCGCTGGAGTGCAGCGTGGGGCTGCGCATGGGCGCAGCAGCGTGGGGCTGCACTGAAGTGCAGCGTGGGGCTGCGCGGGAGGGCAGCGTGGGGCTGTGCAGTGGAGCAGCAGCGTGTGGCTGCGCAGGGGCGCGGCAGCCAGGGCTGTGCAGGGGCGCAGCAGCGTGGGGCTGTGCATGGGCGTAGCAGCGTGGGCGCAGTAACCTGGGGCTGCGTAGGGGCGCAGCAGCGTGGGGCTGCGCTGGAGTGCAGCGTGGGGCTGCGCAGGGGCGCAGCAGCGTGGGGCTGCGCTGGAGTGTAGCGTGGGGCTGCGTAGGGGCGCAGCAGCGTGGGGCTGCGCTGGAATGCAGCGTGGGGCTGCGCAGGGGCGCAGCAGCGTGGGGCTGCGCTGGAGTGCAGCTTGGGGCTGCGCAGGGGCGCAGCAGCGTGGGGCTGCGCTGGAGTGCAACGTGGGGCTGCGTAGGGGCGCGGCAGCGTGGGGCTGCGCTGGAGTGCAGCGTGGGGCTGCGTAGGGGTGCAGCAGCGTGGGGCTGCGCTGGAGTGCAGCGTGGGGCTGCGTAGGGGCGCAGCAGCGTGGGGCTGCGCTGGAGTGCAGCGTGGGGCTGCGTAGGGGCGCATCAGCGTGGGGCAGCGTTGGAGTGCAGCGTGGGGCTGCGTAGGGGCGCAGTAGCGTGGGGCTGCGCTGGAGTGCAGCGTGGGGCTGCGCAGGGGTGCAGCAGCGTGGGGCTGCGCTGGGGCGCAGCAGCGTGCAGCTGCGCTAGAGGGCAGTGTGGGGCTGTGCAGGGGTGCAGCAGCGTGGGGCTGCGCAGGGGTGCAGCAGCGTGGGGCTGCGCAGGGGCGGAGCAGCGTGGGGCTTCGCAGGGGTGCAGCAGCGTGGGGCCGCGCAGGGGTGCAGCAGCGTGCGGCTGCGCAGGGGCGCAGCTGCGTGGGGCTGCGCAGAGCAGCTGTGTGGGGCGGCGCAGTGGTGGAGGGGCTGTGTAGGGGCGTAGCGGCATGGGGGTGCGCTGGGGCGTAGCTGGTGGGCGGCCGGGGGCGGCGTGGGGTGCGTGGGGGGCGTGCCGTGGGGTGGTGTGGGGGTGTGGCCTGCTACCTAGCCTTTCACTACGAGGATGTGGCGAGGAAGACGCAGGGGAATTGAGGCCGGAGAGCCTGGGGATGGGGGCTGGGGCGTTGGCGGCGGGTTATCCCTGGCTGGGATGGCCGGGGTGCCCTGGGGTCCCGTGGGGGCGGAGGCTCCCCACGTCGGCCGGGTGCGAGACCACGACCTGTGTTTCCGTCACCGAAGTTCTTAGGGTTCTACCCCAGGAACTTACCCGCCGCGGGGACTGTGGGCCGGGACGGCCAAGGGGGATGACAATGAAGAGGAAATGGGGGGCCAGGATGAGCCTGGCGGTCGGCACCTTCCTTCGGCCTAGGGGAGGCCGTTGCCCGGGGCTATTCCCTTGCTCCCGTGGCCGTGGTGCTGTGGTGGGTGGTGGTGTGGCTACCTCCCAACGGGTGTCCGTGCCCGGTGCCGTGGGTACAGACCCCCGTTGGGGGCGGGTACGAAGCGCCGGGTCGCCTCGCCCCCCCTGCACAACAGCCCGCCAGGCGCCGGTTGGCCTTTAGCGCCAGCTGTCGTGGGGGGGGGCGCTCGGGGCAGTGCGGGGCCCCTCCGCTCTCCTGGCGGCCCGCACTGCCCGTATAATGCTTCAAGGGGCGGCGCGGGCTCGTACCGCACGCGCGGGCCGCGCCGCCCCAGCCGGGGTGGGGGACAGGGGGGGGGTCAGGGGGACGCGGCAGGCGGATGGAGGGTGGCGGGGGCTCGGGTGGTGCAGCTACTGGGGATCTGGGGGCCCCACCCAGGGGCCTTCGGCCCCCCCCGTGCGGTTTCGGTGTGGGGGAGGCAAAGGCCACTCGCGGCCATGACACATGGTGCATAGGGAGGGAGGTATGCCACATGCAACGCCATGATGCGTGTGGCAGGGGGAAGGGGTGCAAGGCCTGGACCCCCACCGCGTGCGGGGGGTCCTCTTGTTCGTAAGGCGGCCGCCCGTCGGCGGCTGCGGCAGCCCACCTCGGGGGCTTCGCTACCTGGGAGAGGAGGGGCGGGAGAGTGGGGGGGCGGTGGGGGCACGGCGTGCACGCTGGGGGGGGGGGGCTGTGGGCTGGTGGCTGGGTGCGCGCGCAAGGGGAACGGGGGTGCGGTGAGCTCAGCCGCAGAGCGTCACCGTGCGGCCGACCGGGCGGAGGAGCGGCCGGGGGTGGCCAAAGTCGGCCGGGGATATATTATATACAGGGGTCTAGGCATGTGGTTGGGCGATTCCGAGGCTTGCAAACCACAAACAAGTGAGCCAAAATGGCTCAAAATAGGCCCAAAATGACCTCATTTCACTTGTTTGTGCACCCCAAATGGTTCAAGATCCGTTTTGGAAAAACACGTGTTTCACCCCTTTTTGACCTGTTTTTTTGCCCCAGAAGCGCCAATTTTCAAGCCATTTTGCCATTTTCCGGGGGCAAAAACGGGCCACCAAGGACGCAAAACAGGCTAGAACCACTTGTTTTGGCATACCATGTGGTCCAGGACAAACTTTGAAAGCGGCCATTTTTTTTACCCCGGTGCACGCTATTGACCCATTTTGGGCGTCCGCCCGTTTGGGCTCAAGCGTGCAGCTTGCCGCGGTCTTGTGGGTGGTGGTACGGCTGCCTAGGCGTCTGTTTGGGCGATTCCGAGGGATGGAAACCACAAAAGCTGGGGGGTTGTGGGTGGACTAGGTGCCCTCGGAATCAGTTTTTAGCCACGTAGCCCAAGATACGGCCCGTGCTTGGTTTCGGGGTGTTGGTGCAGATTGCGCACATTTTGGGGCTTTTTGGCGCCTTTTTGGGCCGTTTCTCGGACGTATCGTGGAGTTGAAGGGCACTAGAGGGCTCTTTGACACGGTGAAGTCAAGCTGCACGTGGCCTGTGGCCACCGTTTCCCTCCGTTTGGGCGTTTCGCCCGGGTTGGGGGGCTATTTTGGGCAAAAAAATGGCTGTTTTTGGCCCAAAACTGCGCAGATTTGGGAGGGCACCCGCCGACTTCGCGCCACCGCCCCGGGCCGCCACCGGGGAGTTCCTGGCTCAAAACTTGGATTTGGCAAGGGCACTACCTAGGCTCTAGGATCGCTAAAGTAGAGTCCAGCCCGAGGCGATTGGAAGGGGCAATGGCCAAAACGGAACGGTGACGCGCTTGTTGTTGTTGCTGTTGTTGATTGTTAGCTTAAATCTAGCTAACAACACGCAAGCAACAAGAAAGCAAGCAAGCCACACTTCTCCTTTCCGTTTTGGCCACTACTCCCTTCCACCGCTTCGGGCTCTACTCTAGTCTCGCCATCTCATACCCCACGTGGTGGCCTTCCGAAATCCAAGTTTTCAGCCAAAGACTCACCAGTGGCGCCCCGGGGCAGGGGCGCCAAGGCGGGAGGTGCCCTCCCAAACTTGCGCATTTTGTGCCCCGAAACAACCTTTTTTTTGCCCCAAAAAGGCCCACAAACCCACTCCAAGGGACCAAACGAAGGGAAACGGTTGCTACACTCCACGCGCGCCTCGGTTGCCCGGCGACAAAAAGCCCCCTGTTGACATTTAAATCCGCAATATGTCCGCGTAACGACCCGAAAATGGCTCAAAATGGCCCGGATTGCGGACAGTTTTTGTGTGAAACAGCCCGAAAATGGAGAACGGGTCATGTACATGTTTGGCTACGTGGCTCGAAACCGAATTCCGGGGGCACCCATTCCACCCGCAACCCCCCACTTCTTGTTGTTTCCAAGGCTCAGAATCGCCCAACGAGACGCCAACACCCCTGTACTAGGGGTCACTTGGTAGACCCGAAGGCTACCGCGGCCCAAGCACAGTGGGGGCCAACGGTGGGTCCACCAGGGTCCCCGAGGCCAAAAAAATGATTTCTTTCAAAGGTGTTCCTACACCATTGGGAATGCTCAAACAAGTGTTTTTAGACCGTTTTGAGCGCATGGAGACGCGTTTTGGGCCATGGAAAATCCCAAATGCCTTGAAAGTGGGTTGTTTTGCGACAAATAATGGGTCAAAAATGGGCCAGAAACGCGTTTTCCCAAAAGTCATCCTGGACCATTGGAGGTGCGGAATTTTTTTTCGATTCTTACCGGAACTTTTCATGGATCCCCCCCGGCGACCAGGAGCCGCGGGGAGTATAGTGAAACCCTGGCCGGGGGGCAGCCGGGGCCTCCCAGGGTCGCTCCCTCCGCGGCATTTGGACGGGTTGCCCGCGGCACCGGCTCCTGCGGGGGCTGTGGGAGCGGCGGGCGGCTGCAGCGTGGGGCTCCCGGGGAGCAGCACATCAAGCGGTATGGCGACTCGAGCAGTTCAAGAGATGGCCCAAAAGGCGAAACGGGCAAGGTGCAAGTCGTGTACAATGCTTCCAAATTGTTGTGCGAAGTGCTTTGCATAGTGCGCGTGTACCACCGGAGGGGGTAGAGACAGTGTGACCAGAGGGCATGAGAACGGGGCGCCCAGAGGTGACAAGGGTGCAACGGGTGGGCAAGGTGCGTGTTGCGCAAAGGGCATGCAAATTACCATGCATAATGTCGTGCATAGTGCCTCATGGGAAAGCGAACAAAGGGGGCGAGGGTAGGGCAGCCGAGGTGAAGGAGAGGACCAGAGCACCAGAGGGGCCGAGGGAGCAAATGCAGAGAGGGGGAGGGAGGAGTAGGAGCGGAGATGCCTCGCAAATTGCTCTGCACCGTGCGCGCACAGACAGAGGGAGCAGAAGGAGGGATAAGGCCAAAACACAGGGGGGCACGTGGGCAACCCGAGGGACAAGTGCCCCGCAAATTGCTTTGCACCGTGCGCGCTCCGACGGAAGGACAACAAGGGGAAGGGAGTAAGGGAGGGAACAAGGGCCGAAGGGGAGCATGCCGCGCAGCGTGTTATGTAACTTGCACGCCCCGAAACCCTTGCCCATACCGAAACATGATGGCAATGGACACCGAAGACAGGCACGGTCGCGTACAAGTAGGGCACGAGAAGGAAGGCTAAGGGAGGCCACGGCGGCATCCCCCACCATGTGCCCCACGTATGGCGTGGCCGACCGCGGCAGGGGCTCTTGCGGGGGCTGTGGACGCGACGGGCGACGCAACGGTGGCCCGGAGGTGACGAGGGACAAACGGTGCAAAGGTGAGTGTCGTGCGAGGTGTCTTGCAAACTGTCATGCATAGTGCCAAGCAGGGGATTGCACGGAGGGGTCGAGGGTACGACAAACGAGGGGGCAGGGGGAGACTACAGCGACAAAGGGGCACAAGGGCGGGTGCAGAAGAGGGGGAGAGTGGAGAGCGTACAAGCATAGCTTGCACATTGCTCTGCACCGTGCGCGCATAGGCAGAGAGGGCAGGCATAGGGACAAGGACAGAACACGGGGAGGGCCCGAGTGCAAGGGGGGGACAACAGAGGGTAGTGTGCCACTGCCCCGCAGATTGCTATGCACCGTGCGCGCTCAAACAGTAGGGGCCAGGGCACAAAAGAAGGCCCACGAAGGACACAGAGGGCCCACAAAGGGCGATGGGCGCAAGGCAGACGGGGTAGGAGAGAACAGAGAGAAGGAGCGAGGGAAGAAACAGGGGAATGGAGCAAACATGTGAGCTTGCCACGCATAGTGCGATGCACTTTGGGCGTCTTGTAAATCACTCTTACCTCAATCTTGCCGTACATGGGAGAGATGGAGACTCGTGCTCACGGAGCCGAAGTGTGATCGACAAGGCCAGCACTGGCAGGCGCGGTAGAGTGTAGAGAGGACACGAGGAGGACGGGCACCAGCGGCGCCATCCGTTGGGCCTCCCGTGCGGTGACCTTATTGGAATGACACGCAGAGGGGACGGGTGCCAGTGGCGCCATCCACTGGGCCCCTTGCGTTTGTGGTGGTGTATCCGTGATAACCAACGTTCGTGCACACAGAGGGGATGGGCGCCAACGGCGCCATCCGGTGGGCACCCTGCGGCCGTGATGCTACAGACTAACCAGGTGGCCAGGGGATGCCACAAATGAATCCCCCATCCGTCACCCCGCGTCACTGCCATAAGACCTTAGGGGCCTCCACCGCGCTCGGGGGTGGCGGTGGCCCGGGAGACGAGAGCGCACGGCCGCTTTGTAGCCGCCACTTCCGGCGGGCTGATACTGCGGCAGCGGCATTAGACCGCGCGGAAGTGGAGACATAGGAACCAGGGAAAGGATTGGTGGTCAGCCCCCCCCTCCCCCCGGGCTGTTAGGTGCCGAAACAGGGGCCCTCCCCTCGGCCAGGGCGGCGGATGGCACAAAAAGCCTACCAGGCGTACCGTAAATCCTCCCCGCTGCCCGCACTTCTTCATTTTCCGTTTCCAGCCAGGTATGTACCTCCTCCAGTAAGTATTGGCACATGAGGGAGCAGGCACGGGACATTGATGACATGGGCGGTAAATGGCGACTACCGCCGTATGTGGCTAAGAAGCGGCTCCCTCCCCCGGCTCTGACGCAGGGCTCTTGCTCGCGTAGTGCTCGCATTGTGCTCGCTCCCGGCTACGTGTACATGTGGGTGGGATGGGAGGTACCGCCACGCCCCCCCCACCACCCCCCCCACGACCCTTGAACACGGGTCAGAAGAGTAGGGGGAAACTAGGAAGCCGGCCGACACCCAGGGCGCAAGAGTGGGGGGGGAAGGACACTGGGACAACAAAGCAGAAGCGACCCCCAACAGAGGGAGGGGCCATGGAGGCAGAGGAGATGGGCAGCAAGGCACCCGGAGGCAAGCAACAACACCCGTTGTAGCGCAAATTGCTTCGTGCCCGGCGCGTCCAACACCCTTAACCACGTACTGCCCTTGCCCTTGCCCAAAACCAAACCTATCGTGCACCGTGGCCCTGTACACATGAGGGGGTCCATGACCAGAAAAACGTGCCCAAATCCAAGCCCAAACCCGACAAGACGAGATGCTGCTCAACCCAAGCCCAAATGCTTCGCATCGTGCTTGCCCTCAGCTAAGAGTGCCAGCGGGTGGGGTGGGAGGCACCACAACACGCCTCCCCCCCCCCCCAAAAAAAAACGAAAGGGCTCATGGAGTGGAGCCAGGAGAATGGGCGAACAGGGAGCCAGCCAGCGCCCAAGGCGCCCGAAAGGGGCGCAAAGGACAACGAGGAAAGCAGGAAACGGTGAGCACCAACAAGGGACGGGGCAACAGGGCAGGGCGGAGGGGTGGAAAGGTACCCGAGGGCAGAGGCAATGCCCGTTGTCGTGCACAATGCTACGTACCTTGCGCCACCCGTGCTCACGCCACCAGTTGCCGAAACCAGAGCCCAAGCCCAAACATGTTGTGCACCGTGCCTCTGCGAACACAAGGGAGGAAAGGGAGCGAGGTAGCGCACGTTGCCTCGCACCGTGTTCGCCCCCACCGACATCCACACCAGGGTAAGACCGCGTAATTGAGGCCAACAAACGGCACGCCGCCCACACATATGCCGCAATGCTTCGCACCGTGCATGCGCCAGAGGGGAAGGTGAGGGGCCGCGGGCAACACACCGCCCCCCAAAAGACCGCGGACGAGAACAGGGAGGGGAGGGGAGCAACGGCGAAGGGATGAAGGAACGCTAGGTAAGAAACAGCGGGGGACACAAAAAGGGGGGGGGGGGCAGAGGGGAACACAAAGGCAAAATGCCCACAGAGTGCCCTCCTCTAGAGCAGCAAGGCGGCGCAAGCCAAGGGAGAAGAAGGCGCAGAAGACGGGGGGACAGACACCGAAAGCGCGGGAGGGGGGTGGGGACCAGAGCAACACACAGGGGACGGTGGCAAGGGACCCGGCCTCAGGGGTTGCCCCCCCCCCCCCCCTTGTGACCGTTTAGGCCCCACGTGAGCGCATGCAATAAGGTGGGATACGCCTAGGACCGTTGGCCAGTGGTGGCACCGGCCTGGGGGGGTGGCCAAAGGGCCTGACACTCAGCACTCGCCACGGCACGTACTGCGGTTCGTGCCCAGTGAGGGGCTGCGGGTAGGGCACACCGTCCATCGGGGTAGACAAGCGTCACGCCTGTCCCGCAAGGGATCCCCTACGACCCACAGTGTACCGAACCTCGGTGTGGGGAACGGCCGGAATACCTGGCTACGGCGCAGGTCGATTTTTACGAAGCGGGTACAAATGGAGGGCCCGTACAACAGCGTTACACCCTAACGGGGAGTGCAAACAACGCCCCCCCTAGGGGGAAACGCCGGCGGTCAAGGACCTGTGCTGGCGTCGCCCCCCCCCCAGACCACCAGACCCCCTCCCCCACACACCAAGCAACCCCAGACCGGACACCAAGGGGGCGGGAGCCGCGGGGCACCGACGGGGACAGGGAGAGAAAGTGGGAAAGCCAACGATGGGGCAGGGGAAATACACCGTGTCGGGCACAGTGTCGTGCAAAGTGCATGCGGCAACAAGCACCCACGCTGGGCAGTCCGCCCCGGATCATAGATAGAATTATGTCGCTTCCAGTCCCAACCAATCCCATGGAGTTGCCAGCCCTGCGGCGGCGTGCCTGCCGTCTCGTAGACACGGAGTCTGACCTCATCACACACTGGCGGCACACGTATGCTGCCTTCTAGGCGCGCGTGGACGCCGATCGTCCGGCCAGGGACAACGAGTGGGACAACTTCGTGGACCTCTGCCTGCGGCGGGTATTGGTCCACGACCCCCCCCCCCCCCTGTTCAATGCGCCTGACATTCAAGCGTAGTTCGCAACGGGCACGGTGGCCTTCGGGATACACTTACTCAACCAACTGCTCCGCCATCTACAAGAACACGTTGGGCCGCTGGAGGATGCACAGCGTGGGCGACAACTGGCAGGGCCGGCGGCGGGCTGGCAGGGGCAGACGGCGCCGGGTGCGAACCTGTTCCCGATGCCCTTGAGTCAAGGCCCCCTGCCAGTGCCATTCCCACCGTCTGCGGCCCATTACCACCACCATCACCATCACCTATTCCACCACCCAATGGGACATCCCGTGGTGCACCACCATTTCCCACACCATAACGTGCACCCGGCTGTTCCGCTCCCGTTTCACGTGCATCACCATCACCATGCACACCAACATGCGTATCAGCAACGTCCCCAGCAGCCACAGCCGGCTGCGTTCGCAGCGCCGCCGCAACACGCGATGCCGGCGCCCCCTGCACTGCCGGTGGGAGTGCCGACAGCGATTGCGTCGCATGCTTATGCGGCGCCCGCGCCCCCGCCGGCCCCTGTGGGGGCGTTGCCGGCTCAAGCCCCACCGAAACCCCTAGTACGGCCTGGGGTACCACGAGCGCTGCCGGCGTCACTGCCTCCGGCGGTACCGTACGGGGGGATGCAACACGTGTCACATGTCCCGGTGCGGCACCCGATTCCCGGAGCCCCCAGGAAGACGACGTTGGCGGGACGGCCGCTGACACATGCAGCGCTCAAGCAAATGGCCACTACGCCTCCCGTTGCTACAGGAGGAGTGCCACCGACCCGACCAACTCCAACTCTGCCCCCAAAGTTGCCGGCAGAAGTGCGCGCAACCCCGCAGGCGCCTGTGACGCCGACGCCCCAAGCGGAGCAGGTGGGAGGCACGCCTACACGCCATGTGGCGCCTGGGGAGGCACCGCTGAAGCCGGGCGCACAAGTGCCCCCCGCCCCGCCAACGGGGGCCCCTCCGGCGCCCGCAGTGCCCGGAGTTCCAGTGCTGGACGTGGAGCCGGTAGTGCAGCGGCCAACGCAAGTGACGGGGGAGCTGCCCCCAACGTACGGGGCGTCGCCGGCCCCAGCGGAGTGCAGGGACGCCCCCCCCCATGAAGGGGCTACCGGCAGCCGTGTAATCGACGCCTGCGGCAAATGGGGCGGCCGTGGCCTGGCCCCCGACATCCGAGAGCTGCTTGAGCAAGCCCTGGAGAAACACCGATGAGAGGCGGCGGGTGGCGCGCAGGCGGAGCCTGCGGCGACGGAGATGGACGCTGACCACTCTAGCATGGGCGCACTGATCGCGCAGGTACTGGCTGCCAGTCGCCAGCAGGGAGCGGTGAGTACGCGCGATGTTGCCAGGATGGCGGAGGATGCCGTTGGGGAGCAGGTAGGAGTGGACCAGCCGAGTGATGTCGATGCGGGGAGGACGAGTGCTGAGCGGAGCATCGAACAGATGCAAGAGGGAGCGGCGGACCAGGGGGCTGTGGCGCCTTATGTGGGGCGTACGGTGGTTGAGGAGGTGGAGGGGTGGATGTGGGAGTGGAGGGAGTGGCGTACGGTGGCGTCAGGGGAGCCATGCCCGGCAAGGCTGGTGTTCAGCATGGCCCTCACCACAGGCACCAACCATGCCCGGCTGCCGGACCGATTGCGGGCACTGTTCGA
Organism: Eutreptiella sp. 'Long Island Sound 2002'; assembly: GCA_964036045.1. Lineage (NCBI taxonomy): Eukaryota > Euglenozoa > Euglenophyceae > Eutreptiales > Eutreptiaceae > Eutreptiella > Eutreptiella sp. 'Long Island Sound 2002'. Next base: position 124,562,881 of record OZ038380.1, on the reverse strand, counting down.
CGCGGCGGAGGCGGCAGGCGGCGGGGATGGTGATGAGCAACCCCTGGCGCCCACCCCTGCAGCCGGAGGCAACGCCGGCTGTAGCGGTTGAGGGGCAAGGGGAAGGAGACGTGGACGCGGCCGTGGAGGACATCCAGGAGGAAGTGGAGTACGGGCTTGGCGAATGGGCGTTGGCCCTCATGTATGAGGACGACGCCGAGCCCGACGTTTACGTCGGCATGGACGCGGACCCGGCAAACGCTCCGCTGCTGGCCATGCCCACCGCGGTGCCGCCCCCTCCCGTGCGGAGCTGTGAGCAGCGGCACTGCAGGTTCCATGCGGCCGAGGATGTCCACCGGCACCGCCTCTCGAGCGACGGGCGGCGAGAGGCGACGTTGCTGGTGAGCGCCCTAGAGCGCGACGAGTTCCAGCCTCCGGGAAGGGTCGCCCGGGAGAAGAGCTTGGATGGTGTGCCCCTAGAAGGTGACCGGGTCAGCTGCGTCCACTTGGGTGGCGCATAGGTCCTAGATCACCACCCGGGTGAGGTCTGGGCGGCCCAGCAGGCGGAACACCTCCCCCTGTCGGTACGCCTATCGGTAGGGCGCCAGCTCGACGAGGGGGGGCTGGAAGGTGTGCGTCGGGACGGTATGTACGTGGTCCTGTGGAGGAGCGGCGCTGACGCCTGGCGCCTCGAACACGGCGTGAGGCGCCTCACGCCCCGGGCGCTGGGGTCAAATGCCGTCCTGGTGGCGCTACACCCCGAGGGCATGGAGGCCATGTTCGGGGAGGACCGTATGAACCGCCTGTTGCTCGCCGTTGATAGAGCGGTTCTCATCCCCATCTCCAGCAGCGACCGATTGAACCGCGGTGGCGACCCCAGGCTATTGGTGGTGGTGGGCACGCGCCAGGAAGCGGACACGGGGCACCGAGAACCCGAACAATGCGCAGTCGCCGTGAGGGAGGATAGAGCGGCGTGCATGTCGGCGGGCCATGAGTGTGAGGCCGCGGGAGATGATGCTGAGGGGCCCGCAACGGAGGGGCAACATGGGTAACGGGGTCTAGACCCGAGCCCGTCCGAGGGCGACGAGATGGACGTGAAGGCCCACGTGGAGGCGGCCCTTGCGAGGATCATAGCAGCGGCCGGCCCGCCAACTGCGGAAGCAATGGAGGAAGACGAACAGAGCCGAGAGAGTAGCCGCAAAGTGGGGGAAGCTGATGAGGAGGATGAACAACTCGAGATCGTGGGGCCGCGGGAGGGGCACGAGGTGGAGCTACCGGGGACAGAGGTGGCGGATAGGGCTCGCCCAAGACGGGGGAGGTGGAAACCCGCAAGCAGTGGGCCAAGAGGTGGTGCATGCGGGCGGATGCATCCCGGTTCGCACACCCTCAACCGCCAGTGCCGCAGGGAGTACCCGAGGATCTGCTCCTCATCCTCCAAGCCATCGCCCGCGTGGGGGCCCTTGGCCTACGCCAGTACATTTGTGTAGCCTTCCCACCTTCCCCCCGGACAACCATCTGGTTTGCCATGCATACACGCACATTTTGGCAATTTTGTCCCACCACTCCCGACAAACATCACCCCATAGTCTGCCGCCCGCCCGCTTGTTGTTCATCCCCCCCTCCTGAAGGCATATCGTAATGAGTGCCTACCACCGCCGGTTGCGCATGAATTGCACAGCTGTAGCACACTCCAACCTAACTTTTCGCTTCCTCGTTGTCTTGTCATTATTCAACCTCCCCGTTGCCATCGTCTTGGCTTGAATGCGGGCAACGTCTAGAAAGGGCTGCAACGAATTGCGCACCACAAACGCCGCAGACTTTCCCGTTGCTCAGCCACTGCGTTGCGCATGCCCGAGATACCACGTATGGTAACACAGAGCCCTTGGATGGGTGTGCATGTGGCACACGCATCCCGCCGGTATGGAACCGCATAGGTGGCACGCTCGCGCAATTGTGACCTACCTGTCCTGGTCGCTGCAAACGGCGCGTGTTCCCTGGAGGCAGCGGTGGGACATGGCGCTGAGCTAGGCCAGGGATGGTAGTGCTTTGGCCGCTTGCCCGGAACTGCCACGCGAGTCTGTCACCGCCCAGCCGTGGACTGTCTCCCTGCACCTTCCCACGGTGGCGGCCCGGCATGCAGTAGTGGACCCGGAGGTCCGTCTGCTGAAGGATGAGGATGGATTGGGGTTCCAGCTGGGACAGGGGACGGAGGTTCGTTCTCTCCGCCTGCCCAATCCCGTGGCGCGGGGCATGCTTCTTAGGCGTCACAAGTTGCCCACCCCCCACCTGGCGCTATGGCCCACGGAAGTCCATGTTGTAATGAGGGGAAAAGTATGTGAAAAGGGGTGTTATTTTTTGGGTACCCAAACCCCCCTAGTGGCAACATGCAAAAACAAGGTGTGTATTTCAAATATATGCCATTACTTGCATTTCTGGAAACACACAGATTTTCAAATTAAAGACATTCAATCACAAAAATATAGTGTTGTTTTACATTTAGACCACTGCATTCCAGTGTGTGGGGGGGGGGGGGCTGCCTATTTTTCTCTCCCCTTTGTTCGAGGTTGATCACAGAACCCCCCTATACACCACAGATGAGGGAACCCCAAACATACCTTTCATTGAAGCACACAAAAAACTATCCCAAAGCATGTACTTGTATTTCCTATTTTAACCAACCTGGCCGAAATTTCGGCCAGGTCTTCGAAAAAGTCCAAACACATGGTCCTATTTGACAGACAGGCCTAAGCTGGCCGAAATTTCGGCCGGGTCCATCGAAACTCCGAATATGATCACTGAAATGGGTACCTAAGACAGTATACATGAGCAAGGAACACAGGAGCAGTGACATTTGAACAGGGTGTGCAACATAATATACTCAATTACAAGCAAATACTTGCCACCTAACGAATCAAAGCAGACTTTTGCAGTGCCTATGGGGAAACACAATAATAAAAGGCTGAAGAGGCTGAGGACTGCATGCTGGCCGAAATTTCGGCCAGACTTCATGCTGACAGGCAATATAAGCAGCAGGACTGGCATTAGCGCTTGCGCAGACCAGATGGACGGGGCTTCTTAGCACCTGTGTTAGCAGGCTGCTTGGCAGGGGCTGCAGCACCAGACTTGGCAGTGGCAGAGTTCTGTGACTGTGTGTTTCCACCCTGGGATGGTGAAAAATGATTCACAAAAGTATTCATACCTTTGCCAGTAGGGGCAACAGTGCCTGAGGAGGAAGCTGGGGTGGCCTGAGCGCACTGCGTGCCACTGGGTGAGGGGGCATGGGCAGTTTTGGGTTTCTTCTTTGGAGTCTGTGTCTCTGGTTGCGACTCTGCCTCCCCATCTTGCTCCTCAGGATCCTCATCTACATACCTAACCCCAGAACAATCCACAGGAAAACCTGCCCCCAAGTCGTGGTACACATCCTCCCATGACTTGGGGGGGCACGTGTCGGCGTTGGTGATACCTGCTCTGATGAGCTGAACAAAGTCATCGGGCACAACAGTCTCCTCACCCAAAAGGGCACACACAACATTACAGTCCTTGGAAAACCTGGTAGACATCATGCTTGCAAAATACACAGACAGAGTCCCCGGCAAAAACCAGTTGCCTGCCCGTTCTGGGACCGGAACCAGGCTCAAAAGAAATGAGAATATTTCAACAGGCATCACAGACGACATGGGTCCTTCAGTAAAAGCCACGTAACGGGGAAGCCTGTTATCAAAGGCAGTGGCAGAACAAATGGAAACCAGATGGGACGTAGAAGTGTACAGCGGGGTCTTGCTTGACAAATTGTAAAGTGCAACATCACACTGATACATATCCTCAGCCACAGTGGCCTTCAAAGCAGCAACAGTGGCTTTCACATCAGCAGACTCACCCGCAATGAACACAGGCACACCGGACAAAAGCATTTGCGCAACCAGGTTATGCAAACCAGCTGTATAGAGGCGGGGCACCTCAATGACACAAGCAGGAAAGGGCAGTGAACTAATGATACTGGGAACAGGGACTCCACAACGCATTGCCATCGGTTCCACACGGCCTGACTCTGCAATGAGTTTGCCTGTGCTTGACTCAACGAGGGACTCCCTAGCACACTGGATACTGACCAGACCAGTATCAGATTTTTCACAAACAGGCTTAGCAACAGGCTTCTGCAACAATCCCCGCAACCCCTCATATTTGGGTTCCTTCCAAAGAGGGGCCTTAATTACTGCTGACCACGGGGGCCAGGGGTTTTCTTTAGTCCAGGTCCAACTGCCATAGGCTACCTTCAGGTGTGATGCAATAGGGCACTGCCTTTTGGCCATCTCGATAGTACCAAGTGTAGCTGCAGACAGGTGGTAGCACAGGGTGGGCTCCTATTGTGCATTAATTGAACGACACACAAGCTGGCGGAAATTTCGGCCAGGTCGGTCGATTTATTCGAATACAAACCCCTGTTTGACAAAAACATACCTCTGGTGTTGTTCACAAGCCCATTGGTAGCCGCCTCGGGATGAAGAATGTGCCAGGACCACATCTGGGCCTTTTTAACATCTTTTATAACTTTTTTGAGACCAGGTAGGGTACTTTTTGTCCCATCCATGTAACCTACGATCTCGCGAAGTCGGTCAGGCGTGATGCCTTCCACTTCCTTGAACGTACCCAGTGCGGGATGTAGTCCACGCTTTTCCATGGCTGCCATGGCGTCTACTGAAGGAAGACCCACAAATTTCACCAAACGCCCAACGCCACCCCACCGTTTGGCAACAGCACTCTGCACAGGAGAACATGTGGAACACAGAAGCTGGCCGAAATTTCGGCCGGGTCGATCGACAAAACCGAATTGATAAATGAAACACACCACAGTGCCTTCCTCGGCAGTAACACCACACTCTTCAAGCATAACAGTAATGTGATGGTACAGGGTGTACTCATTGGCATCCTCATCCTCAAGCCTATCCAAGAGTAGGGACATTCGCTCCGATGTGGTGGATGCTGAGCCAGCAGTGGTCTGGATTTGATGTAAGCCTGCAAGCCAGCGCCTAGTCCGCAGGGGGCAGTCCTGTTTGACTTCATAACCACCGAATACCAGGGTCCAATCCGCAGTCTCCATATTTTTCATCTCAAATTCGGTCTTGTGTTTTTGGGCAGCAGTGTAAACATGCTGACCCCCCAACAGAACCCAGCGAGTGGCTGTGCAACAGGAATATTCGTAACAGCAGGGTCGAAAATTCAGACGCGAAAACGGTACTATCGAGAAGAATACCACAACACACATACGAGTGACTTTATAAAAAAGAAGATCCTGGATGTAATCCACAGGCGGGGCTGCCTTCAGATCATCGTAGCGACGTTGCACGCAATCATCCGAAATCCTACGGACCTGCCCAAATTTTCGGTCGTGGTCGATAATAATCTGATCCCACCGAACCTTAATTTTCGTCGTTGACGTAACCCAGTCGGATAAGTTGATGGAGGATGATGAATTTTTCTTTGTTCCGGCCTTAGGCTTCTTTTGAAGTCCCTCTGTGCTCGCCTGGTCCTCTTGAGACTGGGATTGAACTTGAGATTGCCCATTGTCTGCTGCAGGCTCACCATCTGGCGAAACAGCCATGTCCTGCGATACCCCTCCAGGCTCAGTCATAAAATAAAGGGCTACAAGGCAACATGTCATGAAGGGGAGAGTTCCCAGATAGCAAATAACAAGCACAAATCAACCAAAAAAGGACCAAAACGGACTGCCTGACAGGAAATTCGGATAACCTGTCCGAAATTTCGGCCAGCATTGCTCTGCATGTCAAACCACTGTGTACAAATACCATTCTGAGAGGCTGGCCGAAATTTCGGCCAGAACCTGAAGTCATTTGTGTTCTGGGGGTAGCCATATGACAAAACAACAAGTCTGGCCGGAATTTCGGCCAGAAAAACATAAACAGCAAATAGACACACCAAAATCACTAGCAATGCGTGGCAGAACCCATACCACAGTGACAAACACAGCTGCAAACAGAAATCAGTCCCAATCCTGGGTATCCACACCGATGTGTTCCGCCTCATCTAGGGCTTCAAAGGAGGCAACGCTGTGTGCATCACAATCAATATCCTGGTCACTATCACAAGAGTTGACAGCAATGGAATCATCAAGGGCGGGGGGGGGGGTACTGGGCGGGGGGGGGGCCGGGGGGGGTACTGGGGGGCCTCTGGCTCGGGGCTCCGGGGGTGGCTTTGGGGGCAAGGCAATTCCACCAGGAGCAGCAGCAGCAACAACAGGCGGTGCACGGTTGGCAGCGCGAATAGAAGCATGTGCAGTACGCAACACCCCTTGCTCGGCAGCAGTGCGGGCAGGTGCATTTGTCTATAAAAAATCCTCAACACCCTAAGGAACCCTGGTACGCGCAACCAGATTTTGCATTGCATGCAACAGAACCACTTTTAAACGGTCTGTGGTGATTCGTGTCCTAGACATGGTACCGGGGAACGTCAAATCCTCAACTGCATCCAGTCTTCTCACCTCAACTTTATAGTCCGGAACGGGAACACAAATGGGCAGGCTCTGTGTATGGGCTATCAAGATGAATTGTTTAAGATTGGCACAGAACATTGCCACGGATCTCTCAGTCAGCACACCACGCAAAACTTTCTCTCCGGGTTGGACAGGGGGAAGTGTCAGAAATAAATCAGACGACTGTTGGACACTAGTACAGGCAGTGTTGCGGCGACAGTGGGCTGAGAACCGACTCAGAAGTGCCTCACCCAGCTCCTCAGAGTGGATACACCCTAGGGAGGCGGAATGCCACTGACTCCAAAACAAAAGAGCAACAGCGGTGGTTTTCACATACTCCGTGGTTAACTGTTCCTCGGGCTTTAGGATGTTCAGCATGAGCAGTAGGGACATCTCAAGTGCCTGCTTAGCTACAATACCGGAACTTGCCCCCCGTCCCTCCCAGTTGCACTCACGAACCAAAGTCCCAATGCTGAAAGCAGCTGGACAGTATGTGTACAGCAAAGCCTTAAGGGCTAATAACATACGCAAACCCTTGCGCTGAATGGGTGTCAAGTCCCGCTGGCTATTGAGCAGGGAAGTGACGCGCTCATCTAGTGTGCCTCTATTGGACGATGTGGCTAGCATGAGTCCAAGCAACGTCTTCTCCATATGGATGACCTTGACCTTGCGAGGGAGGATAGACCCAACCTGAAGGCTGTTCCCCTGCTCCAAAAACTTAATGAACGGCAGGAACGCCCTGTAGATCAATTCAACGCAATACTTATAGCTAGGCCATACTCCGTACACCAAAGGAAAACCCAACAGTAATTGTGGTACATTCCAGGGAACATAAGCAGCACCATAACAGAGCTTAAGTAGGGCAAAGTGTATTTTCATGTCCACAAGCAGCGGAACACAGTGTCTGGTGCGGTGTTCCACACATGACAAATCAACCACGAGTTGCAAAAGCTCTTTGTGTGTGCCGGAGCGGAGCTCAGACAGGAAAAAGGGTCTCTAGTTGAGGGAACGCACATCTTTTCTGGCAATATCCAAAGCAGCACGAACACAAACTCTCTGAATACCTTGGTTGGCAACATCAATACGATCAAACAATGCTCTATGTGAGCGAAAGATGTCATCAGCAACCTTTGGTACCCTGGCCTCAATTTCGGCCAGCTCCGGCAGACCCCGGTATGCAGGTAGGGCAGTAGTGTGCAAAACAGCAACAGCTGTACAGTTTAGGGTTAAGTCGGGTGAATGGGGATCAGCTCCCGACCTGTAACGCCTCAGGTTATCAAACCACATACAAACTTGCCTACGGTGCATGGTGTTCCACAAGTTGTGTGCTGCTAGTCCAGCACGATGGTGAATGGACTCCTGCTTAGTGTTACACTAACCAAGGACTCCTACCTTACGACGTTGGCGGCAGGACATAATACCCCAGTTGTAACCAGACCCACAGTTAGAGTATGGGAGGGCCATACGGCGCAGCAGGCAGCATAGGGCATGGAACTGTGACAAAAATGTCATGTACCATCGTGGGGGCTTCTTCTCAGTGGCGGCGGCCTTCAACTGTGTCAGGGAGTGCCGGCTCCTGCGATTCTTCCGCAACAAGAGGCAGAATTGCAAAAGCTTTTGCAGAGTCCCACCACGTAATGCATTTCGCAACAGCCCTTTGGCTGTAGTAGCAAAAGCACCAGTAACTGCAGCATGTACAACAGTGACAGTAATAGCAGAAGACATTAATGCTGAGACAAGAAAACAGTTGTGTAGGAGTGTATGGTGTAATACTCATGAACAACGACCATTGCAAGCTGGCCGAAATTTCGGCCAGGTGTGTTCAAAGGGGAAATAATTGCTTACATGTTCAAAAATAGGAAAAGCTGGCCGCAGTTTCGGCCACCCCACCCAAAAACCAGAATATAAGTGCTTGAATAGTGAACAGACCAAAAAGCTGGCCGAAATTTCGGCCAGCCCTAAGAAAAATGAAAATAATCATGCCTATTCACCAAGAAACCAAAAAGCTGGCCGAAATTTCGGCCAGAAGGGTCAAAAACTGCATATACACATAGTTGTTTGCAATGTTACCCAAAACCTGGCCGAAATTTCGGCCAGCTTCAGAAAAACGTCAAATACAACACACTAGAAGACGGGGATACACAAGGCTGACACATCAACACGTATTTCAACGGGTGTCATACAGCTCTGCCAACAACTTTGGTCACATACGTCAAATAACATACTCAAAGTAGAAATGTGGAATATTGTCAAATCGCGCGTATACGGGGTCCTAGAGGGTGGGCAACTTGTGACGCCTAAGTGCTTGAGGGGCTCCAGTTCACGCGTGGCGACGGAGCTGACGTGTGGACCTTCGTCCACCGCTAGCTCGACAAAGCGCGGCACAAGTCCTTCCGTCCCCGTGGCCATGAGCTCTGGTGGGAGTGGAACCGCGAGTGTGGGTAGCCAATGGCTCGTGCACGCTGGTGGTGGTATTGCCCGAGAAGTCCGGCCCCAATACCAGCCGGGAAACCCTGGCGGTCTTGTGGAGGTGGGTGACCGTCCGCGGATTCAGGGGTCACATCTTCATGAACACGCGGGGCACGGTAGTCGAAACGGATGGGATGGTGGCGCTGCAGAACACGGCGGAGCCCCTGACCACACACGTGGTGGTGGCCACCCTTCAGTGGGGGGCCCAAAGGCCTCAACCCTGGCGGGACCCGATGCCAAGGTTATCTAGCGTGCCGTGCCGACACTACGGGCCACCATCTAGTTAGGGGGAGCGGGACGGCATCTTCCGGCTGCATTTCCCTGGCTCCGGGATTGCGGAGACGCCTCTTCACCGCCCGCCGCGATGCGAGGGTTTGTATGGAACTGGTGACGAGCCCATGCCACGGCATCACTTCGTGGTGGCCGCGGACCACACGGCGGAGCTGAGCGACGACACGGTTTCGTTGGTTGCCGACGTGGCACGTTGCCTGGCCCCCACGCCATGATACTCCCGAGAGAGGGGTGGGAGGGCCAGTAGCACACCCAGACTCCGGCCGCCCTTCTCATTGCGGAGTAGGTTGTGCTGAGAGGTTCAGAGGTCGTATACCTTGACCGATTGGAGACGCCGCGTGTGCGACACTGGACCGCCCACCACCTCTTGGCCCCTAACGTGCCGTTGACCGTGGACCCGCTCGGCAGCCTACGTTGGCCGGACGCCCGCCCCAGTGGCCGCACACCTGGGTCATGGCGGTCGAAACGGTGCGCATGGCGCCGAGAGGGCAGAAGGCGGTGTGGCCGGGTGCAGACAACTACCTGGCGACAGCCCGGGCGGCACAAGTGAAGCAGCCGGATGGCAACTCCAAAGAACGTCGCCTGTGCGCCCTCATGTCGGCCGTTGGTATCCTCCTCCAGGTGCCTAGGCCGGACGACCCCCTGTCCACGTTGGATAGGCGGTGGGTGGCGGCGGTGACCCTTAACAGGGATATGGGGACCATGGCGCGTCTGCCCTCCCTGGGGGAGTTGCCCACCGCGGTGCTGGATGCCCTTCCAGTACCCACATAGACGGTGGCGGACGTCCCGCACCAAGTGGGACTGCCCGAGGCGCGGCTGCAGCACGCCCTGCTATGTATGGCTGCGGCGGAGGGAGGAATGTCCATGGTTCTGACGGTGTCCCTGCAGCGCGTGAGCTATGTGTATAAAGTCCGAAGCCTGAGGTCTGATTTGGCATCTCGTGTCAAAGACATAAAATAGAACACGTTTGAGCAAAAGTCTGATAAAAGTGTGGTACCCACCCCCTCCCTTCCTTCCTTCCTGTCAGAAAGGGATACGAAAAAGTCTGGCACCCCCCCTCCCCCAACACAGCCACCCACTAGAAAAAAAACCATCCTGAAAATTGAAAGTTGGAAAGAATGCGAGCCCATGCAACACAGGGGAACCACCCCCCCCCAAAGGAAAAAAAAAGGGTGCAAAAATGGGGCATTGCGGGAAAATGGAAGGCGAGGAAAAATATTCCACGGGGGTAGTGTACCCCCCCCTCTGTGGATTAATATTCCCGGGGACGACCAGGAGGATGAGCAGGGGTCGGACGAGGAAGGCGTCAGCCTGCCGCCAATGGTGAAGTGGCCGGAGGAGGGGAGGACAGGTGGCAACAGTGGGGGCAGCGGGTACACGCCGAAATGAGGCAGGGGAACCACGTGCATCAAGCCATGAGGAGGGCGGCGCGGATACGCTGGTTTACCAAGCAAGGGGGGGAGTCGCAGGCACAGCCCAAGCTGCAAAGGCTGGTGGCCACCCTGAGGAAACGGCAGCACGAGGAGGTCGAGGCAAGGGCGCGGGAAGAGGGAGCAGAGTGGCAGACGGAGGTGACACAGGCGAAGAAGAGGGTGCAAACAGCAAGGAGGGCTGTGGAGGAGGAACACGAGAGGATATACCAGAAAGTGATGGCGGAGCATGAGCGGTACATGGAAAGAGCGGTGCCGTAGAAGTCGCTACGGTACATCAGAGAGCTCGCTGAGGCTGGAAAACCACAGGAAATCCGGGCGGTAAGACTGCAGTGTGGCAGGGTCAAGGCCAACAAAAAGGAAGTGCTGGAGGAGGTGGCGCAGAGTTTCAGGAGGCAGCAAAACCAGGGGCAGCAGGAGCTCAGCGGGATCACACGGAGAATGGTAAGGGCGTTACCGCGGGTGTTCACGGCGGAGCAGAGCGAGGACATACACCGCAGCAGGGTGACGCTAGGGGTAATTAAGGAGGCAGTGAAGGCTCTCAAGGGGAAAAAGAGCCCGGGAGTGGACCAGCTGGTGGCGGAGGCATACCAGCACCTAGAGGCGCCGGAGCTCGATGGTCTAGCGGGGAGGGTCACAGAGGTGTTGCGCACAGGCGAGCCCCCAAGGGAATGGGGGGGCAAGGTGCGGCCCCTGTACAAGAAGGGGGATCACCTCAGGCGGGGGAACTGGAGACCTATATGCTGTGCCGTCACAGAGGCCAAGCTGGTCTGGATGGTGATCTTCGGGAGGATACAGCGGCGGCTGTATGCAGCGGGGGTCATACCGGACAATATGTGGGGGTCTGTGCCGGGTAGGTCCAAACAGGAAGCAAGCTTCCTGTACGATATGTACCTCGATGATGAGGACCGAGAGGCGTTCATGGCGTCTGTGGACGTGAAGGGGGCGTTCCCCAACACGCCGCATAGGCTCATAGAGGAGGTGTGGCGACAGCTAGGACTCCCATATGGTGACTTCGTGGAAAAGTACCTGCGCTCAAGGAGGTACACGGTCGCCACGGGGAAGGGGTGTACCGAGTGGATAACCCCAGGCAGCGGGGTGCCACAAGGCGGGGTGGAGGGCCCATTCCTGTAGTTGCTGGCCATGCTCCCCCTGATGAGTTGGATAGCGCGGGAATATCCACAACTGGCGAGGGCACCACACACGTCGCCGGCGCAGGCGTATGTGGATGATGCGGTACCCATGGCGCGGGATGAAAAGGCCCAACAGGTGGTGCAGGACCTGATGCAGAGGTACGGGAGAGATAACCACCTTGTCTGGAGCGCGGAGAAGTCGGCGGTTCTGAGGAGGGGTGGCGAGGAAGGCATGGCGCTGGATGTAGGAGACGGAGTGGCATGGCTGGAGAGGGCAGAGGAAGCGGTGGTGCTGGGACATGTGCAGGCCATGGAGGCGAGGGGAGTCAGGCTACCCGACAAATTAGTCAGGGGGTTCAGGGCGATGCTGGTGGTCGTGCGGCATCACCCCCCGTCAGTGCAGACGACCCTGTACTACCTGCGGGCGGTGCTCAATGCGGTGGTAGGGTACCAGGGTCCCGTACTGGAGGGAGCAGCTGGAGGAGGTGGAGGGAGAAGTGCGGAGGCTCATCAGAGGGTATGAGGGGATACCCACGGAGGTACCGTGGTGCCTGTTGCGGTCGCCGACGGCCTACTATGGAAAAGGGATGCCCACGGCGGGGGAGGCGTACAGGGCACAAACGGCGAGGACGCTGAGCAGGATGTGCCACAATCAGGAAGAGGTGGTGAGACGGGTGTGCTATCACGCGGTCGCAGAGGTGCAGAAGGAGGAGAACATGTGCCCGTGCTATGTGTGGCACCGGCGAAGGCGGTTGGCGGCGGGGAAGAAGGAACGCATGTGGCGCGCCCTACAGGCGGTGTTGCCGGGGGAAGAGCACATGCTGGCAACCAACAGGACGTGCGGTAGGCAGGGACCAATCCTGGTTCTGGACACGGACTTCGAGGGGGCGGTGCATGGGACAGCACGGTGGATCAGGAAGGAAGGAGTAAGCATGGAGGTGCTGCACGTGCGCAGGAAGGATATGAAGGAATACAAGATGGCGGGGCTGCACCATGCGGAGTTCTATCGGGACACAAGGGTGGTGGAATGGGGTGTATACAGGTGGATGCTGAGGAGAGCACGAGGACAAGAGGACCGCACAAGGTGGAGCAAGAGGATGCGCAAGATGTGGAACGAGTGGGTGGCGCTGTGGGGGATCCAGAAGAGGAAGCCAAGATGCGGGAGGGGAGAGGGGGCGCAGCAAGAGAGAGTGGTGCTGGACAGCGGGGAGAGGGACAAGGCCAGACCGGGCATACTGTTGTGTGCGCCGCTAGGACTCAAAGGGCCGAGGGGGAAGGTACAGAGTGCGACCGGGCAGTGGTATGATGTCCATGCAGATATATTCCGGAAAGACAACATCCCAGAAGGGGCAGGACAGGGGGACCAGTGCTGGAGGTGCACCAAGGAGGCGGGGCAAATCCCGTGGCCAGTCCTACGAATGACGGCATGGGCCTTCCCGAACGCGACCATGCGCACTATGGACACCAGGGGGCAGTGGTGGGGGCCGGTGCTGCGGCTGCCCAAGGAGGTGCGGGAGGATGAGGACGCACAGGGAGAGGCAGAGGTCTGGTGGGGAGAGGAAAAGGAGGGAAAGGGGACAGGAGTCCAGTTGGGGTGGGACACAGTGCGGGGACTGCAGGAAGAGGACGATGGAGTGGCAGTGAGTTTCTGGATGACGGACTCGGGGAGGCCCGACGAGGAAGGGCCCATAGTGCCCGTGGGCCACAAGTGTGGAGAGAGTGCGAGGAGGATCAGGCTGACGGTCCACGGGTTGCCAGCAGACAGGGTATGGTACTTGGTTCTGGTACAGGCATACCTGGAGCAGGGTAGGGCGAAAGGGGACAGGGCTTGGTGTCACGGAGTGGTGGTGACGAAGGGATGGAAGGCCAGGACGGACAATAAGTGGGCAGTGTACAAAGGGGTGAGAGAACTAAGCATCGGGGATGGGGTACGAGAGTATGGCATTGGGAGGCACAAAGTGTACTGCCACTACCCGAGGGAGGTGGTGCGCATACCAGAGCCCACGGAGGAGAGGGTGGTGCTCTTTCTGGACGGGTCCGGAGTGGAAGGACAACCACCCAAGGCGGGGGCAGCGGCAGTAAGAGTCAGGGGGGTGGGACAGGTGACGGAGAGCGTGGTGGAAAAGGTGGTGTACGGAGCGGCGTCCCATGGGGAGGTGCAGGCGGTGGCAGACGTGGTTGGGGAGATAGGAGAGGAAGTACGGAAGGTGTGGATGGTGGTGGACGCAGAAGCGGACATGGCATCCCTTAGGAGGCTGGCCGGCAGGCCACTGCATGAGGCCCTGGGCACGGGGCTGGCGTCGCAGGTGTACGCGATATGGCACGGGCTGGAGATGACGAAAGTGCCCCTGATCATACACTTGGTGAAGCAAGAATCACACAGGGCAGGAGTGGGGAATCATGAGGCAGATGGGGCGGCGCAAGCAGTGGATGAGGAGCAGGAACCAGAATGGAGGGTGCCAGAGAGAAAGGAGCACCTCCACTTGGTGCATATACCTCCGAGGGTCGGGGAAGAGGAGAAGGCCAGGTGGGTGGTGGAGGGGGACAGAGGCAAGCAGGAGCTAAGGGTGTATCCACAGCCGGTACACATGCTAGCTCAAGTACGAGGGGGGCCGGAGGTGGTGGAGCTGAACGAGTACCTGGAGGGCAAGGTAGGACAGCGGGTCCACTACCCCTGTGTGCTGCGGCCGGAAACGATGCCCAAAAGGCTGCAAACCGGAAGGCTACAGGCAATCACGGGGCAGGCCGGTGCGGGAAACAATCATGAGGTGCTACAGACATAAGGGTATGGACCTCCCGGAGGAGTACATGAGATGCCACTGTGGCCAAGGGCAAGAAACATACGAGCACTTCATGCGGTGTGAACAGTATAAGGGGATCGAGGAACCGCTGGTTCGGGATCAAAACGCCCCGTTGCTCAAGAAGGGTGCGAGAGGCAGAAGCGCGGTGGAGAGAGAGCTGGGGAAAGAAGGGCACCGCAAGGGACTGTGGCACATGGTGATAGTGAAGCCGCTGTGGCGGGCACTCCAGGCACATACGGTGGCACCGGAGGCCATGGCACACAGGCTTTTGCGGCGTATGGTGGAACATCTCCAGGAGCGCATGGCGTGCAGAGAGACGCAGTTGGAGGCGCGGGCGGAAGACATGCGTGATCCAGTCACCAAACGGGTGGAGATGGCGTTGATCAGGTACAACCCAAAAATCACGGAGATGGAAGTGCGGAGGCGGCCAGATTGGCGACCAAGGCGGTCAGGGGGAGAGACGGGAATGGAGGACAGAGAGGGAGAAGAGCAGAGGGACCGCCTGATGGCACGCAGACGAAGGAGAATCCGGCAGATATGAGGGCAGGACGGGTGTACGATGTCACCGCGCAGGGGGACGTCTGTAAGGGGACCGGAGGGAAAGGGGCAGCAGTGGCACCCGTCGCATGGACTGGAGCGTCCGGGACTGGGCACACTGAGTCATAGAGCGGAACAAGAAGCGGGCCAGGGGGGAGCGGAATGAGGTGATATGACGAGGGGAAGGCGAAGCGGGTATCAAGAGACGCAAGCGGACAAGAGGAGCGAGGCCGGGGGTGCGGGGACGAGGACGACGACAGTGCAGACCAGAACGAGGCCGATGGCCACCAGGCGAAGTCCTCAGATCGCGGAAGAAGAAGACGTGGAAGAGGAGCCGCAGGTGTACCAAGAGCACAACACACGTAGGGCGCGAGAACAGAGGGGGTAAAGGGCGTGGGTGGTGGGGGAAGCGGCGACAGGGCGCAGTGCTCAGGCGCGATCCCATGTGTGCAGCGCAATGTCCCACAAGCATGACCCGAAGCCCAGCCAGCCACCGGCAGTGAGGGCACAGGTGGCCCGCATGCAGGCGGGCACAGCCCCGCAGCCCCCCTCGCCGGCGTCCTCGGCGACATCTGCGGACGTGTCGTCGCCCTCGTCTCCGGAGAGCCCGGAGACGGTCAGGAGGGAAGGGCCTGGGGCGACAGGGCGGCAGAGGGGGGAAGGAGCCGTGGTGGGGAAGGGAGAGGGAGGGGACAAGAGAGGACAGGCGGAGGCGGGGAGCGACAGGGCAGAGGGGGTGGCGGCAGGGGCTGAGGGGCAAGGGGAGGGGCAGGGGCAAAGGGCGGCGGAAGGGCCACGGGCGGACCCGTTCAACGTCGCAGATGTGAGGGCGGGCATGGATATGAGGAGGAGGGAGTGGAGGAGTCGGAGGGAGTCGCTAGTCGCCGGCATCCTCGAGGTGTCAGAGGATGAGGGGGAGGGGGTAGGGAGGATGGCGGTGGAGGGAGGCCCAGGACAGCCGTCGGCGCCCAATGTGCCGGCGGCTGCCATGAAGTCCATCCTCCCAAAGGTGCGGAGGCAGGAGGAAGGCAAGGGCGGCCGAGGGCAGATAGAGGCGGGAGCGGCAGGGAGCGGAGACAGCAGCGTAAGCGCCGGAGGGAGAGGGCTGACGGGGAAGGGAGGGAAAGGGCAGGCGGGGACGTTGGGGGCTGTGCACGCAAAGGGACATCTGGCAGGGAAGGGGGGAAAAGGGAGTGGACGGGGGCGACAGTGGCCGCAGCCCCAACGCTCGTTCGGGCAGTCGCCGCCGAGGTCGCCCCCACGCGTCAGTGCGGCGGTAAGGGCGGAGGAGGAGAGGGAGGTGCGCCGCCAGCAGGCGGCGCGGTAGGAGGCGCTGGCGCACGTGGAGCACCAGCGCCGTCGCCGCCAGCCCCCGGAGCAGGGACCGGACACCATATACCAGTTGGAGATGGAGCCGGGGAGGACGGGGATGAGGGGGGGGCAGGCGGAGCAGAGCAGCGCAGCAGTGCAGGGCAGTGGTGCGGGGCAGGTAGAAGGCGGCAAGGGCAAGCAGGGGAAAGGAGCGAGGCAACAAGGGCTACAGGGGAAGGGACGGGGGAGGGCGGGACTCCACGGAGTAGGCGGCAAGGGACACGGGGCGATGGGGCGGCAAGGCAAAGGGCAGGGGAAGGAGAGTGGCCATGGGTACGTGGGCTCGCCGGTGTGCCCAGGGAAGGGATTGGGATGGTGGGGAGGTGTAGTCCCGCCAGCCGTCCCACCAATCGTCCCACCATTCCCGCCGTCGCCATACCCGGCGATGGGGATGGTGTACCCGCCCGTGCCGGCGTACCAGGGCATGCAGCCACAGGCGCACATGCAGCAGCGCCAGCAGGCCGGTGAGACAGCGTGGGGGGCGCAGGAAGGGAAGGGAGAAGAGCACAGGAGGGCGTGGGAGAGGTTAGGGGAGGCAGAGAGGAGCCTGCGGGAGAGGGAGGCCAGGGTCAAGGGTGACGTGGGCGGGGCGGAGGAGGGGAGGAGGGAAGGGACCGACAGGCCGCAGGGAGGGGAAGCACAGGCAGTGGAGGAGCTACAAATGGCGTGGGCGGACCTTCGGAGAAGGCAGGAGGGGGTGGAGAGGGCGGAACGGGAGGGAGGACGACAAGAGGAGGGAAGGGGGCGGGAGGGTACCCCACTGGTGCCGTTCCGACAGCCGGCTATCCCGCCGGAGCAGGAGGGAGGGATGCAAGAGAGGGCATGCAGGCGGATCAGGGGGGAGGCGGCGAGGCTGGCGGAAAGGGACAGGGAGCTGGCGGCGCGGGAGCGCACGGTGCGGAAGGAGGAGGAGGCGGTGGCCCGGGGGGCCCACCGGGTCCTCCCGGATCCGGAAGGGGACACCCCCTCCACGGATGTGGAGGGGCGGTTGCCGTCAGGGAAAAGGGCCAGGGAGGAGGACGAGGAGGCGGGGCAGGAAAGGGGAAAGCGGCCAGGGGGGAGGAGCGTGGGGCAGGGGAGGCGGAGGGGGCGCCGCGGCCGGCCAGCCCTAGCCCAGAGCCGACGCCGACGGACTGGGACTCGGAGTCCCCGCCGCCGCGGCAGTATGCGCCGCCGCCGGTGCGGAGGGGACCCGGGACGGTCGCGGGGTGGACGGCGGGGGAAGTGGCGGAGCTGGCCCGCTACGTGAAGTGGGCGCAGAAGACGAGGGGAAGGCGGGAGAAGAGGGGGACCCGCCCCTTCAGTGACCTGGTCGGCAGGGCACGGAGGCCCAGGGAAAGGGGGCCGGAGATGGATGAGGGGCGGTGGAGGAGGATGCTGGGAGCGGCGCTCCCCGGGGTGCGCCTGGACTGTCCCTAGGAGAAGGGGAAGAAGCCCAGGGTTCAGATGCTGCGAGAGCTATTGCAGCGGGAGGGGCGGTACGGTGGCGACGCGTAGGGCCGGGCAAGAGCAGGAACGGGAAGCGCCAGGGGCCGGGGGCCAGGGGCGTGCGGAGGGACGGGCAGATGGGATGCGGGGAGGCGGACGGGGGGGGTCGGCGGAGGTGGAGGAGGGTGAGGAGGGGATGTGACGGACACCAGGAGAGGAGGAAGGGAGCGGAGAGGTGCAAGTGCGCAGGGAAGGGCAGTGACACGGCTGAAAGTGGAGGGGGATGTGGTGATGGCGGACGCGGACGAGAACCCCAAGTGGAGAGCACAGGGCCAGCCGCGGGGGAGAGGGGAGATGGGGCGGCGGAGTACGGGGGCGAAGGCGAGTGCGGAGGGAGCGACCGGGCAGCGGGACGCGAGACATATCGTGGGTACGGCGGGCAGTGTGGGGCAGAACGAGAAGCAGACGGGATGCAGTATCGGAATGTGGTACAGTGACGGAGCAGAGCGCAAGGTCGTGACTGACGAGAACGGCCGGAGATGGCGTGGAGCAGCGCTGTGCCCTTCGGGTGCAGCACGGTGCCAGGGCTCTGACTTGCAGGAGAGGCGAACGGGCAGACGAATTAAATATCCCGACACGTTGGTGCCACGGTCTTGGCTGATGGTGCGATCGGAGAGATTGCTGGGATGGGCAGGTGGCAGTGCAAGTGTACTCGAGTCCGGGGCAATGAAGCCACGTCTCGGTGACGCCTCTGTGGAATGGCAGCAGGAGTGTGCGGGCTGTCCGCCGACTTGTTACATGGCGGCAAAGCTCTCTGCATGACAAGATGGTGCTGCATTGAAACCATTGGACTTACGCGCGCCCTACTCTGAGGGGTTGACCACGCCAGGCCTTGGCGGCCGCCGGCGCCATGGGACACCTGCGAGGTGCAACGAAGTGTGAACCCTTGGTGACCGCGCCGGGTCCGAATGGGGGCTCTGGTCCGCAGCTGGTCTATGCGGCTGGGCTCCTCGGTGCAAATGCAGCGAAGGGAATTCGACAAGCGTCTCACTGACGTTCTCTGTGTGTTCCTTCGGCACATGCGGTGGCTCATGGTGCGTAGGAAACCAACGGCCATGCCAGTCCTCGGGCAGGGCCACAGTCCACTCCGCAGATACACCCCCCCCCCACACAGGGCAAAAGGCAACCAGGATGGGGTGAGAGACGGGGACCGAGGGAGCACTAGGGTGGGGGAGACCCGAGGGAAAAGGGTAGGGACAACGGGGAAAGGCAGGGGTAGAGCACGCGGGTGGCACACACGAGTGACAGCGCGGCTTAGACAGGGAGGGCAGACGTACAGGCAGGGTCGACAGCGAGAAGGAGAATGGGAGGGGAGACATGCGAGTGAGGGAGCGCAGGGCAGCGGGACAGGGGTAGCACGGAGAAGAGCAGGGGGCACACGCAGGGCGCGCGGGAGCAGCGGAGGGGGGGGACAGTGCCGCGGAACACCCCCCCCGGCGGAGTTGGGCCCCCCGACCCACGCCCCCCCCGCGATACAGCGCGACGGAGAGGCGCGCGCCACCTCCCGTGGGAGGGAGGGCGGGGACAACGAGCGCGAGGGGGAGCCCACTGCCCCGCAGCCCACTAACTGCTGACCGCTGACCCTCACGGCCGCCCCCAGCCAGCTAGCGCCGCGCAACGACGGCGGGGGGAGCAGGGGGCCCAAGCGAGGGCCTGCACGAGGGTCTGGCTCTACAGGGCAGAGGAAAGCGGGGGAAGAGTGCGCCCCCCCAGCCAACGGCTGGCCCCTCGGGGCCCGAACCGCCAGGCCGCCTCCTTGCGGCCGTCGGGGGGGGGCGTCAGGGGGCCAGAGGGCCGCGAACACGGAAAATAAAAAAAAAACAACAGCAGAACAGGCGGACACACAGGAAGGACACGTAGAGGAGGCAGGGCGCGGGAGGTGGGGGGAACAGGGGGCCAACAAGGGCACAAAGGAACACAATGTCCCTCACAGAGAAGCACCATGCCGATGACCCGCATTGAGCCGTACCGGCCGCCCTGCCCGACCATCAGGGAACTGATGGAGGGGCGGCCGGCGGGAGAGGACGAAGGGGGAGTCCCCCCGAAGGGGTGTCTGGGGAGGCCGCCCAGGTCGGCCTACAGGTCGGAAGGCAGGGCAGAAGCCCAGAGACGCGTGAGGGCGCGCGAGATACAACCGTGGCGCGGGGACGACCAGCGGCGAGCACACGGAGCAGGAGAACAACACTAAGAGGGCGGGGGGGAGACAGAGGGGAGGGGAGGGTGGAGAGGAGAGAAAGAAGATAAACGTACAACAACGCAGGCTAAAAGGCCGGGTCGCGAGGGAGGGGTGCCCACCTGGCATGGCCGGGGACCGCCAAGGGCCGCGCCACAGGATGGCGGTGGGACTGGACGAGAGCACCGAACGGGACCGAGACAGATGACGATGCAGTGTTGTTGTGCGTGCATGCAGGGAGGAGGGAACCACGCGGAAAAAAAGCACGGCGGGAAAAAAAAACGCGAACAACACCCCGCAACACCACAAGGAGACGGGACAGAAAAGGGCGTGTGGCTAGGGCCACGCGACGGCCCCAGGGGACTAGGACAGCATGGGAGGCGGCACAGGAGTGAGGGGCGGGGGCGGGAGGGGAGCGACCCGTGCTAGGCCCACAAAATGGTCCCCGGATGGATGAGGATCCAGTGGGCCCGCGCCACATGGTTGCTGGCGGCCCGGTGGGGTATAAACACGGGATGAGGGATGGGATGGGGCCGCACAACAGCCCAGGGGATTAGGCCGGGGCCGCGGCAGAGGGGAAAAGGGCGGGAAGGGAGCGACCCGTGCTAGGCGCACGAAACGATCCCCGGATGGATGAGGATCCAGTGGGCCCGCGCCACAGGGTTGCTGGCGGCCTGGTGGGGTATAAACACGGGATGAGGGATGGTATGGGGCCGCACAACAGCCGAGGGGATTAGGCCGGGGCCGCGGCACAGGGGAAAGGGACGGGGGCGCGAAGGGAGCGACCCGTGCTAGGCGCACAAAGCGGTCCCCGGATGGAAGAGGATCCAGTGGGCCCGCGCCACAGGGTTGCTGGCGACCCGGTGGGGTATAAACACGGGATGATGGGACAAGGGGACGGGGCGGGGAAGGGCGTGTGGCTAGGGCCGCACAACGGCCCGACGGGGTAGGGAGTCCATGGGACGCTGAGAACGGGCCGGTGCCAGGATGAGGCAAAGGGGAATGGGACATGGGATGGGCAGGGAGACCGAAAGCGCCAAGCAACAGCCCCGTGGAATTGGGAAACTAGTCGCATGGAGTGGTGAACCATGGGCCAACCATGGGAAACCTGACCACGGGAAGTCGGGAAAATGCCCTGAACTCCGGGACGGCCGTGAGGTGTCCGCAGGGGTGAGGGTTGACCTTGAGATCCCCGGGTCAATGGCCTGAGTACACGTAGGTTCACGCGTGAGCGGGACCAGGGGGAACGTGGAAAGGGTCGCCCCCTGGCCTCCAGCCGTGGATGGACGACACCCAAGTGCATCCGGGAGCCGAGTGGGTACTCCAATCCGTGAGGGATGGGGAGTGGTGGAATGTGGTTGACAGAGAGAAATGCTCCGCTGTCGGCGAGGGCTATCCACAGGAAACCCACCTGCGAGCGCCCAATAGGCTGTACTAGGGGGGGAAGGCCGGGGGATCCTTCAAAGGGTGACCGGAAAGAGCTGAAACCGTAAGGGCAGCGACTGAAGGGAGCCTACCGCCGGTCATGCCCCAAGGGAACCTGGTTGAAGTTCTCGGCCGTGAGGTGAGACAGAGTCGCCGGGGGAACTGATGGTGGAGAGCTCTCCTTCGCGCCAGAGGCGCCACCATGTAAAACAAACAAGGAGATGTCAGATGAGGCTGCCTACGCGGCCGCCCTTACTTACTTACTTGCTTACTGCGTGGCGCATGCCCGAGATACCACGTATGGTGACACAGAGCCCTTGGATGGGTGTGCATGTGGCACACGCATCCCGCCGGTATGGAACCGCATAGGTGGCACGCTCGCGCAATTGTGAGCTACCTATCCTGGTCGCTGCAAACGGCGCGTGTTCCCTAAAGGCAGCGGTGGGACATGGCGCTGAGCTCGGCCAGGGATGGTAGTGCTTTGGCCGCTTGCCCGGAACTGCCACGCGAGTGTGTCACCGCCCAGCCGTGGACTGTCTCCCTGCACCTTCCCACGGTGGCGGCCCGGCATGCAGTAGTGGACCCGGAGGTCCGTCTGCTGAAGGATGAGGATGGATTGGGGTTCCAACTGGGACAGGGGACGGAGGTTCGTTCTCTCCGCCTGCCCAATCCCGTGGCGCCGGACATGCTTGAGGGGCTCCAGTTCACGCGTGGCGACGGAGCTGACGTGTGGACCTTCGTCCACCGCCAACTCCCCGAAGCGTGGCACAAGTCCTTCCGTCCCCCTGGCCATGAGCTCTGGTGTGAGTGGAACGGCGGGTGTGGGCAGCCAATGGCTCGTGCACGCTGGTGGTGGTATTGCCCGAGAAGTCCGGCCCCAATCCCAGCCGGGAAACCTTGGCGGTCCTGTGGAGGTGGGTGACCGTCCGCGGATTCAGGGGTCACATCTTCACGAACACGCGGGGCACGGTAGTCGAAACGGATGGAACGGTGGCACTGCAGTTCACGGCGGAGCCCCTGACCACACACGTGGTGGTGGCCACCCTTCAGTGGGGGGCCCAAAGGCCTCAACCGTGGCGGGACCCGATCGCCAAGGTAATCTAGCGTGCCCTGCCGACACTACGGGCCACCATCTAGTTAGGGGGAGCGGGACGGCATCTTCCGGCTGCATTTCCCTGGCTCCGGGATTGCGGAGACGCCTCTTCACCGCCCGCCGCGATGCGAGGGTTGGTATGGAACTGGTGACGAGCCCGGGCCACGGCATCACTTCGTGGTGGCCGCGGACCACACGGCGGAGCTGAGCGACGACACGGTTTTGCTAGTTGCCGACGTGGCACATTGCCTGGCCCCCACGCCATGATACTCCCGAGAGAGGGGTGGGAGGGCCAGAAGCACACCCAGACTCCGGCCGCCCTTCTCATTGCGGAGTAGGTTGTGCTGAGAGGTTCGGAGGTCGTATACCTTGACCGATTGGAGACGCCGCGTGTGCGACACTGGACCGCCCACCACCTCTTGGCCCCTAACGTGCCGTTGACCGTGGACCCGCTCGGCAGCCTACGTTGGCCGGACGCCCGCCCCAGTGGCCGCACACCTGGGTCATGGCGGTCAAAACTGTGCGCATGGTGCCGAGAGGGCAGAAGGCGGTGTGGCCGGGTGCAGACAACTACCTGGCGACAGCCCGGGCGGCACAAGTGAAGCAGCCGGATGGCAACTCCAAAGAACGTCGCGTGTGCGCCCTCACGTCCACCGTTGGTATCCTCCTCCAGGTGCCTAGGCCGGACGACCCCCTGTCCACGTTGGATAGGCGGTGGGTGGCGGCGGTGACCCTTAACAGGGATATGGGGACCATCGCGCGTCTGCCCTCCCTGGGGGAGTTGCCCACCGCGGTGCTGGATGCCCTTCCAGCACCCACATAGACGGTGGCGGACGTCCCGCACCAAGTGGGACTGCCCGAGGCGCGGCTGCAGCACGCCCTGCTATGTATGGCTGCGGCGGAGGGAGGAATGTCCATGGTTCTGACGGTGTCCCTGCAGCGCGTGAGCTATGTGTATAAAGTCCGAAGCCTGAGGTCTGATTTGGCATCTCGTGTCAAAGACATAAAATAGAACACGTCTGAGCAAAAGTCTGATAAAAGTGTGGTACCCACCCCCTCCCTTCCTTCCTTCCTGTCAGAAAGGGATACGAAAAAGTCTGGCACCCCCCCTCCCCCAACACAGCCACCCACTAGAAAAAAAACCATCATGAAAATTGAAAGTTGGAAAGAATGGGAGCCCATGCAACACAGGGGAATACCCCCCCCCCAAAGGAAAAAAAAGGGTGGAAAAATGGGGCAATGGGGAAAATGAAAGGCGAGGAAAAATATTCCACGGGGGTAGTGTACCCCCCCCTCTCTGGATTAATATTCCATTGACGTGGTGTACCTCCCCCTCTGAATAAGTATTCCACTGCGGTGGTATACCCCCCAACCTATGTGGATAAATATTCCACTGAGGTGGTGTAGAACCCTCCTCTGGATAAATATTCCACTGAGGTGGTCCACCCCCCCGCTCTGGATAAATATTCCACTGAGGTGGTGTACCCCCCCCCTTGGGGATAAATGATCCACTGAGGTGGTGTACCCCCCCAGTGAATACATATTCCACCGAGGTGGTGCACCCCCCTCGTATGGATAAATATTCCACTGAGGTGGTGTACCCCCCCCCCCTCTTGAGAAATATTCCACTGCGGTGGTGTACACCCTCCGTGGAATATTCAAACCCCTTCGTGGAATATTGATACCCTCCGTGAAATATCTAACACCCTCCGTGGAATATTTAAACCCTCCGTGGAATTTTTAACCCCCTTCGTGGAATATTTAGACCGTCCGTAGGATATTTAATCCCCTCCGAGGAATCATTAACCCCCCCGAGGGAATGTGCAGCCCTCCCATGGGAATAAATATTCCACGGAGGGAGTGTACACCCCTCCCGAGTGGATAAATAATCCACGGAGGGACGGTACACACCTTTCCAGTGGATAAGTAATCCACGGAGGAAGTGTACACCCCTCCCCAGTAGATAAATAATCCACGGAGGGAGCGTACGCCCCTCCCCAGTGGAGAAATAAATCACGCAGGAAGTGTACAACCCTCCCCAGTGGATAAATAATCCACGTAGGGAGTGGACACCCCTTTTCAGTGGATAAATAATACACGGAGAAAGTGTACAACCCTCCCCAGTGGATAAATAATCCACGGAGAAAGTGTACACCCCTTTCCGGTGGATAAATAATCCGGGGAGGGAGTGTACACCCTCCCCAGTGGATAAATAATCCACGCAGGAAGTGTACACCCCTGCCCAGTGGATAAATAATCCGCGGAGGAAGTGTACACCCCTCCCCAGTGGATAAATAATCGACGGTGGGAGTGTACACCCCTTTCCGATGGATAAATAATCCATGGAGGGAGTGTACACCCCTTTCCATTGATTAAAAATTATCCACAGAGGAAGTGTACACCCCTTTCCAGTGGATAAGTCAACTACGGAGGAAGTGTGCACCCCTCCCCAGTCGATAAATAATGCACAGAGGGACTATACACCCCTCCGCAGTGGATAAATATTTCCATGGAGGAAGTGTACAAGCCTTCCCAGCGGATAAATAATCCGCGGAGGAAGTGTACACCCCTTTCCACTGCATAAATAATCCACGGACGGAGTGTACACCCGTCACTAGTGGATAAATAATCCACGGAGGCAGTGTACACACCTCCCCAGTGCATAAATAATCCGTAGAGGAAGTGTACAGCCCTCTGGACTGGATAAATAATACACGGAGGAAGTGTACAAGCCTCCCCAGTGGATAAATAATCCACGGCGGAAGTGTACACACCTTTCCAGTGGATAAATAATCCACGGAGTGAGTGTACACCCCTCCCGAGTGGATAAATAACCCAGAGGAAGTGTACAACCCTCCGGACTGGATAAATAATACACGGAGGAAGTGTACAAGCCTCCACAGTGGATAAATAACCCGGGGAGGAAGTGTACACACCTTTCCAGTGGATAAATAATCCACGGACGGAGTGTACACCCTTCCCCAATGGATAAATAATCTGCGGAGGAAGTGTACACCCCTCCCCAGTGGATAAATAATCCGCGGAGGAAGTGTACAAGCCTCCCGAGCAGATATATGATCCGCGGAGGAAGTGTACACCCCATTTCAATGGATAAATAATCCACGGACGGAGTGTACACCCTTCCCCAGTGGATAAATAATCCACGGAGGGAGTGTACACCCCTCCCTAGTGGATAAATAATCCGCGGAGGAAGTGTACAGCCCTCCGGAGTGGATAAATAATCCACGTCGGAAGTGTACAAGGGTCCCCAGTGGATAAATAATCCACGGAGGAAGTGTACACACCTTTCAAGTGGATAAATAATCCACGGACGGAGTGTACACCCTTCCTCAGTGGATGAATCATCCACGGAGGGAGTGTACACCCCTCCCCGGTGGATAAATAATCCGCGGAGGAAGTGTACAGCCCTCCGGAGTGGATAAAACATCCACGGAGGAAGTGTACACCCCTCCCCAGAGGATGAATAATCCACGGAGGAAGTTTGCACCCCTTTCCAGCACCCTTCCCTAGTGATAAATAATCCACGGAGGGAGTGCACACTACCGCCGAGTGGATAAATAATCCACGGAGGAAGTGTACACCCCTCCCCAGTGGATAAATAATCTACGGAGGAAGTGTACACCCCTTTCCAGTGGATAAATAATCCACGGAGAGAGTGTACACCCCTCCCCATTAGATAAACAATCCACGGAGGAAGTGTACACCCCTTTGCAGTGGATAAATAATCCACGGAGGGACTGTACACCCTCCCCAGTGGATGGATAATCCACAGAGGGAGTGTACACCCTTCCCCAGTGATAAATGATCCACGGAGGGAGTGTGCACCCCTTTCCAGTGGAAAAAAAATCCACGGAGGGGGGTACACCCCTCCCCAGTGGATAAATAATCCACGGACGGACCGTACACCCCTCCCAAGTGGATGAATAATCCACGGAGGAAGTGTACACCTCTCTGGACTGGATAAATAATCCACGGGGGGAGTGTATACCCCTCCCAAGTGGATAAATAATCCACGGAGGAAGCATACACCCCTTTCCAGTGGATAAACAATCCACGGAGGGAGTGTACACCCCTCCCCAGTGGATAAAAAATCCACGGAGGAAGTGTACACCCCTTTCCAGTGGATAAATGATCCACGGAGGAAGTGTACACCCTTCCCATCCGGGGGGGGAGTGTACACCCCTCCCCAGTGAATAAATAATCCACGGACGAAGTGTACACCCCTCCGCACTGGAAAAAAAATCCACGGAGGAAGTGTACATCCCTCCCTAGTGGATAAAAAATACACGCAGGCGGTGTACACCCCTGCCCAGTGGACAAATAATCCATGGAGGAAGTGTACACCCTTCCCCTGTGGATAAATAATCCACGGAGGGAGTGTACACCCCTTTCTAGTGGATAAACAATCCACGGAGGGAGTGTACACCACCCCCCAGTGGATAGATGATCCACGGAGAAAGTGTACACTCCTCCCCAGTGGATAAATAATCCACGGAGGAAGTGTACACCCCTTTGCAGTAAATAAATAATCCACGGACGAGTGTAGACCCCTCCTCAGTCGATAAATAATCCACGGAGGGAGTGTACACCCCTGCCATGTGGATAGATAATCCACGGAGGAAGTGTACACCCCTCCCAAGTGGATAAATAATCCACGGAGGGAGTGTACACCCCTCCCCAGTGCATAAATAATCCACGAAGGAAGTGTACACCCCACCCCAGTGGATAAATAATCCACGGAGGAAGTGTACACCTCTCCCCACTAGATAAATGATCCACAGAGGGAGTGTACGCCCCTCCCCAGTGGATAAATAATCCAAGGAGGGGGTGTATCCCCCTCCACAGTGAATAAATAATCCACGGAGGGAGTGTACACCCCTCCCCAATGGATAAATAACACGGAGGAAGTGTACACCCCTTTCCAGTCGATAAATAATGCACGAAGGGAGTGCACATCCCTCCCTAGTGGATAAAAAATCCACGGAGGCGGTGTACACCCGTCCCAGTAGACAAATAATCCATGGAGGAAGTGTACACCCTTCCCCTTCGGATAAATAATCCACGGAGGGAGTGCACACCCCTCCCAAGTGGGTAATAATCCACAGAGGGAGTGTACACCCCTTTCCAGTGAATAAATCATCCACGGAGGGAGTGTACACCCCTTCCAAGTGGGTAATAATCCACGGAGGGAGTGTACACCCCTTTCCAGTGGATAAATAATCCACGTAGGAAGTGTACACCCCTCCCCGATGGATAAATAATCCAGGGAGGAAGTGTACACTCCTCCCCAGTGGATAAATAACCCACGGGGGAAGTGTACACCCCTTTCCAGTGAGTAAATAATCCACGGAGGGACTGGACACCCCTCCCCAGTGGATAAATAATCCACGGAGGGAGTATACACCCCTCCCCGGTGGATAAATAATCAACGGAGGGAGTGTACACCCCTCCCCAGTGGATAAATAATCCACGGAGGAAGTGTACACCCCTCCCCAGTGCATAAATAATCCACGAAGGAAGTGTACACTCCTCCCCAGTGGATAAATAATCCACGGAGGAAGTGTACATCCCTTTCCAGGGAATAAATAATCCACGGACGGAGTGTACACCCCTCCCTAGTGGACAAATAATCCACCGAGGGAGTGTACACCCCTCCCCAGTGATTCAATAATCCACGAAGGAAGTGTACACCACTTTTCAGTGGATAAATAATCCATGGAGGGAGTGTACACCCCTCCTTAGTGGATAAATCATCCACGGCCGGAGTGTACACCCCTCCCCAGTGGATAAATAATCCACGGAGGGAGTGTACACCCCTCCCCGGTGGATAAATAATCCACGGAGGAAGTTTACACCACTTCCCATTGGATAAATAATCCACGAAGGAAGTGTACACTCCTCCCTAGTGGATAAATAATCCACGGAGGAAGTGTACGCCCTTTCTAGTGAATAAACAATCCACGGACGGAGTGTACACCCCTCCCCAGTGGACAAATCATCCACGGAGGGAGTATACACCCCTCCCCAGTGGAAAAAAAATCCACGGAGGAAGTGTACACCCCTTTCTAGTGGATAAGGAATCCACGGAGGGAGTGTACACCCCTCCTCAGTAGAGAAAAAATCCACGGAGGCGGTGTACACCCCTGCCCAGTGGACAAATGATCCATGGAGGAAGTGTACACCCTTCGCCTGTGGATAAAAAATGCACGGAGGGAGTGTACACCCCTTTCCAGTGAATAAATAATCCACCGAGGGAGTGTACACCCCTTTCCAGTGGATAAATAATCCACGAAAGAAGTGTACACTCCTCCCCAGTGGATAAATAATCCACGGAGGAAGTGTACACCACTCCCCAGTGGATAGATAATGCACGAAGGAAGTGTACACTCCTCCCCAGTGGATGAATAATCCGCGGAGGAAGTGTACACCCCTTTCCAATGAATAAATAATCCACGGACGGAGTGTACCCCCCTCCCCAGTGGACAAATCATCCACGGAAGGAGTGTACACTCCTTTCCAGTGGATAAATAATCCACGGAGGGAGTGTACACCCCTCCTCAGGGGATAAAAAATCCACGGAGGCGGAATACACCCCTCTCCAGTGGATAAATAATCCACGGAGGCGGTGTACATCCCTTTCTAGTGAAAAAATAATCCACCGAGGGAGTGTACACCCCTCCCCAGTGGATAAATAATCCACGGAGGGAGTGTACACCCCTGCCAAGCGGATAAATAATACACACAGGAAGTTGACACCCCTTTCCAGTAGATAAATAATCAACGGAGGGAGTGTACGTCCCTCCTCAGTGGATAAATAATCCAGGGAGGCGGTGTACACCCCTCCCTAGTGGATAAATAATCCATGGAGGAAGGGTACACCCTTCCCCTGTGGGGAAATAATCCACGGAGGAAGTGCACACCCCTTTCCAGTGGATAAATAATACACGGAGGGAGTGTACACCCTTCCCAAGTGGGTAATAATCCAGGGGGGGAGTGTACACCACTCCCAAGTGGGTAATAATCCACGGAGGGAGTGTACACCCCTTTCCAGTGGAGAAATAAGCCACGGAGGAAGTGTACACCCCTTTCAAGTGGATAAATAATCCACGGAGGGAGTGTACACCCTTCCCAAGTGGGTAATAATCCACAGAGGGAGTGTACACCCCTACCAAGTGGGTAATAATCCACGGAGGGAGTGTACACCCCTCCCCAGTGGAGAAATGATCCACGGAGGAAGTGTACACTCCTCCCCAGTGGATAAATAACCCACGGGGGAAGTGTACACCCCTTTCCAGTGAAGGAATAATACACGGAGGGAGTGGACACCCCTCCCTAGTGGATAAATAATCCACGGACGGAGTGTACACCCCTCCCCAGTGGATAAATAATCAACGGAGGGAGTGTACACCCCTCCCCAGTGGATAAATAATCCACGGAGGAAGTGTGGACCCCTCCCGGGTGCAGAAATAATCCACGGAGGGAGTGTACACCGCTCACAGTGGATAAATAATCCACGGAGGGAGTGTACACCCCTCCCCGGTGGATAGATAATCCACTGAGGAAGTGTACACCCCTCCCCATTGGATAAATAATCCACGAAGGAAGTGTAGACTCCTCCCCAGTGGATAAATAATCCACGGAGGAGGTGTACGACCCTTTCCA
Source organism: Eutreptiella sp. 'Long Island Sound 2002' (assembly GCA_964036045.1). Taxonomy (NCBI): domain Eukaryota; phylum Euglenozoa; class Euglenophyceae; order Eutreptiales; family Eutreptiaceae; genus Eutreptiella; species Eutreptiella sp. 'Long Island Sound 2002'. The sequence continues at coordinate 124,532,521 of OZ038380.1, read as the reverse complement.
GTGAAAAAATAATCCACGGACGTAGTGTATACCCCTCCCCAGTGGATAAATCATCCACGGAGGAAGTGTACACCCCTCCCCGGTGGATAAATAATCCACGGAGGGAGTGTACACCCCTCCTCAGTGGATAAATAATCCACGCAGGGAGTGTACACCCCTCCCCAGTGGATAAATAATACGCAGAGGAAGTGCACACCTCTCCCCGGTGGCTAAATAATCCACAGAGGAAGTGTACACCCTTTTCCAGTGGATAAATAATCCACGGAGGGAGTGTACACCCCTCCTCAGTGGATAAATAATCCACGCAAGGGGTGTACACTCCTCCCAAGTGGATAAATAATCCACGGAGGGAGTGTACACCCCCCCCCCAAGTGGATAAATAATCCACGAAGGAAGTGTACACCCCTCCCCAGTGAATAAATAATCCACGGAGGAAGTGTACGCCCCTCCCCGGTGGATAAATAATCCACGGAGGAAGTGTACACCCCTTTCCAGTGGATAAATAATCCACGGACGGAGTGTACACCCCTCCCCAGTGGATAAATAATCCACGGAGGGAGTGTACACTCCTCCCAAGTGGACAAATAATCCACGGAGGAAGTGTACACCCCTTTCCAGTGGAGAAATAATCCACGGAGGAAGTGTACACCCCTTTCCAGTGGATAAATAATCCACGGAGGTGGTGTACACCCCTCCCAGTGGACAAATCACCAATGGAGGAAGTGTACACCCTTCCCCTGTGGATAAATAATCCACGGAGGTAGTGTACACCCCTCCTTAGTGGATAAATCATCCACGGACGGAGTGTACACCCCTCCCCAGTGGATAAATAATCCACGGAGGGAGTGTACACCCCTCCCCGGTGGATAAATAATCCACGGAGGAAGTTTACACCACTTCCCAGTGGATAAATAATCCACGAAGGAAGTGTACACTCCTCCCTAGTGGATAAATAATCCACGGAGGAAGTGTACGACCCTTTCTAGTGAATAAACAATCCACAGACGGAGTGTACACCCCTCCCCAGTGGACAAATCATCCACGGAGGGAGTATACACCCCTCCCCAATGGAAAAATAATCCACGGAGGAAGTGTACACCCCTTTCTAGTGGATAAATAATCCACGGAGGGAGTGTACACCCCTCCTCGGTGGAGGAAAAATCCACGGAGGCGGTGTACACCCCTGCCCAGTGGACAAATGATCCATGGAGGAAGTGTACACCCTTCGCCTGTGGATAAAAAATGCACGGAGGGAGTGTACACCCCTTTCCAGTGGATAAATAGTCCACTGAGGGAGTGTACATCCCTTTCAAGTGAATAAATAATCCACCGAGGGAGTGTACCCCCCTTTCCGGTGGATAAAAAATCCACGAAGGAAGTGTACACTCCTCTCCAATGGATAAATAATCCACGGAGGAAGTGTACACCACTCCCCAGTGGATAGATAATGCACGAAGGAAGTGTACACTCCTCCCCAGTGGATGAATAATCCACGGAGGAAGTGTACACCCCTTTCCAATGAATAAATAATCCACGGACGGAGTGTACCCCCCTCCCCAGTGGATAAATCATCCACGGAAGGAGTGTACACTCCTTTCCAGTGGATAAAAAATCCACGGAGGGAGTGTACACCCCTGCTCAGTGGATAAAAAATCCACGGAGGCGGAATACACCCCTCTCCAGTGGATAAATAATCCACGGAGGCGGTGTACATCCCTTTCTAGCGAATAAATAATCCACCGAGGGAGTGTACACCCCTCCCCAGTGGTTAAATAATCCACGGAGGGAGTGTACACCCCTGCCAAGCGGATAAATAATACACAGAGGAAGTGTACACCCCTCCCCAGTGGACAAATAATCCACGGAGGGAGTGTACACGCCTCCCCAGTGGATGAATAATACACAGAGGAAGTGTACACCCCTTTCCAGTAGATAAATAATTAACGGAGGGAGTGTACACCCCTCCTCAGTGGATAAATAATCCAAGGGGGGGTGTACACCCCTCCCTAGTGGATAAATAATCCACGGAGGAAGCGTACACCCTTCCCCTGTGGGGAAATAATCCACGGAGGAAGTGTACACCCCTTTCCAGTGGATAAATAATACACGGAGGGGGTGTACACCCTTCCCAAGTGGGTAATAATCCACGGAGGGAGTGTACACCCCTCCCAAGTGGGTAATAATCCACGGAGGGAGTGTACACCCCTTTCCAGTGGAGAAATAAGCCACGGAGGAAGTGTACACCCCTTTCAAGTGGATAAATAATCCGGGGAGGGAGTGTACACCCTTCCCAAGTGGATAAATAATCCACGAAGGAAGTGTACACCCCTCCCCAGTGAATAAATAATCCACGGAGGAAGTGTACGCCCCTCCCCGGTGGATAAACAATCCACGGAGGAAGTGTACACCCCTTTCCAGTGGATAAATAATCCACGGACGGAGTGTACACCCCTCCCCAGTGGATAAATAATCCACGGAGGGAGTGTACACTCCTCCCAAGTGGACAAATAATCCACGGAGGAAGTGTACACCCCTTTCCAGTGGATAAATAATCCACGGAGGGAGTGTTCGCCCCTCCCCAGTGGATAAATGATCCAAGGAGGGAGTGTATCTCCCTCCCCGGTGGATAAATAATCCACAGAGGGAGTGTACATCCCTCCCCAATGGAGAAATAATCCACGGAGGAAGTGTACACCCCTTTCCAGTGGATAAATAATCCACGGAGGTGGTGTACACCCCTCCCAGTGGACAAATCACCAATGGAGGAAGTGTACACCCTTCCCCTGTGGATAAATAATCCACGGAGGTAGTGTACACCCCTCCTTAGTGGATAAATCACCCACGGACGGAGTGTACACCCCTCCCCAGTGGATAAATAATCCACGGAGGGAGTGTACACCCCTCCCCGGTGGATAAATAATCCACGGAGGAAGTTTACACCACTTCCCAGTGGATAAATAATCCACGAAGGAAGTGTACACTCCTCCCTAGTGGATAAATAATCCAAGGAGGAACTGTACGACCCTTTCTAGTGAATAAACAATCCACGGACGGAGTGTACACCCCTCCCCAGTGGACAAATCATCCACGGAGGGAGTATACACCCCTCCCCAGTGGAAAAATACTCCACGGAGGAAGTGTACACCCCTTTCTAGTGGATAAATAATCCACGGAGGGAGTGTACACCCCTCCTCAGTGGAGAAAAAATCCACGGAGGCGGTGTACACCCCTGCCCAGTGGACAAATGATCCATGGAGGAAGTGTACACCCTTCGCCTGTGGATAAAAAATGCACGGAGGGAGTGCACACCCCTTTCCAGTGGATAAATAGTCCACTGAAGGAGTGTACATCCCTTTCCAGTGAATAAATAGTCCACCGAGGGAGTGTACACCCCTTTCCGGTGGATAAATAATCCACGAAAGAAGTGTACACTCCTCCCCAGTGGATAAATAATCCACGGAGGAAGTGTACACCACTCCCCAGTGGATAGATAATGCACGAAGGAAGTGTACACTCCTCCCGAGTGGATGAATAATCCACGGAGGAAGTGTACACCCCTTTCTAATGAATAAATAATCCACGGACGGAGTGTACCCGCCTCCCCAGTGGATAAATCATCCACGGAAGGAGTGTACACTCCTTTCCAGTGGATAAATAATCCACGGAGGGAGTGTACACCCCTCCTCAGTGGATAAAAAATCCACGGAGGCGGAATACACCCCTCTCCAGTGGATAAATAAACTACGGAGGCGGTGTACATCCCTTTCTAGTGAATAAATAATCCACCGAGGGAGTGTACACCCCTCCCCAGTGGTTAAATAATCCACGGAGGGAGTGTACACCCCTGCCAAGCGGATAAATAATACACAGAGGAAGTGTACACCCCTCCCCAGTGGACAAAGAATCCACGGAGGGAGTGTACACCCCTCCCCAGTGGATAAATAATACACAGAGGAAGTGTACACCCCTTTCCAGTAGATAAATAATCAACGGAGGGAGTGTACACCCCTCCTCAGTGGATAAATAATCCAAGGGGGGGGTGTACACCCCTCCCTAGTGTATAAATAATCCACGGACGAAGCGTACACCCTTCCCCTGTGGGGAAATAATCCACGGAGGAAGTGTACACCCCTTTCAAGTGGATAAATAATCCACGGAGGGAGTGTACACCCTTCCCAAGTGGGTAAAGATCCACAGGGGGAGTGTACACCCCTACCAAGTGGGTAATAATCCACGGAGGGAGTGTACACCCCTCCCCAGTGGAGAAATGATCCACGGAGGAAGTGTACACTCCTCCCCAGTGGATAAATAACCCACGGGGGAAGTGTACACCCCTTTCCAGTGAAGGAATAATACACGGAGGGAGTGGACACCCCTCCCTAGTGGATAAATAATCCACGGACGGAGTGTACACCCCTCCCCAGTGGATAAATAATCAACGGAGGGAGTGTACACCCCTCCCCAGTGGATAAATAATCCACGGAGGAAGTGTGGACCCCTCCCGGGTGCAGAAATAATCCACGGAGGGAGTGTACACCGCTCTCAGTGGATAAATAATCCACGGAGGGAGTGTACACCCCTCCCCGGTGGATGGATAATCCACTGAGGAAGTGTACACCACTTTCCATTGAATAAATAATCCACGGAGGGGGTGTACACCCCTCCCCAGTGGACAAATCATCCACGGAGGGAGTGTACACCCCTCCCGAGTGAATGGATAATCCACGGAGGAAGTGTACACCCCTTTCAAGTGGATAAATAATCCACGTAGGGAGTGTACACCGCTCTCAGTGGATAAATAATCCACGGAGGGAGTGTACACCCCTCCCCGGTGGATAGATAATCCACTGAGGAAGTGTACACCACTTTCCAGTGAAGAAATAATCCACGGAGGGAGTGTACACCCCTCTCCATTGGATAAATAATCCACGAAGGAAGTGTAGACTCCTCCCCAGTGGATAAATAATCCACGGAGGAGGTGTACGACCCTTTCCAGTGAAAAAATAATCCACGGACGTAGTGTATACCCCTCCCCAGTGGATAAATCATCCACGGAGGAAGTGTACACCCCTCCCCGCTGGATAAATAATCCACGGAGGGAGTGTACACCCCTCCTCAGTGGATAAATAATCCACGCAGGGAGTGTACACCCCTCCCCAGTGGATAAATAATCCGCAGAGGAAGTGCACACCTCTCCCCGGTGGCTAAATAATCCACAGAGGAAGTGTACACCGTTTTCCAGTGGATAAATAATCCACGGAGGGAGTGTACACCCCTCCTCGGTGGATAAATAATCCACGCACGGGGTGTACACTCCTCTCAAGTGGATAAATAATCCACGGAGGGAGTGTACACCCCCCCCCAAGTGGATAAATAATCCACGAAGGAAGTGTACACCCCTCCCCAGTGAGTAAATAGACCACGGAGGAAGTGTACACCACTCCCCGGTGGATAAATAATCCACAGAGGAAGTGTGCACCCCTTTCCAGTGGATAAATAATCCACGGACGGAGTGTACACCCCTTCCCAGTGGATAAATAATCCACGGAGGGAGTGTACACCCCCCCCCAAGTGGATAAATAATCCACGAAGGAAGTGTACACCCCTCCCCAGTGAATAAATAATCCACGGAGGAAGTTTACACCCCTTTCCAGTGGATAAAAAATCCACGGACGGAGTGTACACCCCTCCCCAGTGGATAAATAATCCACGGAGGGAGTGTACACTCCTCCCAAGTGGACAAATAATCCACGGAGGAAGTGTACACCCCTTTCCAGCGGATAAATAATCCACGGAGGGAGTGTACGCCCCTCCCCAGAGGATAAATAATCCAAGGAGGGAGTGTATCTCCCTCCCCGGTGGATAAATAATCCACAGAGGGAGTGTACATCCCTCCCCAATGGAGAAATAATCCACGGAGGAAGTGTACACCCCTTTCCAGTGGATAAATAATCCACGGAGGTGGTGTACACCCCTCCTAGTGGACAAATCAACAATGGAGGAAATGTACACCCTTCCCCTGTGGATAAATAATCCACGGAGGTAGTGTACACCCCTCCCCAGTGTGTAATAATCCACGGAGGAAGTGTACACCCCTTTCCAGTGGAGAAATAATCCACGGAGGGAGTGTACATACCTTGCCGACGAAAAAATAATCCACCAAGGGAGTGTACACCCCTTTCAAGTGGACAAATAATCCAAGTAGGAATTGTACACCCCTCCCCAGTGGATAAATAATCCACGGAGGAAGTGTGAACTCCTCCCTAGTGGATAAATAATCCACGGGGGAAGTGTACACCCTTTTCCAGTGAATAAATAATCCACGGAGGGAGTGTACACCCCTCCCCAGTGGATAAATCATCCACGGAGGAAGTGTACACCCCTCCCCGGTGGATAAATAATCCACGGAGGGAGTGTACACCCCTCCTCAGTGGATAAATAATCCACGCAGGGAGTGTACACCCCTCCCCAGTGGATAAATAATCCGCGGAGGAAGTGTACACCTCTCCCCGGTGGATAAATCATCCAAAGAGGAAGTGTACACCCCTTTCCAGTGGATAAATAATCCACCGAGGGAGTGTACACCCCTTTCCAGTGGATAAATAATCCACGCAGGGGGTGTACACTCCTCCCAAGTGGATAAATAATCCACGGAGGGAGTGTAAACCCCCCTCCAAGTGGATAAATAATCCACGAAGGAAGTGTACACCCCTCCCCGTTGGATAAATAATCGACAGAGGAAGTGTACACCCCTTTCCAGTAGATAAATGATCCACGGACGGAGTGTACACCCCTCCCCAGTGGATAAATAATCCACGGACGGAGTGTACACCCCCCCCCCAAGTGGATAAATAATCCACGAAGGAAGTGTACACCCCTCCCTAGTGAATAAAAAATCCACGGAGGAAGTGTACACCACTCCCCGGTGGATAAATAATCCACACAGGAAGTGTACACCCCTTTCCAGTGGATAAATAATACACGGACGGAGTGTACACCCCTCCCCAGTGGATAAATAATCCACGCAGGGAGTGTACACTCCTCCCAAGTGGACAAAAAATCCACGGAGGAAGTGTACACTCCTTTCCAGTGGATAAATCATCCACGGAGGGAGTGTACGCCCCTCCCCAGTGGATAAATAATCCAAGGAGGGAGTGTATCTCCCTCCCCAGTGGATAAATAATCCACGGAGGGAGTGTACATCCCTTCCCAATGGAGAAATAATCCACGGAGAAAGTGTACACCCCTTTCCAGTGGATAAATAATCCACGCAGGGAGTGTACATCCCTCCCTAGTGGATAAAAAATCCACGGAGGTGGTGTACACCCCTCCCAGTGGACAAATCACCAATGGAGGAAGTGTACACACTTCCCCTGTGGATAAATAATCCACGGAGGTAGTGTACACCCCTCCTCAGTGTGTAATAATCCACGGAGGAAGTGTACACCCCTCCCCAGTGGATAAATAATCCACGGAGGAAGTGTACACTCCTCCCTAGTGGATAAATAATCCACGGGGGAAATGTACACCCTTTTCCGGTGAATAAAGAATCCACGGAGGGAGTGTACGCCCCTCCCCAATGGATAAATAGTCAACGGAGGGAGTGTAGGCCCCTCCCCAGTGGATAAATAATCGACCGAGGAAGTGTACACCCCTCCCCAGTGCATAAATAATCCACGAAGGAAGTGTACACTGCTCCCTAGTGGATAAATAATCCAAGCAGGAAGTGTACACCCCTTTCCAGTGAATGAATAATCCACAGACGGAGTGTACACCCCTCCCAAGTGGAAAAACAATCCATGGAGGGAGTGTACACCCCTTCTTAGTGGATAAATAATCCACGGAGGGAGTGTACACCCCTTTCCAGTGGATAAATACTCCACACAGGGAGTGTACACCCCTTCTCAGTGGATAAATAATTCACGGAGGGAGTGTACACCCCTCCCCAGTGGATAAATAATCCACGGAGGGAGTGTACACCCCTTTCCAGTGCATAAATAATCCACAGAGGAAGTGTACACCCCTTTCCAGTGGATAAATAATCCACGGAGGGAGTGTACACCCCTTTTCAGTGCATAAATAATCCACGGAGGGAGTGTACACCCCTTTCCAGTGCATAAATAATCCACGGAGGGAGTGTACACCCCTTTCCAGTGGATAAATAAGCCACGGACGGAGTGTACACCCCTCCCCAGTGGACAAATCATCCCCGGAGGGAGTGTACACCCCTTTCCAATGGATAAATAATCCACCGAGGGAGTGTACACCCCTCCTCAGTGGATAAATAATCCACGCAGGGAGTGTACACTCCTCCCAAGGGGACAAATAAGCCACGGGGGAAGTGTACACCCCTCCCCAGTGGATAAATAATCCACGGAGGGAGTGTACGCGCCTCCCCAGTGGATAAATAATCCAAGGAGGGAGTGTATCTCCCTCCCAAGTGGATAAATAATCCACGGAGGGAGTGTACATCCCTCCCCGATGGATAAATAATCCATGGAGGAAGTGTACACCCCTTCGCAGTGGAGAAATAATCGACGGAGGGAGTGTACATCCCTCCCCAATGGATAAATAATCCACGGAGGAAGTGTACACCCCTTTCCAGTGGATAAATAATCCACGGAGGGAGTGTACACCCCTCCCTGGTGGATAAATAATCCACGGAGGGAGTGTACACCCCTCCTCAGTGGATAAACGATCCACGCAGGGAGTGTACACCCCTCCCCAGTGGATAAATGATCCGCGGAGGAAGTGTACACCTCTCCCCGGTGGATAAATAATCCACAGCGGAAGTGTACACCCCTCCCCAGTGAATAAATAATCCACAGAGGAAGTGTACACCACTCCCCGGTGGATAAATAATCCACAGAGGAAGTGTACACCCCTTTCCAGTAGATAAATAATCCACGGACGGGGTGTACACCCCTCCCCAGTGGATAAATAATTCACGGAGGGAGTGTACACCCCCCCCCCAAGTGGATAAATAATCCACGAAGGAAGTGTACACCCCTCCCCAGTGAATAAATAATCCACAGAGGAAGTGTACACCACTCCCCGTTGGATAAAAAATCCACAGAGGAAGTGTACACCCCTTTCCAGTGGATAAATAATCCACGGACGGAGTGTACACCCCTCCCCAGTGGATAAATAATCCACGCAGGGAGTGTACACTCCTCCCAAGTGGACAAATAATCCACGGAGGAAATGTACACTCCTTTCCAGTGGATAAATCATCCACGGAGGGAGTGTACGCCCCTCCCCAGCGGATAAATAATCCAAGGAGGGAGTGTATCTCCCTCCCCAGTGGATAAATAATCCACGGAGGGAGTGTACATCCCTCCCAAATGGAGAAATAATCCACGGAGGGAGTGTACATCCCTCCCTAGTGGATAAAAAATCCACGGAGGTGGTGTACACCCCTCCCAGTGGACAAATCACCAATGGAGGAAGTGTACACCCTTCCCGTGTGGATAAATAATCCACGGAGGTAGTGTACACCCCTCCCCAGTGTGTAATAATCCACGGAGGAAGTGTACACCCCTCCCCAGCGGATAAATAATCCACGGAGGAAGTGTACACTCCTCCCTAGTGGATAAATAATCCACGGGGGAAATGTACACCCTTTTCCAGTGAAGAAATAATCCACGGAGGGAGTGTACGCCCCTCCCCAGTGGATAAATAATCAACGGAGGGAGTGTACACCCCTCCCCAGTGGATAAATAATCGACCGAGGAAGTGTACACCCCTCCCCAGTGCATAAATAATCCACGGAGGAAGTGTACACTCCTCCCCAATGGATAAATAATCCAAGAAGGAAGTGTACACCCCTTTCCAGTGAATAAATAATCCACGGACGCAGTGTACACCCCTCCCCAGTGGACAAACAATCCACGGAGGGAGTGTACACCCCTCCCCAGTGGATAAATAATCCACGGAGGAAGTGTACACCCCTTTCCAGTGGATAAATACTCCACAGAGGGAGTGTACACCCCTCCTCAGTGGATAAATAATTCACGGAGGGAGTGTACACCCCTCCCCGGTGGATAAATAATCCACGGAGGAAGTGTACACCCCTTTCTAGTGGATAAATAATCCACGGAGGGAGTGTACACCCCTCCTCAGTGCATAAATTATCCACGGACGGAGTGTACACCCCTCCCCAGTGGATAAACATTCCACGGAGGAAGTGTACACCCCTCCCCAATGGATAAATAATCCGGGGAGGAAGTGTACACCTCTCCCCAGTGGATAAATAATCCACGGACGGAGTGTACACCCCTCCCAAGTGGATAAATACTCTACGGAGGACGTGTACACCCCTTTCCAGTGGATAACAAATCCACGGAGGGAGTGTACACCCCTCCCCAGTGGATAAAAAATCCACACAGGAAGCCTACACCCCTCCCCAGTGGATAAAAAATCCACGGAGGAAGTGTACACCCCTTTCCAGTGGATAAATAATCCACGGACGGAGTGTACACCCCTCCCCACTGGACAAATCATCCCCGGAGGGAGTGTACACCCCTTTCTAATGGATAAATAATCCACCGAGGGAGTGTACACCCCTCCTCAGTGGATAAATAATCCACGCAGGGAGTGTACACTCCTCCCAAGTGGACAAATAAGCCACGGAGGAAGTGTACACCCCTCCCCAGTGGATAAATAATCCACGGAGGGAGTGTACGCGCCTCCCCAGTGGATAAATAATCCAAAGAGGGAGTGTATCTCCCTCCCCAGTGGATAAATAATCCACAGAGGGAGAGTACATCCCTCCCCGATGGATAAATAATCCATGGAGGAGGTGTACACCCCTTTCCAGTGGATAAATAATCCACGGAGGGAGTGTACATCCCTCCCCAATGGATAAATGATCCACGGAGGAAGTGTACACCCCTTTCCAGTGGATAAATAATCCACCGAGGGAGTGTACACCCCTCCCCAGTGGATAAATAATCCAAGGAGGGAGTGTATCCCCCTCCCCAATGGATAAATAATCCACGGAGGGAGTGTACATCCCTCCCCAATGGATAAATAATCCACGGAGGAAGTGTACACCACTTTCCAGTGGATAAATAATCCACGGAGGGAGTGTACATCCCTCCCTAGTGCATAAATAATCCACGGAGGTGGTGTACACCCCTCCCAGTGGACAAATCATCAATGGAGGAAGTGTACACCCTTCCCCCGTGGATAAATAATCCACAGAGGTAGTGTACACCCCTCCCCAGTGGGTAATAATCCACAGAGGAAGTGTACACCCCTTTCCAACGGATAAATAATCCACGGAGCTGGTGTACACCCCTCCCAGTGGACAAATCATCAATGGAGGAAGTGTACACCCTTCCCCAGTGGATAAATAATCCACCGAGGAAGTGTACACTCCTCCCTAGTGGATAAATAATCCACGGGGGAAGTGTACACCCTTTTCCAAAGAATAAATAATCCACGGAGGGAGTGTACGCCCCTCCCCCGTGGATAAATAATCAACGGAGGGAGTGTACACCCCTCCCGCGTGGATAAATAATCGACGGAGGAAGTGTACACCCCTCCCCAGTGCATAAATAATCCACGAAGGAAGTGTACACTCCTCCCCAGTGGATAAATAATCCAAGCAGGAAGTGTACACCCCTTTCCAGTGAATAAATAATCCACGGACGGAGTGTACACCCCTCCCCAGTGGACAAACAATCCACGGAGGGAGTGTACACCCCTCCCCAGTGGATAAATAATCCATGGAGGAAGTGTACACCCCTTTCCAGTGGATAAATACTCCACAGAGGGAGTGTACACCCCTCCTCAGTGGATAAATAATTCACGGAGGGAGTGTACACCCCTCCCCAGTGGATAAAACCCACGGAGGAAGTGTACACCCCTTTCCAGTGGATAAAAAATCCACGGAGGAAGTGTACACCTCTCCCTAGTGGATAAATAATCCACTGAGGGAGTGTACACCCCTCCCAAGTGGATAAATACTCTACGGAGGAAGTGTACACCCCTTTCCAGTGGATAAAAAATCCACGGAGGGAGTGTACACCCCTCCCTAGTGGATAAATAATCCAAGCAGGAAGCGTACACCCCTCCCCAATGGATAAATAATCCACGGAGGGAGTGTACACCCCTTTCCAGTGGATAAATAATCCCCGGAGGGAGTGTACACCCCTTCCAAGTGGATAAAAAATCCCCGGAGCAAATGTACACCCCTCCCCAGTGGATAAACAATCCACGGAGGAAGTGTACACCGCTTTGCAGTGGATAAATAATCCACGGAGGGAGTGTACACCCCTCTCCAGTGAAAAATGATCCACGGAGGAAGTGTACATACACCCCTCCCCAGTGGATAAATAGTCCACGGAGGGATTGTTTCCCCCTCCCCAGTGGATAAATAATCCACGGAGGGAGTGTACACCCATCCACAGTGGATAAATAATCCACGGAGGGAGTGTACACCCCTCCCCAATGGATAAATAATCCACGGAGGGAATGTACACCCCTCCCCAGTGGACAAATAATCCATGGAGGGAGTGTACACCCCTCCCAAGTTGATAAATAATCCACGGAGGAAGTGTACACCCCTCCCCAGTGGATAAATAATCCACGGAGGAAGTGTACACCCCTTTCCAATGGATAAATAATCCACGGAGGGAGTGTACATCCCTTTCCAGTGAATAAATAATCCACCAAGGGAGTGTACACCCCTTTCGAGTGGATAAATAATCCACGTAGGAAGTGTTCACCGCTCCCCAGTGGATAAATAATCCACGGAGGAAGTGTACACTCCTCCCTAGTGGATGAATAATCCACGGGGGAAGTGTACACCCTTTTCCAGTGAATAAATAATCCACGGAGGGAGTGTACACCCCTCCCCAGTGGAAAAATAATCAACGGAGGAAGTGTACACCCCTCCCCACTGCATAAATAATCCACGAAGGAAGTGTACACTCCTCCCCAGTGGATAAATAATCCAAGCAGGAAGTGTACACCCCTTTCGAGTGAATAAATAATCCACGGACGGAGTGTACACCGCTCCCCAGTGGACAAACAATCCACGGAGGGAGTGTACACCCCTCCCCAGTGGATAAATAATCCACGGAGGAAGTGTACACCCCTTTCCAGTGGATAAATACTCCACAGAGGGAGTGTACACCCCTCCTCAGTGGATAAATAATCCACGGAGGAAGTGTACACCCCTTTCTAGTGGATAAATAATCCACGGAGGGAGTGTACACCCCTCCCCAGTGGATAAATGATCCACGGACGGAGTGTACACCCCTCCCCGGTGGATAAACATTCCACGGAGGAAGTGTACACCCCTCCCCAATGGATAAATAATCCGGGGAGGAAGTGTACACCTCTCCCCAGTGGATAAAAAATCCACGGAGGGAGTGTACACCCCTCCCAAGTGGATAAATACTCTACGGAGGAAGTGTACACCCCTTTCCAGTGGATAAAAAAACCACGGTGGGAGTGTACACCCCTTTCCAGTGGATAAATAATCCACGGAGCAAATGTACACCCCCCCCCAGTGGATAAATAATCCACGGAGGGAGTGTACACCCCTTTCCAGTGAATAAAAAATCCAAGGAGGGAGTGTACACCCCTTTCCAGTGGATAAATAATCCACAGAGCAAATGTACACCCCTCCCCAGTGGATAAACAATCCACGGAGGAAGTGTACACCGCTTTGCAGTAGATAAATAATCCACGGAGGGAGTTTACACCCCTCCCCAGTGAAAAAAAATCCACGGAGGAAGTGTACACCCCTCCCCAATGAATAAATAATCCACGGAGGGAGTGTACGCCCCTCCCCAGTGGATAAATAATCCACGGAGGGATTGTTTCCCCCTCCCCAGTGGATAAATAATCCACGGAGGGAGTGTACACCCCTCCACAGTGGATAAATCATCCACGAAGGAAGTGTACACCCCTCCTCAGTGGATAAATAATCCACGGAGGGAATGTACACCCCTCCCCAGTGGACAAATAATCCATGGAAAGAGTGTACACCCCTCCCCAATGGATAAAGAATCCACAGAGGAAGTGTACACCCCTCCGCAACGGATAAATAATCCACCAAGGGAGTGTACACCCCTTTCCAGTGGATAAATAATCCACGGAGGGAGTGTACACCCCTCCGAGGTGGATAAATAATCCACGGAGGAAGTGTACACCCCTCCCCAGTGGAGAAATAATCAACGGAGGGAGTGTACGCCCCTGTCCAGTGGATAAAAAATCCACGGACGGAGTGTACATCCCTTTCCAGTGAATAAATAATCAACGGAGGGAGTGTACACCCCTCCCCAGTGGATAAATAATCCACGGAGGAAGTGTACAACGCTCCCCAGTGGATAAATAATACACGAAGGAAGTGTACAGCCCTCCCCAGTGGAGAAATAATCCACGGACGGAGTGTGCACCCCTCCCCAATGGACAAATGATCCACGGAGGGAGTGTACACCCCTTTCCAGTGGATAAAAAATCCACGGAGGGAGTGTACACCCCTTTCCAGTGAATAAATAATCAACGGAGGGAGTGTACACCCCTCCCCAGTGGATAAATAATCCACGGAGGAAATGTACACCCCTTTCCAGTGGATAAAGAATCCACAGAGGGAGTGTACACCCCTTTCCAGTGGAAAAAAAATCCACGCAGGAAGTGTGCCTCTCTCCCCAATGGATAAATGATCCACGGACGAAGTGTACACCCCTCCCCAGTGGATAAATAATCCACGGAGCAAGTGTACACCCCTCCCCAGTGGATTAATAATCCACAGAGGGAATGCACACCCCTTTCCACTGGATAAATAATCCACGGAGAAATTGTACACCCCTCCCCAATGGATAAATAATCCACGGAGGGAGTGTACACCCCTTTCCAGTGGATAAAAAATCCACGGAGGGAGTGTACACCCCTTTCCAGTGGATAAATAATCCACGGAGCAAATGTACACCCCTCCCCAGTGGATAAACAATCCACGGAGGAAGTGTACACCGCTTTGCAGTAGATAAATAATCCACGGAGGGAGTTTACACCCCTCCCCAGTGAAAAAAAATCCACGGAGGAAGCGGACACCCCTCCCCAATGAATAAATAATCCACGGAGGGAGTGTACGCCCCTCCCTAGTGGATGAATAATCCACGGAGGGATTGTTTCCCCCTCCCCAGTGGATAAATAATCCACGGAGGGAGTGTACACCCCTCCCCAGTGGATAAATAATCCACGCAGGAAGCGTACACCCCTCCCCAATGGATAAATAATCCACGGAGGGAGTGTACACCCCTTTCCAGTGGATAAATAATCCACGGAGGGAGTGTACACCCCTCCCAAGTGGATAAATAATCCCCGGAGCAAATGTACACCCCTCCCCAGTGGATAAACAATCCACGGAGGAAGTGTACACCGCTTTGCAGTGGATAAATAATCCACGGAGGGAGTGTACACCCCTCTCCAGTGAAAAATGATCCACGGAGGAAGTGTACACCCCTCCCCAATGAATAAATGATCCACGGAGGGAGTGTACGCCCCTCCCCAGTGGATAAAAAATCCACGGAGGGATTGTTTCCCCCTCCCCGGTGGATAAATAATCCACGGAGGGAGTGTACACCCCTCCACAGTGGATAAATAATCCACGGAGGAAGTGTACACCCCTCCCCAATGGATAAATAATCCACGGAGGGAGTGTACATCCCTTTCGAGTGAATAAATAATCCACCAAGGGAGTGTACACCCCTTTCGGGTGGATAAATAATCCACGTAGGAAGTGTACACCGCTCCCCAGTGGATAAATAATCCGGGGAGGAAGTGTACACTCCTCCCTAGTGGATAAATAATCCACCGGGGAAGTGTACACCCTTTTCCAGTGAATAATAATCCACGGAGGGAGTGTACACCCCTCCCCAGTGGATAAATAATCAACGGAGGGAGTGTACACCCTTCCCCAGTGGATAAATAATCGACGGAGGAAGTGTACACCCCTCCCCAGTGCATAAATAATCCACGAAGGAAGTGTACACTCCTCCCCAGTGGATAAATAATCCAAGCAGTGTACACCCCTTTCGAGTGAATAAATAATCCACGGACGGAGTGTACACCCCTCCCCAGTGGACAAACAATCCACGGAGGGAGTGTACACCCCTCCCCAGTGGATAAATAATCCAAGGAGGAAGTGTACACCCCTTTCCACTGGATAAATACTCCACAGAGGGAGTGTACACCCCTCCTCAGTGGATAAATAATCCACGGAGGAAGTGTACACCCCTTTCTAGTGGATAAATAATCCACGGAGGGAGTGTACACCCCTCCTCAGTGGATAAATGATCCACGGACGGAGTGTACACCCCTCCCCGGTGGATAAACATTCCACGGAGGAAGTGTACACCCCTCCCCCATGGATAAATAATCCGGGGAGGAAGTGTACACCTCTCCCCAGTGGATAAATAATCCACGGAGGGAGTGTACACCCCTCCCCAGTGGATAAAGAATCCACAGAGGAAGTGTACACCCCTCCGCAATGGATAAATAATCCACCGAGGGAGTGTACACCCCTTTCCAGTGGATAAATAATCCACGGAGGGAGTGTACACCCCTCCCCAGTGGATAAATAATCTACGGAGGGAGTGTACACCCCTCCCCAGTGGAAAAATAATCAACGGAGGGAGTGTACGCCCCTGTCTAGTGGATAAATAATCCACGGACGGAGTGTACATCCCTTTCCAGTGAATAAATAATCAACGGAGGGAGTGTACACCCCTCCCCAGTGGATAAATAATCCACGGAGGAAGTGTACAACGCTCCCCAGTGGATAAATAATCCACGAAGGAAGTGTACAGCCCTCCTCAGTGGAGAAATAATCCACGGACGAAGTGTGCACCCCTCCCCAGTGGACAAATGATCCACGGAGGGAGTGTACACCCCTTTCCAGTGGATAAAAAATCCACGGAGGGAGTGTACACCCCTCCCCAGTGGATAAATAATCCACGGAGGGAGTGTACACTCCTCCCCAGTGGATAAATAATCCACGGAGGAAATGTACACCCCTTTCCAGTGGATAAATAATGCACGGAGGGAGTGTACACCCCTCCCCACTGGACAAATAATCCACGGAGGGAGTGTACACCCCTTTCCAGTGGAAAAAAAATCCACGGAGGAAGTGTGCCTCCCTCCCCAATGGATAAATGATCCACGGACGAAGTGTACACCCCCCCCGTGGATAAATAATCCACGGACCAAGTGTACACCCCTCCCAAGTGGATAAATAATCCACAGAGGGAGTGTACAGCCCTTTCCACTGGATAAATAATCCACGGAGGAAGTCCACACCCCTCTTCAATGGATAAATAATCCACGGAGGGAGTGTACACCCCTTTCCAGTGGATAAAAAATCCACGGAGGGAGTGTACACCCCTTTCCAGTGGATAAATAATCCACGGAGCAAATGTACAACCATCCCCAGTGGATAAACAATCCACGGAGGAAGTGTACACCGCTTTGCAGTAGATAAATAATCCACGGAGGGAGTTTACACCCCCCCCTAGTGAAAAAAAATCCACGGAGGAAGCGTACACCCCTCCCCAATGAATAAATAATCCACGGTGGGAGTGTACGATCCTCCCCAGTGGATAAATGATCCGGGGAGGGATTGTTTCCCCCTCCCCAGTGGATAAATAATCCACGGAGGGAGTGTACACCCCTCCACGGTGGATAAATAATCCACGAAGGAAGTGTACACCCCTCCTCAGTGGATAAATAATCAACAGAGGGAATGTACACCCCTCCCCAGTGGACAAATAATCCATGGACAGAGTGTACACCCCTCCCCGGTGGATAAAGAATCCACAGAGGAAGTGTACACCCCTCCCCAGTGGATAAAAAATCCACCGAGGGAGTGTACACCCCTTTCCAGTGGATAAATAATCCAAGGAGGGAGTGTACACCCCTCCCCAGTGGATAAGTAATCTACGGGGGGAGTGTACACCCCTCCCCAGTGGATAAATGATCCACGGAGGAAGTGTACAGCCCTCCCCAATGGATAAACAATCAACGGAGGAGGTGTACGCCCCTGTCCAGTGGATAAATAATCCACGGACGGAGTGTACATCCCTTTCCAGTGAATAAATAATCAACGGAGGGAGTGTACACCCCTCCCCAGTGGATAAATAATCCACGAAGGAAGTGTACAGCCCTCCTCAGTGGAGAAATAATCCACGGACGGAGTGTGCACCCCTCCCCAGTGGACAAATAATCCACGGAGGGAGTGTACACCCCTTTCCAGTGGATAAAACATCCACGGAGGGAGTGTACACCCCTTTCCAGTGGATAAATAATCAACGGAGGGAGTGTACACTCCTCCCCAGTGGATAAATAATCCACGGAGGAAATGTACACCCCTTTCCAGTGCATAAATCATGCACGGAGGGAGTGTACACCCCTCCCCAGTGGACAAATAATCCACGGAGGGAGTGTACACCCCTTTCCAGTGGAAAAAAATCCACGGAGGAAGTGTGCCTCCCTCCCCAATGGATAAATGATCCACGGACGAAGTGTAAACCCCTCCCGCGTGGATAAATAATCCACGGAGCAAGTGTACACCCCTCCCCGGTGGATAAATAATCCACAGAGGGAGTGTACACCCCTTTCCACTGGATAAATAATCCACGGAGGAAGTGTACACCCCTCCCCAATGGATAAATAATCCACGGAGGAAGTGTACACCCCTCCCCAGTGGATAAGTAATCCACGGAGGAAGTGTACACACCTCCTCAATGGATAAGTAATCCACGGAGGGAGTGTACACCCCTTTCCAGTGGACAAATAATCCACGGAGGGAGTGCACACCCCTCCCCAGTGGATAAATAATCCACGGAGGAAGTGTACACCCCTCCCCAATGGATAAATAATCCACGGAGGGAGTGTACACCCCTTTCCAGTGGATAAACAATCCACGTAGGGAGTGTACACCCCTCCCCAGTGGAAAAATAATCCACGGAGGGAGTGTACATCCCTCCCTAGTGGATAAATAATCCACGGAGGAAGTGTACACCCCTCCCTAGTGGATAAATAATCCACGGAGGAAGTGTACACCCCTCCCCACTGGATAAATAATCAACGGAGGGAGTGTACACGCCTCCCCGGTGGATAAATAATCCACAGACGGAGTGTACATCCCTTTCCAGTCAATAAATAATCAACGGAGGGAATGTACACCCCTCCCCTGTGGATAAAGGATCCACGGAGGAAGTGTACATCCCTCCCCAGTGGATAAATAATCCACGAAGGGAGTGTACACTTCTCCCTAGTGGATAAACAATCCACGGAGGAAGTGTAAACCCCTTTCCAGTGGATAAATAATCCACGGAGGGAGTGTACACCCCTCCTCAGTGGATAAATAATCCACGGAGGGAGTGTACACCCCTCCACAGTGGATAAATGATCCACGGAGGGAGTGTACTCCCCCCCCCCCCAATGGATAAATAATCCACGGAGGAAGTGTACACCCCTTTCCAGTGGATAAATAATCAACGGAGGGAGTGTACACCCCTTTCAAGTGGATAAATAATCCACGGAGGGAGTGTACACCCCTCCCCAATGGATGAATAATCCACGGAGGAAGTGTACACCCCTTTCCAGTGGATAAATAATCCACGGAGGGAGTGTACACCCCTTTCAAGTGGATAAATAATCAACGGAGGGAGTGTAGGCCCCTCCCCAGTGGATAAATACTCCAAGGAGGGAGTGTATCCCCCTCCCCAGTGGATAAATACTCCACGGAGGGAGTGTACACCCCTCCCCAGTGGATAAATAATCCACGAAGGAAGTGTACGCCCCTCCCAAGTGGATAAATAATCCACGGAGGAAGTGTACACCCGTTTCCAGTGGAGAAAGAATCCACGGAGGGAGTGTACACCCCTCCCAAGTGGATAAATACTCTACGGAGGAAGTGTACACCCCTTTTTAGTGGATAAATAATCCACGGAGGGAGTGTACACCCCTCCCAAGTGGATAAATAATCCATGGAGGAAGTGTACACCCCTCCCCAGTGGATAAATAATACACGGAGGGAGTGTACACCCGTTTCCAGTGGATAAATAATCCACGGAGGAAGTGTACACCCCTCCCCAATGGAAAAATTTTCCACGGAGGAAGTGTACACCCCTTTCCAGTGGATAAAGAATGCACGGAGGGAGTGTACACCCCTCCCCAGTGGATAAATAATTCACGGAGGAGGTGTACACCCCTTTCCAGTGGATAAATAATCAACGGAGGGAGTGTACAACCCTCCGCAGTGCATAAATAATCCACGGAGGAAGCGTACACCCCTCCCCAGTGGATAAATAATCCACGGAGGGAGTGTACACCCCTTTCCAGTGGATAAATAATCCACGGAGGGAGTGTACACCCCTCCCAAGTGGATAAATAATCCACGGATCAAATGTACACCCCTCCCCAGTGGATAAACAATCTACGGAGGAAGTGTACACCGCTTTGCAGTAGATAAATAATCCACGGAGGGAGTGTACACCCCTCCCCAGTGAAAAAAAATCCACGGAGGAAGTGTCCACCCCTCCCCAATGAACAAATAATCCACGGAAGGAGTGTACGCCCCTCCCGAGTGGATAAATAATCCACGGAGGGATGGTTTCCCCCTCCACAGTGGATAAATAATCCACGGAGGAAGTGTACACCCCTCCTTAGTGGATAAATAATCCACGGAGGGAATGTACACCCCTCCCCAGTGGACAAATAATCCACGGAGGGAGTGTAAACCCCTCCCCAATGGAGAAACAATCCACGGAGGGAGTGTACACCCCTTTCCAGTGGATAAATAATCCACGGAGGGAGTGTACACCCCTCCCCAGTGGATAAATATTCCACGGAGGAAGTGTACAGCCCTCCCCGGTGCATAAATAATCAACGGAGGGAGTGTACGTCCCTGCCCAGTGGATAAATAATCCACGGACGGAGTGTACATCCCTTTCCAGTGAATAAATAATCAACGGAGGGAGTGTACACCCCTCCCGAGTGGATAAATAATCCACGGAGGAAGTGTACAACGCTCCCCAGTGGATAAATAATCCACGAAGGAAGTGTACAGCCCTCCTCAGTGGATAACTAATCCACGGACGGAGTGTGCACCCCTCCCCAGTGGACAAATGATCCACGGAGGGAGTGTACACCCCTTTCCAGTGGATAAATAATCCACGGAGGGAGTGTACACCCCTTTCCAGTGAATAAATAATCAACGGAGGGAGTGTACACTCCTCCCCAGTGGAAAAATAATCCACGGAGGAAATGTACACCCCTTTCCAGTGGATAAATAATCCACGGAGGGAGTGTACACCGCTTGCCAGTGGAAAAATGATCCACGGAGGAAGTGTGCAACCCTCCCCAATGGATAAATGATCCACGGACGAAGTGTACACCCCTCCCCAGTGGATAAATAATCCACGGAGCAAGTGTACACCCCTCCCCAGTGGATAAATAATCCCCAGAGGGAGTGTACACCCCTTTCTAGTGGATAAATAATCCACGGAGGGAGTGTACACCCCTCCCCAGTGAAAAAAATTCCACGGAGGAAGTGTACACCCCTCCCCAATGGATAAACAATCAACGGTGGAAGTGTACACCCCTCCCCAGTGGATAAACAATCCACGGAGGGAGTGTACGCCCCTCCCCAGTGGATAAATAATCGACGAAGGGACTGTACACCCCTCCCCAGTGGAAAAATAATCCAGGGAGGGAGTGCACACCCCTCCCAGTGGACAAATGATCCACGGAGGGGGTGTGCACCCCTCCCTAGTAGATAAATAATCCACGGAGGAAGTGTACACCCCTCCCGAGTGGATAAATAATCCACGGAGGGACTGTACACCCCTCCCCATTGGATAAATAATCCACGGATAGACTGTACACCCTTGCCCAGTGGATAAACAATCCACGGAGGAAGTGTACACCCCTTTCCAGTGGATAAAGAATCCACGGAGGGAGTGTACAAGCCTTCCCAGTGGATAAACAATCCACCGAGGAAGTGTACACCCCTCCCTAGTGGATAAATCATCCACGGAGGGAGTGTACACCCCTCCCCAGTGGGTAAATAATCCACGAAGGAAGTGTACACTCCTCCCCAGTGGATAAATAATCCACGGAGGAAGTGTACAACCCTTTCCAGTGTATAAATAATCCACGGAGGGAGTGTACACCCCTCCTCAGTGGATGAATAATCCACGGACGGAGTGTACACCCCTCCCCAGTGGACAAATAATCCATGGAGGAAGTGTACAGCCTTCCCCTGTGGATAAATAATCCACGGAGGGAGTGCACACCCCTCCCCAGTGGGTAAGAATCCACGGAGGGAGTGTACACCCCGTTGCAGTGGACAAATAATTCACGGAGGGAGTGTACACCCCTCCCCACTGGATAAATAATCCACGGAGGGAGTGTACGCGCCTCCCCAGTGGATAAATAATCCACGGAGGAAGTGTACACCCCTTTCCAGTGGATAAATAATCCACGGAGGGAGTAGACACCCCTCCTCAGTGGATAAATAATCCACGGACGGAGTGTACACCCGTCCCCAGCGGACAAATAATCCACGGAGGGTTTGTACACCCCTCCACAGTGGATAATTAATCCACGCAGGGAGTGTACACCCCTCCCCAGTGGATAGATAATGCACGGAGGAAGTGTATCCCCCCTTCCAGTGGATAAATAATCCACGGAGGGAGTGTACACCCCTCCCCAGTGGAAAAATAATCCAGGGAGGAAGTGCACACCTCTCCCCAGTGGATAAATAATCAACGGAGGGAGTGTACGCCCCTCCCCAGTGGATGAATAATGCAAGGAGGGAGTGTACACCCCTCCCCACTGGATAAATAATCCACGGAGGGAGTGTACACCCCTCCCCACTGGATAAATAATCCACGGAGGAAGTGTACACCCCTTTGGAATGGATAAATAATCCACGGAGGGAGTGTACAACCCTCCGCAATGAATAAATAATCCACGGAGGAAGTGCACACCCCACCCAAATGGATAAACAATCCACGGAGGAAGTGTACACCCCTTTCCAGTGGATAAATCATCCACGGAGGAAGTGTGCACCCCTCCCCGGTCGATAAATAATCCACGGAGGGACTATACACCCCTCCCCAGTGGATAAATAATCCACGGACGGAGTGTACACCCTTCCCGAGTGGATAAATAATCTACGGAGGGAGTGTACACCCCTCCCCAGTGGATAAAGAATCCACGAAGGGGGTGTGCACCCATCCCTAGTAGACAAATAATCCACGGAGGAAGAGTACACCCCTCCCGAGTGGATAAATAATCCACGGACGGAGTGTAGAACCCTCCTCAATGGACAAATAATCCACGGAGGGAGTGTACACCCCTCCACAGTGGATAATTAATTCACGGAGGGAGTGTACACCCCTCCCCAGTGGATAGATAATGCACGGAGGAAGTGTACACCCCTTTCAAGTGGATAAATAATCCACGGAGGGAGTGTACACCCCTCCCCAGTGGAAAAATAATCCACGGAGGAAGTGTACACCCCTCCCAACTAGATAAATAATCCACGGAGGAAGTGGACACCCCTCCCGAGTGGATAAATAATCAACGGAGGGAGTGTACGCCCCTCCCGAGTGGATGAATAATCCAAGGAGGGAGTGTATTCTCCTCCCCGGTGCATAAATACTCCATGGAGGGAGTGTACACCCCTCCCCAGTGGATAAAAAATCCACGGAGGAAGTGTACACCCCTCCCCAATGGATAGATAATCCACGGAGGAAGTGTACACCCCTTTCCGGTGGAGAAATAATCCACGGAGGGAGCGTACACCTCTCCCGAGTGGATAAGTAATCTACGGAGGAAGTGTACACCCCTCCCTAGTGCATAAATAATCCACGAAGGAAGTGTACACCCCTCCCCAGTGGATAAATAACCCACGGAGGAAGTGTACACCCCTCCCCAGTGGATAAATAATCCACGGAGGGAGTGTACAACCCTTTCCAGTGGATATATAATCCACGGAGGAAGTGTACACCCCTTTCCAGTGGATAAATAATCAACGGAGGAAGTGTACACCCCTCCCCAGTGGATAAACAATCCACGGAGGAAGTGTACACCCCTTTCTAGTGGATAAATAATCCACGGAGGAAGTGTGCACCCCTCCAGAGTCGATAAATAATCCACGGAGGGATTATGCACCCCTCTCCAGTGGATAAATAATCCACGGAAGGAGTGTACACCCTTCCTCAGTGGATAAATAATCCACGGAGGGAATGTACACCCCTCCCGGTGGACAAATGATCCACGGAGGGGGTGTACACCCCTCCCCAGTGGATAAATAAACTACGGAGGAGGTGTACACCCCTCCCCAATGGGTAAATAATCCACGGAGGGATTGTACACCCCTTTCAAGTGGATAAATAATCCACAGACGGAGTGTACATCCCTTTCGAGTCAATAAATAATCAACGGAGGAAGTGTACACCCCTCCCCAACGGATAAATAATCCACGGAGGAAGTGTACAACCCTTTCCAGTGGATAAATAATCCACGGAGGGAGTGTACACCCCTCCTCGGTGGATGAATAATCCACGGACGGAGTGTACACCCCTCCCCAGTGGGCAAATAATCCATGGAGGAAGTGCACACCCCTCCCCAGTGGGTAATAATCCACGGAGGGAGTGTACACCCCGTTGCGGTGGACAAATAATTCACGGAGGGAGTGTACACCCCTCCCCACTGGATAAATAATCCACAGAGGGAGTGTACCCGCCTCCCAAGTGGATAGATAATCATCGGAGGGAGTGTACACCCCTCCCCAGTGGATAAATAATCCACGAAGGAAGTGTACACTCCTCCCTAGTGGATAAATAATCCACGGAGGAAGTGTACATCCCTTTCCAGTGGGTAATAATCCACGGAGGGAGTGTACACCCCGTTGCGGTGGACAAATAATTCACGGAGGGAGTGTACACCCCTCCCCACTGGATAAATAATCCACGGAGGGACTGAACACCCCTCCGCAGTGGATAGATAATGCACGGAGGAAGTGTACACCCCTTTCCAGTGGATAAATAATCCATGGAGGAAGTGCACACCCCTCCCCACTGGATAAATATTCCACGGAGGAAGTGGACACCCCTGCCCAGTGGATAAATCATCAACGGAGGGAGTGTACGCCCCTCCCCGGTGGATGAATAATGCAAGGAGGGAGTGTACACCCCTCCCCACTGGATAAATAATCCACGGAGGGAGTGTATACCCCTTTCCAGTGGATAAATAATCCACGGAGGAAGTGGACACCCCTTTCAAGTGGATAAATAATCCACGGAGGGAGTGTACAACCCTCCGCAATGAACAAATAATCCACGGAGGAAGTGTACACCCCACCCAAATGGATAAATAATCCACGGAGGAAGTGTACACCCCTTTCGGGTGGATAAATCATCCACGGAGGAAGTGTGCACCCCTCCCCGGTCGATAAATAATCCACGGAGGGACTATACACCCCTCCCCAATGGAAATTAATCCACGGAGGAAGTGTACACGCCTCCCCAGTGGATAAATAATCCACGGACGGAGTGTACACCCTTCCCGAGTGGATAAATAACCTACGGAGGGAGTGTACACCCCTCCCAAGTGGATAAAGAATCCACGGAGGGGGTGTGCACCCATCCCTAGTAGACAAATAATCCACGGAGGGAGTGTATACCCCTCCCCAGCGGATAGATAATCCACGCAGGAAGTGCACGCCCCTCCCGAGTGGAGAAAAAATCCACGGAGGGAGCGTACACCCCTTTCCAGTGCATAAACAATCCACGGATGAAGGGTGCACCCCTTTCGAGTGGATAAATAATCCATGGAGGACTATACACCCCTCCCCGGTGCACACATAACCCACGGAGAAAGTGTACAGCCCTCCCCGGTGGATAAATCATCCACGGAGGGAGTGTACACCCCTTGCCAGTGGATAAATAATCAACGGAGGGAGTGTACACCCCTCCCCAGTGGATAAATAATCCACGGAGGAAGTGTACACCCCTCCCCAATGGATAAATAATCCAAGAAGGAAGTGTACACTCCTCCCTAGTAGATAAATAATCCACGGAGGAAGTGTACACCCCTTTCCAGTAGACAAATAATCCACGGAGGGAGTGTACACCTCTCCTCAGTGGATAAATAATCCACGGACGGAGTGTACACCCCTCCTCAATGGACAAATAATCCACGGAGGGAGTGTACACCCCTCCACAGTGGATAATTAATCCACGGAGGGAGTGTACACCCCTCCCCAGTGGATAGATACTGCACGGAGGAAGTGTACACCCCTCCCCAGTGGATAAATAATCCACGAAGGAAGTGTACACCCCTCCCCAGTGGATAAATAATCCACAGAGGAAGTGTACACCCCTCCCCAGTGGATAAATAATCCACGGAGGGAGTGTACAACCCTTTCCAGTGGATATATAATCCACGGAGGAAGTGTACACCCCTTTCCAGTGGATAAATAATCCACGGAGGGAGTGTACGACCCTCCCTAGTGGATAAAGAATCCACAAAGGAAGTGTACACCCCTCCCCAGTGGATAAATAATCCACCGAGGGAGTGTACACCCCTTTCCAGTGGATATATAATCCAAGGAGGAAGTGTACACCCCACCCAAATGGATAAATAATCCACGGAGGAAGTGTACACCCCTTTCCAGTGGATAAATCATCCAAGGAGGAAGTGTGCACCCCTCAACGGTCGATAAAAAATCCACGGAGGGACTATACACCCCTCCCTAGTGGATAAATAATCCACGGACGGAGTGTACACCCTTCCCCAGCGGATAAATAATCCATGGAGGGAGTGTAGAGCCCTCCCCAGTGGATAAAGAATCCACGGAGGGGGTGTGCACCCAGCCCTAGTAGACAAATAATCCACGGAGGAAGTGTACACCCCTCCCGAGTGGATAAATAATCCACGGAGTGAGTGTACACCCCTGCCCAGGGGATAAATAATCCGCGGAGGAAGTGTATACCCCTTTCCAGTGGAGAAATAATCCACGGAGGGAGTGTACACCCCTTTCCAGTGGATCAATCATCCACGAAGGAAGTGTGCAGCCGTCCCCGGTCGAAAAAAAATCCACGGAGGGACTATACACCCCTCTCCAGTGGATAAATAATCCACGGACGGAGTGTACACCCTTCCCCAGCGGATAAATAATCCACGGAGGGAGTGTACAGCCCTCCCCAGTGGATAAAGAATCCACGGAGGGAGTCTGCACCCATCCCTAGTGGACAAATAATGCACTGGGGAAGTGTACATCCCTCCCGAGTGGATAAATAGTCCACGGAGGGAGTGTACACCCCTCCCTAGCGGATAGATAATCCACGGAGGAAGTGCACGCCCCTCCCGAGTGGAGAAATAATCCACGGAGGGAGCGTACACCCCTTTCCAGTGGATAAATAATCCACGGAGGAAGGGTGCACCCCTTTCCATGGGATAAATAATCCACAAAGAACTATACACCCCTCCCCAGTGCATAAATAATCCACGGAGAAAGTGTACACCCCTCCCCAGTGGATAAATCATCCACGGAGGGAGTGTACACCCCTCCCTAGTGGAGAAGTAATCCACGGACGAAGTGTACACCCCTTTCCAGTAGATAAATAATCCACGGATAGAGTGTACACCCTTCCCCAGTGGATAAACAATCCACGGAGGAAGTGTACACCCCTTCCCACTGGATAAATAATCCACGGAGGGAGTGTACACCCCTTTCGAGTGAATAAATAATCCACGGAGGGAGTGTACACTGCTCCCCAGTGGATAAATAATCCACAGAGGAAGTGTACACCCCTCCCCAGTGGATAAATAATCCATGGAGGGAGTGTAGACCCCTCCCCAGTGGAGAAATAATCCACGGAGGAAGCGTACACCCCTTTCCAGTGGATAAATAATCCACGGAGGGAGTGTACACCCCGCCCCAGTGGATAAATAATCCACGGAGGAAGCGTACACCCCTTTCCAGTGGATAAATAATCCACGGAGGGAGTGTACACCCCTCCCCAGTGGATAAATAATCCACGGAGGGAGTGTACATCCCTCCCCATTGGATAAATAATCCACGGACGGAGTGTACACCCCTCCCCATTGGATAAATAATCCAAGGAGGGAGTGTACACCACTCCGCAGTGGATAAATAATCCACGGAGGAAGTGTACACCCCTTTCCAGTGGATAAATAATCGACTGAGGGATCGTACACTCCTCCCCAGTGGATAAATAATCCACGGAGGGAGTGTACACCTCTCCCCACTGGATAAATAATTAGAGGAGGGGGTGTACACCCCTCCCCAGTGGATAAATAATCCACGGAGGAAGTGTACACCCCTCCCCAGTGGATAAATAATCCACGGAGGGAGTGTACACCCCTCC
The DNA here is from genome assembly GCA_964036045.1 of Eutreptiella sp. 'Long Island Sound 2002'. Classification (NCBI taxonomy): domain Eukaryota; phylum Euglenozoa; class Euglenophyceae; order Eutreptiales; family Eutreptiaceae; genus Eutreptiella; species Eutreptiella sp. 'Long Island Sound 2002'. The sequence goes on along the minus strand of OZ038380.1, from coordinate 124,504,097 downwards.
CCATTGGATAAATAATCCACGGAGGGAGTGTACACCCCTCCCCACTGCATAAATAATCCACGGAGGGAGTGTGCACCCCTCCCCATTGGATAAATAATCCACGGAGGGAGTGTACACCACTGCCCAGTGGAAAAATAATCCACGGAGGAAGCGTACACCCCTTTCCAGTGGACAAACCATCCATGGAGGAAGTGTACACCTTTCCCCTGTGGATAAATAATCCATGGAGGGACTGTACACCCCTCCACAGTGGATAAATAATCCACGGAGGAAGTGTAAACCCCTTTCCGGTGGATAAATAATCCGTGGAGGGAGTGTACATCCCTTTCCAGTGAATAAATAATCCACTAAGGGAGTTAACACCCCTTTGCAGTGGATAAATAATCTACGGAGGAAGTGTAGACCCCTCCCCAGTGGATAAATAATCCACGGAGGGAGTGTACATCCCTCCCCATTGGATAAATAATCCAGGGACGGAGTGTACACCCCTCCCCATTGGATAAATAATCCAAGGAGGGAGTGTACACCACTCCCCAGTGGATAAATAATCCACGGAGGAAGTGTACACCCCTTTCCAGTGGATAAATAATCGACGGAGGGATCGTACACTCCTCCCCAGTGGATAAATAATCCACGGAGGGAGTGTACACCTCTCCCCACTGGATAAATAATTAGAGGAGGGGGTGTACACCCCTCCCCAGTGGATAAATAATCCACGGAGGAAGTGTACACCCCTCCCCAGTGGATAAATAATCCACGGAGGAAGTGTACACCCCTCCCCAGTGGATAAATAATCCACGGAGGGAGTGTACACCCCTCCCCATTGGATAAATAATCCACGGAGGGAGTGTACACCCCTCCCCACTGCATAAATAATCCACGGAGGGAGTGTGCACCCCTCCCCATTGGATAAATAATCCACGGAGGGAGTGTACACCACTGCCCAGTGGAAAAATAATCCACGGAGGAAGCGTACACCCCTTTCCAAAGGATAAATAATCCACGGAGGGAGTGTACACCCCTCCCCAGTGGACAAACCATCCATGGAGGAAGTGTACACCTTTCCCCTGTGGATAAATAATCCATGGAGGGACTGTACACCCCTCCACAGTGGATAAATAATCCACGGAGGAAGTGTAAACCCCTTTCCGGTGGATAAATAATCCGTGGAGGGAGTGTACATCCCTTTCCAGTGAATAAATAATCCACTGAGGGAGTTAACACCCCTTTGCAGTGGATAAATAATCTACGGAGGAAGTGTACACCCCTCCCCAGTGGATAAATAATCCACGAAGGAAGTGTACACTCCTCCCTAGTGGATAAATAATCCACGGAGGAAGTGTACACCCCTTTCCAGTGAATAAATAATCCACAGAGGGAGTGGACACCCCTCCCCAGTGGATAAATAATCAACGGAGGGAGTGTACGCCCCTCCCCAGTGGATAAATAATCAACGGAGGGAGTGTACACCCCTGCGGAGTGGATAAACAATCCACGGACGGAGTGTACACCCCTCCCCAGTGGACAAATGATCCACTGAGGGAGTGCACATCCCTCCCCAGTCAACAAATAATCCACGGAGGGAGTGTACACCCCTCCCCAGCGGATAAATAATCCACGGAGGAAGTGTACACCCCTTCCCAGTGGATAAATAATCTACGGAGGGAGTATACATCCCTTTCCAGTGAATAAACCATCCACCGAGGGAGTGTACACCCCTTTCAAGTGGATAAATGATACACGTAGGAAGTGTACACCCCTTTCCAGTGGATAAATAATCCACGGAGGAAGTGTACTGCCCTCCCCAGTAGATAAATCATCCACGGAGGAAGTAGAATTAAACCTCTTTCCAGTGGATAAATCATCCACGGAGGGAGTGTACACCCCTCCCCACTGGATAAATAATCCACAGAGGGAGTGTACGCCCCTCCCAAGTGGATAAATAATCCACGGAGGAAGTGTACACCCTTCCCCCGTGGATAAATAATCCACTGACAGAGTGTACACCCCTCCGCAATGGATAATTAATCCACGGAGGGAGTGTACACCCCTCCCCAGTGGATAGATAATGCACGGAGGAAGAGTACACCGCTCCCCACTAGATAAATAATCTACCGAGGGAGTGAACACCGCTCCCTAGTGGATAAATAATCAACAGAGGGAGTGTACGCCCCTCCCCAGTGGATGAATAATCCAAGGAGGGAGTGTATCCCCCTCCCCGGTGCAAAAATACTCCATGGAGGGAGTGTACACCCCTCCCCAGTGGATAAATAATCCACGGAGGAAGTGTACACCCCTCCCCAATGGATAGAGAATCCACGGAGGAAGTGTACACCCCTTTCCGGTGGAGAAATAATCCATGGAGGGAGCGTACACCCCTCCCGAGTGGATAAGTAATGTAGGGAGGAAGTGTACACCCCTCCCCAGTGGATAAAAAATCCACGAAGAAAGTGTACACCCCTCCCCAGTGGATGAATAATCCACGGAGGAAGTGTAGACCCCTCCCCAGTGGATAAATAATCCACGGAGGGAGTGTACACCCCTTTCCAGTGGATACATAATCCACGGAGGAAGTGTACACCCCTTTCTAGTGGATAAATAATCCACGGAGGGAGTGTACAACCCTCCGCAATGAATAAATAATCCACGGAGGAAGGGTACACCCCACCGAAATGGATAAATAATCCACGGAGGAAGTGTACACCCCTTTCCAGTGGATAAATCATCCACGGAGGAAGTGTGCACCCCTCAACGGTCGATAAAAAATCCATGGAGGGACTATACACCCCTCCCCAGTGGATAAATAATCCACGGACGGAGTGTACACCCTTCCCCAGCGGATAAATAATCCACCGAGGGAGTGTACATCCCTCCCCAGTGGATGAAGAATCCACGGAGGGGGTGTGCACCCATCCCTAGTAGACAAATAATCCACGGAGGAAGTGTACACCCCTCCCGAGTGGATAAATAATCCACGGAGGAAGTGTATACCCCTTTCCAGTGGAGAAATAATCCACGGAGGGAGTGTACACCCCTCCCTAGTGGATAAATAATCCACGAAGGAAGTGTACACCCCTCCCCAGTGGATAAATAATCCACGGAGGGAGTGTACACCCCTTTCCAGTGGATATATAATCCACGGAGGAAGTGTACACCCCTTTCCAGTGGATAAATAATCCACGGAGGGAGTGTACAACCCTCCGCAATGAATAAATAATCCACGGAGGAAGTGTACACCCCACCCAAATGGATAAATAATCCACGGAGGAAGTGTACACCCCTTTCCAGTGGATAAATCATCCACGGAGGAAGTGTGCACCCCTCCCCGGTCGATAGAAAATCCACCGAGGGACTATACACCCCTCCCCAGTGGATAAATAATCCACGGACGGAGTGTACACCCTTCCCCAGCGGATAAATAATCCACGGAGGGAATGTACAGCCCTCCCCAGTGGATAAAGAATCCACGGAGGGGGTGTGCACCCATCCCTAGTAGACAAATAATCCACAGAGGAAGTGTACACCCCTCCCGAGTGGATAAATAGTCCTCGGAGGGAGTGTACACCCCTCCCTAGCGGATAGATAATCCACGGAGGAAGTGCACGCCCCTCCCGAGTGGAGAAATAATCCACGGAGGGAGCGTGCACCCCTTTCCAGTGGATAAATAATCCACGGAGGAAGGGTGCACCCCTTTCCAGTGGATAAAAAATCCACGGAGGACTATACAGCCCTCCCCAGTGCATAAATAATCCACGGAGAAAGTGTACAGCCCTCCCCAGTGGATAAGTCATCCACGGAGGGAGTGTACACCCCTCCCTAGTGGAGAAGTAATCCACGGAGGAAGTGTAGAGCCCTTTCCAGTAGATAAATAATCCACGGATAGAGTGTACACCCTTCCCCGGTGGATAAACAATCCACGGAGGAAGTGTACACCCCTTTCCAGTGGATAAAGAATCCACGGAGGAAGCGTACACCCCTTTCCAGTGGATAACTAATCCACGGAGGGAGTGTACACCCCTCCCCATCGGATAAATAATCCAAGGAGGGAGTGGACACCACTCCTCAGTGGATAACTAATCCACGGAGGGAGTGTACACCCCTCCCCAGTGGATAAATAATGCACGGAGGAAGTGTACACCCCTTTCCAGTGGATAAATAATACACGGAGGGATTGTACACCCCTGCCCAGTGGATAAATACTCCACGGAGGAGGTGTACACTCCTCCCCAGTGGATAAATAATCCACGGAGGGAGTGTACACCCCTCCCCATTGGATAAATAATCCACGGAGGGAGTGTACACCCCTCCCCACTGCATAAATAATCCACGGAGGGAGTGTGCACCCCTCCCCATTGGATAAATAATCCACGGAGGGAGTGTACACCCCTCCCGAGTGGATAAATAATCCAAGGAGGGAGTGTACACCACTTCCCAGTGGAAAAATAAACCACGGAGGAAGTGTACACCCCTCCCCAGTGGATAAATAATCTACGGAGGGAGTATACATCCCTTTCCAGTGAATAAACAATCCACCGAGGGAGTGTACACCCCTTTCAAGTGGATAAAGAATCCACAGAGGAAGTGTACACCCCTTTCCAGTGGATAAATAATCCACGGAGGAAGTGTACACCCCTCCCGAGTGGAGAATAATCCACGGAGGAAGTAGAATTAAACCTCTTTCCAGTGGATACATAATCCACGGAGGGAGTGTACACCCCTCCCCACTGGATAAATAATCCACGGAGGGAGTGTACGTCCCTCCCCAGAGGATAAATAATCCACGGAGGAAGTGTACACCCTTCCCCCGTGGATAAGTAATCCACAGAGGAAGTGTACACTCCTGCCCAGTAGATAAATAATCCAGGGAGGAAGTGTACACCCCTTTCTAGTGGATAAATAATCCACGGAGAGACTGTACAACCCTCCCCGATGGATAAATAATCCACCGAGGAAGTGCACATCCCTTTCAAGTGGGTAAATAATCCACGGAGGGGGTGTACACCCCTCCCCAGTGCATAAATAATCCGCGGAGGAAGTGTACACCCCTCCCCAGTGGATCAATAATCCACGAAGGAAGTGTACACCCCTCCGCAGTGCATAAATAATCCACGGAGGGAGTATACATCCCTTTCCAATGAAAAATTAATCCACCGAGGGAGTGTACACCCCTTTCCAGTGGATAAATAGTCCACGGAGGAAGTGTACACCCCTTTCCAGTGGATAAATCATCCACGGAGGGGGTGTACACCCCTCCCCAGTGGATAAATAAACCATGGAGGGAGTGTACACCCCTCCCCAGTGGATAGATAATCCACGAAGGAAGTGTAGACCCCTCCCCAGTGGATAAATAATCCACGGAGGAAGTGTACACCCCTCCCCAGTGGATAAAGAATCTACGGAGGGAGTATACATCCCTTTCCAGTGAATAAACAATCCACCGAGGGAGTGTACACCCCTTTCAAGTGGATAAATAATCCACGGAGGAAGTGTACACCCCTTTCCAGTGGATAAATAATCCACGGAGGAAGTAGAATTAAACCTCTTTCGAGTGGATAAATAATCCATGGAGGGACTGTACACCCCTCCCCCTAGATAAATAATCCACCGAGGGAGTGTACGCCCCTCCCCAGTGGATAAATAATCCACGGAGGAAGCGTACACCCCTTTCCAGTGGATAAATCATCCACGGAGGGAGTGTACACCACTCCCTAGTGGACTAATAATCCATGGAGGGACTGTACGCCCCTCCCCAGTGGATAAAAAATCCAATGAGGGAGTGTACACACCTCCCTAGTGGATAAATAATCCACGGAGGGGGTGTACACCCCCCCCAGGTGGATAAATAATCCACGGATGGAGTGCACATCCCTCCCCAGTGGATAAATAATCCACGGAGGGGGTGTACACCCCTCCCCAGTGGATAAAAAAACCATGGAGGGAGTGTACACCCCTCCACTGTGGATAGATAATCCACGAAGGAAGTGTACACCCCTCCCCAGTGGATAAAAAATCCACGGAGGGGTTGTACACCCCTCCCCAGTGGATAACTAATCTACGGAGGGAGTATACATCCCTTTCCAATGAATAAACAATCCACCGAGGGAGTGTACACCCCTTTCAAGTGGATAAATAATCCACGGAGGAAGTGTACACCCCTTTCAAGTGGAGAAATGATCCACGGAGGAAATGTACACCCCTCCCCACTGGATAAATAATCCACGGAGGGAGTGTACGCCCCTCCCCAGTGGATAAATAATCCACGGAGGAAATGTACACCCCTTTCCAGTGGATAAATAATCCACGGAGGGAGTGTACACGCCTCACCAGTGGGTAAATAATCCAGGGAGGCGGTGTACACCCCTCCCCAGTGGACAAATAATCCATGGAGGAAGTGTACACCCTTCCCCCGTGGATAAATAATCCACGGAGGAAGTGTACATCCCTTTCTAGTGGGTAAATAATCCGGGGAGGGAGTGTACACCCCTCCCTAGTGCATAAATAATCCGCGGAGGAAGTGTACACCCCTCCCCAGTGGATAAAAAATCCACGGAGGAACCGTACACCCCTCCACAGTGGATAAATAATCCACGGAGGAAGTATACATCCCTTTCCAGTGAATAGATAATCCACCGAGGGAGTGTACACCCCTTTCGAGTGGATAAAAAATCCACGGAGGGAGTATACATCCCTTTGCAGTGAATAAATAATCCACCGAGGGAGTGTACACCCCTTTCTAGTGGATAAAAAATCCAAGGAGGAAGTGTACACCCCTCCCCTGCGGATCAATAATCCACGGAGGAAGTGTACACCCCTCCCTAATGAATAAATAATCCACGGAGGGAGTATACATCCCTTTGCAGTGAATAAATAATCCACCGAGGGAGTGTACACCCCGCCCCGGTGGATAAATAGTCCACGGATGGAGTGTACACCCCTCCCCAGTGGACAAATAATCCACAAAGGAGGTGTACACCCCTCCGCAGTGGATAAATAATCCACGGAGGAAGTGTACACCCCTTTCCAGTGCATAAATAATGCACGGAGGAAGTGTACACCCCTGCCCAGTGGATAAATAATCCACGGAGGAAGTGTACACCCCTCCCTAGTGAATAAAAATCCACGGAGGGAGTGTACACCCCTCCCTAGTGAATAAATAATCCACGGAGGGAGTGTACACCGCTCCCCAGTGGATATATAATCCACGGAGGGAGTGTACACCCCGCCCCGGTGGATAAATAGTCCACGGATGGAGTGTACACCCCTCCCCAGTGGACAAATAATCCACAAAGGAGGTGTACACCCCTCCGCAGTGGATAAATAATCCACGGAGGAAGTGTACACCCCTTTCCAGTGCATAAATAATGCACGGAGGAAGTGTACACCCCTGCCCAGTGGATAAATAATCCACGGAGGAAGTGTACACCCCTCCCTAGTGAATAAAAATCCACGGAGGGAGTGTACACCCCTTTCCAGTGGATAAAGAATCCACGGAGGGAGTGTACACCCCTCCCCAGTGGACGGATAATCCACGGAGGGAGTGTACGCCCCTTTCCAGTGGATAAATATTCCACGGAGGGAGTGTACACCCCTCCCCAATGGATAAATAATCCACGGAGGAAGTGTACACCCCACCCCAGTGGATAAATAATCCACGGAGGAAGTGTACACCCCTCCCTAGTGGATAAATGATCCACGGAGGAAGTGTACACCCCTTTCCAGTGAATAACTAATCAACGGAGGGAGTGTACACCCCTCCCCGGTGGATAAATAATCCAAGGATGGAGTGCACATCCCTCCCCAGTGGACAAATAATCCACGGAGGGAGTGTACACCCCTCCCCAGTGGATAAATAATCCACTGAGGAAGTGTACACCCCTCCCCAGTGGATAAATAATCCGAGAAGGGGGTGTACACCCCTCCCCAGTGGATAAACAATCTACGGAGGGAGTGTAGACCCCTCCCCAGTGGATAAATAATCTACAGAGGGAGTATACATCACTTTCCAGTGAATAAACAATCCACCGAGGAAGTGCACACCCCTTTCAAGTGGATAAATAATCCACGGAGGAAGTGTACACCCCTTTCCAGTGGATAAAAAATCAACGGAGGAAGTGTACACCCCTCCCCAGTGGATAAAAAATCCACGGAGGGAGTGTACGCCGCTCCCCAGTGGATAAATAATCCACGGAGGAAGTGTACACCCCTTTCCAGTGCATAAATAATCCACGGAGGGAGTGTACACCCCTCCCCAGTGGATAAATAATCCACGGAGGCGGTGTACACGCCTCCCAAGTGGACAAATAATCCATGGAGGAAGTGTACACCCCTTTCCCCGTGGATAAGTAATCCACAGAGGAAGTGTACACTCCTCCCTAGTGGATAAATAATCCACCGAGGAAGGGTACACCCCTTTCTAGTGCATAAATAATCCACGGAGAGACAGTGCAACCCTCCCCAGTGGATAAATAATCCACGGAGGAAGTATACATCCCTTTCCAGTGGGTAAATAATCCACAGAGGGGGTGTACACCCCTCCCCAGTGCATAAATAATCCACGGAGGAAGTGTACACCCCTCCCCAGTGGATAAATAATCTACGGAGGAAGTATACATCCCTTTCTAGTGAATAAATAATCCACCGAAGGAGTGTACACCCCTTTCCAGTTGATAAATAGTCCACCGAGGAAGTGTACACCCCTCCCTAGTGGATAAATAATCCACGGAGGAAATGTACACCCCTTTCCAGCGGATAAATAATCCACGGAGGGAGTGTACACGCCTCACCAGTGGGTAAATGATCCATGGAGGCGGTGTACACCCCTCCCCTGTGGACAAATAATCCATGGAGGAAGTGTACACCCTTCCCCCGTGGATAAATAATCCACGGAGGAAGTGTACATCCCTTTCCAGTGGGTAAATAATCCGGGGAGGGAGTGTACACCCCTCCCTAGTGCATAAAGAATCCGCGGAGGAAGTGTACACCCCTCCCCAGTGGATAAATAATCCACGGAGGAAGTGTACACCCCTCCCCAGTGGATAAATAATCCACGGAGGGAGTATACATCCCTTTCCAGTGAATAGATAATCTACCCAGGGAGTGTACACCCCTTTCGAGTGGATAAATAGTACACGGAGGAAGTGTACACCCCTCCCGAGTGGATAAATAATCCACGGAGGGAGTATACATCCCTTTCTAGTGAATAAATAATCCACCGAGGGAGTGTACACCCCTTTCCAGTGGATAAAAAATCCAAGGAGGAAGTGTACACCCCTCCCCTGCGGATCAATGATCCACGGAGGAAGTGTACACCCCTGCCTAGTGAATAAATAATCCACGGAGGGAGTGTACACCGCTCCCCAGTGGATATAAAATCCACGGAGGGAGTGTACACCCCTCCCCGGTGGATAAATAGTCCACGGATGGAGTGTACACCCCTCCCCAGTGGACAAATAATCCACGAAGGAGGTGTACACCCCTCCGCAATGGATAAATAATCCACGGAGGAAGTGTACACCCCTTTCCAGTGCATAAATAATGCACGGAGGAAGTGTACACCCCTGCCTAGTGGATAAATAATCCACGGAGGAAGTGTACACCCCTCCCTAGTGAATAAAAATCCACGGAGGGAGTGTACACCCCTTTCCAGTGGATAAATAATCCACGGAGGAAGTGTACACCCCTCCCCAGTGGATAAATAATCCACGGAGGAAGTGTACACCCCTCCCTAGTGGATAAATGATCCACGGAGGAAGTGTACACCCCTTTCCAGTGAATTACTAATCAACGGAGGGAGTGTACACCCCTCCCCGGTGGATAAATAATCCACGGATGGAGTGCACATCCCTCCCCAGTGGACAAATAATCCACGGAGGGAGTGTACACCCCTCCCCAGTGGATAAATAATCCACTGAGGAAGTGTACACCCCTCCCCAGTGGATAAATAATCCACGAAGGGGGTGTACACCCCTCCCCAGTGGATAAATAAACCATGGAGGGAGTGTACACCCCTCGCCAGTGGGTAGATAATCCACGAAGGAAGTGTACACCCCTCCCCAGTGGATGAATAATCTACGGAGGGAGTATACATCACTTTCTAGTGAATAAACAATCCACCGAGGGAGTGCACACCCCTTTCAAGTGGATAAATAATCCACGGAGGAAGTGTACACCCCTTTCCAGTGGAGAAATAATCAACGGAGGAAGTGTACACCCCTCGCCAGTGGATAAAAAATCCACGGAGGGAGTGTACGCCCCTCCCCAGTGGATAAATAATCCACGGAGGAAGTGTACAACCCTTTCCAGTGGATAAATAATCCACGGAGGGAGTGTACACCCCCCCCCCAGTGGATAAATAATCCACGGAGGCGGTGTACACGCCGCCCCAGTGGACAAATAATCCATGGAGGAAGTGTACACCCTTCCCCCGTGGATAAATAATCCACAGAGGAAGTGTACACTCCTCCCTAGTGGATAAATAATCCACGGAGGGGGTGTACACCCCTCCCCAGTGCATAAATAATCCACGGAGGAAGTGTACACCCCTCCCCAGTGGATAAATAATCTACGGAGAAAGTATACATCCCTTTCCAGTGAATAAATAATCCACCGAGGGAGTGTACACCCCTTTCCAGTTAATAAATAGTCCACGGAGGAAGTGTACACCCCTCCCCTGTGGATAAATAATCCAAGGAGGGAGTATACATCCCTTCCCAGTGAATAAATAATCCACCGAGGGAGTGTACACCCCTCCCGGGTGGATAAATAATCCACGGAGGAAGTGTACACCCCTCCCCAGTGGATAAATAATCCACAAAGGAAGTGTACGTCCCTCCCTAGTGAATAAATAATCCACGGAGGGAGTGTACACCGCGCCCGAGTGGATAAAAAATCCATGGAGGGAGTGTACGCCCCTCCGCAGTGGATATATAATCCACGGAGGGAGTGTACACCCCTCCCCAGTGGATAAATAATCCACGGATGGAGTGTACACCCCTTCCCAGTGGATAAATAATCCACGAAGGAGGTGTACACCCCTCCGCAGTGGATAAATAATCCACGGAGGAAGTGTACACCCCTTTCCAGTGGATAAATAATGCACGGAGGGGGTGTACACCCCTCCCCAGTGGATAAATAAACCACGGAGGGAGTGTACACCCCTCCCCAGTGGATAGATAATCCACGGAGGAAGTGTACACCCCTTTCCAGTGGATAAATAATCCACGGAGGGAGTGTACACCCCTCCCCAGTGGACAAATAATCCACGGAGGGAGTGTACGCCCCTTTCCAGTGGATAAATAACCCATGGAGGAAGTGTACACCCCTCCCCAGTGCATAAAGAATCCACGGAGGAAGTGTACACCCCTCCCTAGTGGATAAATGATCCACGGAGGAAGTGTACACCCCTTTCCAGTGAATAAATAATCAACGGAGGGAGTGTACACCCCTCCCCGGTGGATAAATAATCCACGGATGGAGTGCACATCCCTCCCCAGTGGACAAATAATCCACGGAGGGAGTGTACACCCCTCCCCAGTGGATAAATAACCCACGGAGGAAGTGTACACCCCTCCCCAGTGGATAGATAATCCACGAAGGAAGTGTACACCCCTCCCCAGTGGATAAATCATCCACGGAGGAAGTGTACACCCCTCCCCAGTGGATAAATAATCTACGGAGGGAGTATACATCCCTTTCCAGTGAATAAACAATCCACCGAGGGAGTGTACACCCCTTTCAAGTGGATAAATAATCCACGGAGGAAGTGTACACCCCTTTCCAGTGGATAAATAATCCACGGAGGAAGTGTACACCCCTCCCCAGTGGATAAATAATCCACGGAGGAAAGAGAATTAAACCTCTTTCCAGTGGATAAATAATCCACAGAGGGAGTGTACACCCCTCCCCACTGGATAAACAATCCACAGAGGGAGTGTACACCCCTCCCCAGTGGATAAATAATCCACGGAGGAAAGAGAATTAAACCTCCTTCCAGTGGATAAATAATCCACGGAGGGAGTGTACACCCCTCCCCACTGGATAAACAATCCACAGAGGGAGTGTACGCCCCTCCCAAGTGGATAAATAATCCAAGGAGGAAGTGTACACCCCTCCCCAGTGGATAAATAATCCACGGAGGGAGTATACATCCCTTCCCAGTGAAAAAATAATCCACCGAAGGAGTGTACACCCCTTTCCAGTGGATGAAAAATCCACGGAGGGAGTGTACGCCCCTCCACAGTGGATATATAATCCACGGAGGGAGTGTACACCCCTCCCCAGTGGATAAATAATCCACGGATGGAGTGTATACCCCTTCCCAGTGGACAAATAATCCACGAAGGAGGTGTACACCCCTCCGCAGTGGATAAATAATCCACGGAGGAAGTGTACACCCCTTTCCAGTGGATAAATAATGCACGGAGGGGGTGTACATCCCTCCCCAGTGGATAAATAATCCACCGAGGAAGCGTACACCCCTCCCCAGTGGATAGATAATCCACGGAGGAAGTGTACACCCCTTTCCAGTGGATAAATAATCCACGGAGGGAGTGTACACCCCTCCCCAATGGACAGATAATCCACGGAGGGAGTGTACGGCCCTTTCCAGTGGAAAAATTATCCATGGAGGAAGTGTACACCCCTCCCCAGTGGATAAATAATCCGAGGAGGAAGTGTACACCCCTCCCTAGTGGATAAATGATCCACGGAGGAAGTGTACACCCCTTTCCAGTGAATAAATAACCAACGGAGGGAGTGTACACCCCTCCCCGCTGGAAAAATAATCCACGGATGGAGTGCACATCCCTCCCTAGTGGACAAATAATCCACGGAGGGAGTGTACACCCCTCCCCAGTGGATAAATAACCCACGGAGGAAGTGTACACCCCTCCCCAGCGGATAAATAATCCACAGAGGGGGTGTACACCCCTCCCTAGTGGATAAATAAACCATGGAGGGAGTGTACACCCCTGCCCAGTGGATAAATCGTCCACGGAGGAAGTGTACACCCCTCCCTAGTGGATAAATAATCTACGGAGGGAGTATACATCCCTTTCCAGTGAATAAACAATCCACCGAGGGAGTGTACACCCCTTTCAAGTGGATAAATAATCTACGGAGGAAGTGTACACCCCTTTCCAGTGGATAAATAATCCACGGAATAAGTGTACACCCCTCCCCAGTGGATAAATAATCCAAGGAGGAAAGAGAATTAAACCTCTTTCCAGTGGATAAATAATCCACGGAGGGAGTGTACACCCCTCCCCACTGGATAAACAATCCACAGAGGGAGTGTACGCCCCTCCCCAGTGGATAAATAATCCACGGAGGAAGTGTACACCCCTTTCCAGTGGATAAATAATCCACGGAGGGAGTGTACTCCCCTCCCCAGTGGATAAATAATCCACGGAGGGAGTATACATCCCTTCTCAGTGGATAAATAATCCACCAAGGGAGTGTACACCCCTTTCCAGTGGATAAAAAATCCACGGAGGGAGTGTATGCCCCTCCACAGTGGATATATAATCCACGGAGGGAGTGTACACCCCTCCCCAGTGCATAAATAATCCACGGATGGAGTGTACACCCCTTCCCAGTGGACAAATAATCCACGAAGGAGGTGTACACCCCTCCGCAGTGGATGAATAATCCACGGAGGAAGTGCACACCCCTTTCCGATGGATAAATAATGCACGGAGGGGGTGTACACCCCTCCCCAGTGGATAAAAAAACCACGGAGGGAGTGTACACCCCTCCCCAGTGAATAGATAATCCACAGAGGAAGTGTACACCCCTTTCCAGTGGATAAATAATCCACGGAGGGAGTGTACACCGCTCCCCAGTCGATAAATAATCCACGGAGGAAGTGTACACCCCTCCCCAGTGGACAAATAATCCATGGAGGTAGTGTACACCCCTTTCTAGTGGATAAATAATCCACGGAGGGAGTGTACACCCCTTCCCAGTGGACAAATAATCCACGAAGGAGGTGTACACCCTTCCCCCGTGGATAAATAATCCACGGAGGAAGTGTACACTCCTCCCCAGTGCATAAATAATCCACGGAGGAAGTGTACACCCCTTTCTAGTGGATAAATAATCCACGGAGAGACTGTACAACCCTCCCCAGTGGATAAATAACCCACGGAGGAAATGTACATCCCTTTGCAGTGGGTAAATAATACACGGAGGGGGTGTACACCCCTCCCCAGTGCACAAATAATCCGCGGAGGAAGTGTACACCCCTCCCCGGCGGATAAATAATCCACGGAGGAAGTGTACACCCCTCCCCAGTGGAGAAAAATATTCCACGGAGGGAGTATACATCCCTTTCCAGTGGATAAATAATCCACGGAGGAAGTGTACACCGCTCCCCAGTGGATAAATAATCCACAGAGGAAGTGTACACCCCTCCCTAGTGAATAAATAATCCACGGAGGGAGTGTCCACCGCTCCCCAATGGATAAAAAATCCACGGAGGGAGTGTACGCCCCTCCACAGTGGATATATAATCCACGGAGGGAGTGTACACCCCTCCCCAGTGGATAAATAATCCACGGATGGAGCGTACACCCCTCCCCAGTGGACAAATAATCCACAAAGGAAGTGTACACCCCTCCGCAGTGGATAAATAATCCACGGAGGAAGTGTACACCCGTCCCCAGTGGATAAATAATGCACGGAGGGGGTGTACACCCCTCCCCAGTGGATAAATAAACCACGGAGGGAGTGTACACCCCTCCCCAGTGGATAGATAATCCACGGAGGGAGTGTACACCCCTTTCCATTGGGTAAATAATCCACGGAGGGAGTGTACACCCCTCCCTAGTGGACACATAATCCACGGAGGGAGTGTACGCCCCTTTCCAGTGGATAAATAATCCACGGCGGAAGTGTACACCCCTCCCTAGTGGATAAATGATCCACGGAGGAAGTGTACACCCCTGTCCAGTGAATAAATAATCAACGGAGGGAGTGTACACCCCTCCCCGGTGGATAAATAATCCACGGATGGAGTGCACATCCCTCCCCAGTCGACAAATAACCCACGGAGGGAGTGTACACCCCTCCCTTGTGGATAAATAATCCACAGGGGAAGTGTACACCCCTCCCCAGTGGATAAATAATCCACGGAGGGGGTGTACACCCCTCCCCAAGGGATAAATAAACCATGGAGGGAGTGTACACCCCTCCCCAGTGGATAAATAATTTACGGAGGGAGTATACATCCCTTTCCAGTGAATAAACAATCCACCGAGGGAGTGTACACCCCTTTCAAGTGGATAAATAATCCACGGAGGAAGTTCACACCCCTCCCTAGGGAATAAATAATCCACGGAGGGAGTGTCCACCGCTCCCCAATGGGTTAAAAATCCACGGAGGGAGTGTACGCCCCTCCGGGTGGATATATAATCCACGGAGGGAGTGTACACCCCTCCCCACTGGATAAATAATCCACGAAGGAAGTGTACACCCCTCCGCAGTGGATAAATAATCCACGGAGGAAGTGTACACCCGTCCCCAGTGGATAAATAATGCACGGAGGGGGTGTACACCCCTCCCCAGTGGATAAATAAACCACGGAGGGAGTGTACACCCCTCCCCAGTGGATAGATAATCCACGGAGGGAGTGTACACCTCTTTCCAGTGGATAAATAATCCACGGAGGGAGTGTACACCCCTCCCTAGTGGACAGATAATCCACGGAGGGAGTGTACGCCCCTTTCCAGTGGATAAATAATCCACGGAGGAAGTGTACACCCCTCCCTAGTGGATAAATGATCCACGCAGGAAGTGTACACCCCTTTCCAGTGAATAAATAATCAACGGAGGGAGTGTACTGCCCTCCCCGGTGGATAAATAATCCACGGAGGGAGTGTACACCCCTCCCCAGTGGATAAATATCCCACGGAGAAAGTGTACACCCCTCCCCAGTGGATAATTAATCCACGGAGTGGGTGTACACCCCTCCCCAGTGGATGAATAAACCATGGAGGGAGTGTACACCCCTCCCCAGTGGATAGATCATCCACAAAGGAAGTGTACACCCCTCCCCAGTGGATAAATCGCCCGCGGAGGAAGTGTACACCCCTCCCCAGTGGATAAATAATCTACGGAGGGAGTATACATCCCTTTCCAGTGAATAAACAATCCACCGAGGGAGTGTACACCCCTTTCAAGTGGATAAATAATCTACGGAGGAAGTGTACACCCCTTTCCAGTGGATAAATGATCCACGGAGGAAGGGTAGACCCCTCCCCAGTGGATAAATAATCCACGGAGGGAGTGTACACCCCTCCCCACTGGATAAATAATCCACAGAGGGAGTGTACGCCCCTCCCCGGTGGATAAATAATCCACGGAGGAAGTGTACACCCCTTTCCAGTGGATAAATAATCCACGGAGGGAGTGTACACCCCTCCCCAATGGATAAATCATCCACGGAGGGAGTATACATCCCTTCCAAGTGGATAAATAATCCACCGAGGGAGTGTACACCCCTTTCGAGTGGATAAAAAATCCACGGAGGGAGTGTATGCCCCTCCACAGTGGATATATAATCCACAGAGGGAGTGTACACCCCTCCCCAATGCATAAATAATCCACGGAGGGAGTGTACACCCCTTCCCAGTGGACAAATAATCCACGAAGGAGGTGTACACTCCTCCGCAGTGGATCAATAATCCACGGAGGAAGTGTACATTCCTTTCCAGTGGATAAATAAACCACGGAGGGAGTGTACACCCCTCCCCAGTGGATAGATAAACCACGGAGGGAGTGTACACCCCTCCCAAGTGGATAGATAATCCACAGAGGAAGTGTACACCCCTTTCCAGTGGATAAATAATCCATGGAGGGAGTGTACACCCCTCCCCAGTTGATAAATAATCCACGGAGGCGGTGTACACCCCTCCGCAGTGGACAAATAATCCATGGAGGAAGTGTACACCCCTCCCTAGTGGACAAATAATCCATGGAGGAAGTGTACACCCTTCCCCCGTGGATAAATAATCCACGGAGGAAGTGTACACTCCTCCCCAGTGGATAAATAATCCACGGAGGAAGTGTACACCCCTTTCTAGTGGATAAATCATCCACGGAGAGACTGTACAACCCTCCCCAGTGGATAAATAATCCACGGAGGAAATGTACATCCCTTTCCAGTGGGGAAATAATCCACGGAGGGGGTGTACACCCCTCCCAAGTGCATAAATAATCCGCGGAGGAAGTGTACACCCCTCTCCAGCGGATAAATAATCCACGGAGGACGTGTATCCCCCTCCCCAGTGGATAAATAATCCACGGAGGGAGTATACATCCCTTTCCAGTGAATAAATAATCCACCAAGGGAGTGTACACCCCTCCCCAGTGGATAAATAGTCCACGGAGGAAGTGTACACCCCTCCCCAGTGGAGAAAAATATTCCACGGAGGGAGTATACATCCCTTTCCAGTGAATAAATCATCCACCGAGGGAGTGTACACCCCTTTCCAGTGGATCAATAATCCACGGAGGAAGTGTACACCCCTCCCCAGTGGATAAATAATCCACAGAGGAAGTGTACACCCCTCCCTAGTGAATAAATAATCCACGGAGGGAGTGTACACCGCTCCCCAGTGGATAAAAAATCCACGGAGGGAGTGTACGCCCCTCCACAGTGGATATATAATCCACGGAGGGAGTGTACACCCCTCCCCAGTGGATAAATAATCCACGGATGGAGCGCACACCCCTCCCCAGTGGACAAATAATCCACGAAGGAAGTGTACACCCCTCCGCAGTGGATAAATAATCCACGGAGGAAGTGTACACCCGTCCCCAGTGGATAAATAATGCACGGAGGGGGTGTACACCCCTCCCCAGTTGATAAAAAAACCACGGAGGGAGTGTACACCCCTCCCCAGTGGATAGATAATCCACGGAGGGAGTGTACACCCCTTTCCAGTGGATAAATAATCCACGGAGGGAGTGTACACCCCTCCCCAGTGGACAGATAATCCACGGAGGGAGTGTACGCCCCTTTCCAGTGGATAAATAATCCACGGAGGAAGTGTACACCCCTCCTTAGTGGATAAATGATCCACGGAGGAAGTGTACACCCCTTTCCAGTGAATAAATAACCAACGGAGGGAGTGTACACCCCTCCCCGGTGGATAAATAATCCACGGATGGAGTGCACATCCCTCCCCAGTGGACAAATAACCCACGGAGGGAGTGTACACCCCTCCCCAGTGGATAAATAATCCACGGGGGAAGTGTACACCCCTCCCCAGTGGATAAATAATCCACGGAGGGGGTGTACACCCCTCCCCAAGGGATAAAAAAACCATGGAGGGAGTGTACACCCCTCCCCAGTGGATAGATAATCCACGGAGGAAGTGTACACCCCTCAGCAGTGGATAAATAATCTACGGAGGGAGTATACATCCCTTTCCACTGGATAAACAATCCACCGAGGGAGTGTACACCCCTTTCAAGTGGATAAATAATCCACCGAGGAAGTGTACACCCCTTTCCAGTGGATAAATAATGCACGGAGGAAGTGTACGGCCTTCCCCAGTGGATAAATAATACACGGAGGAAAGAGAATTAAACCTCTCTCCAGTGGATAAATCATCCACGGAGGGAGTGTACACCCCTCCCCACTGGATAAACAATCCACGCAGGGAGTGTACGCCCCTCCCAAGTGGATAAATAATCCACGGAGGAAGTGTACACCCCTCCCCAGTGGATAAATAACCCACGGAGGCGGTTTACACCCCTCCCCAGTGGACAAATAATCCATGGAGGAAGTGTACACCCTTCCCCCGTGGATAAATAATCCACGGAGGAAGTGTACACCCCTCCCCAGTGGATAAATAATCCACGGAGGAAGTGTACAACCCTCCCCAGTGGATAAATAATCCACGGAGGAAATGTACATCCCTTTCCAGTGGGTAAAAAATCCACGGAGGGGGTGTACACCCCTCCCCAATGCAAAAATAATCCGCGGAGGAAGTGTACACCCCTCCCCAGTGGATAAATAATCCACGGAGGAAATGTACACCCCTCCCGAGTGGATAATTAATCCACGGAGGGAGTATACATCCCTTCCCAGTGGATAAATAATCCATGGAGGAAGTGTACACCCCTCCCCAGTGGATAAATAATGCAGAGGAAAGAGAATTAAACCTCTTTCCAGTGGAAAAATAATCCACGGAGGGAGTGTACACCCCTCCCCACTGAATAAACAATCCACGCAGGGAGTGTACGCCCCTCCCCAGTGGATAAATAATCCACGGAGGAAGTGTACACCCCTTTCCAGTGGATAAATAATCCAGGGAGGGAGTGTACACCCCTCCCCAGTGGATAAAAAATCCACGGAGGAAGTGTACACCCCTCACAAGTGGATAATTAATCCAAGGAGGGAGTATACATCCCTTTCCAGTGAAAAAAACAATCCACCGAGGGAGTGTACACCCCTTTCCAGTGGATAAATAATCCACGGAGGAAGTGTACAGCCCTCCCCAGTGGATAAATAATCCACGGAGGAAGTGTACAGCCCTTTCCAGTGGATAAATAATCCACGGAGGAAGTGTACACTCCTTTCAAGTGGATAAAAAATCCACGGAGGAAGTGTACAACCCTCCGCAGTGGATAAATAATCCACGGAGGAAATGTACATCCGATTCCAGTGGGTAAAAAATCCACGGAGGGGGTGTACACCCCTCCCCAGTGCATAACTAATCCGCGGAGGAAGTGTACACCCCTTTCTAGTGGATAAATAATCCACGGAGAGACTGTACAACCCTCCCCAGTGGATAAATAATCCACGGAGGAAATGTACATCCCTTTTCAGTGGGTAAATCATCCACGGAGGGGGTGTACACCCCTCCCCGGTGCATAAATAATCCGCGGAGGAAGTGTACACCCCTCCCGAGCGGATAAATAATCCACGGAGGAAGTGTAAACCCCTCCCCAGTGGATAAATAATCCACGGAGGGAGTATACATCCCTTTCCAGTGAATAAATAATCCACCAAGGGAGTGTACACCCCTTTCCAGTGGATAAATAGTCCACGGAGGAAGTGTACACCCCTCCCCAGTGGATAAATAATCCATGGAGGAGGTATACATCCCTTTCCAGTGAATAAATAATCCACCGAGGGAGTGTACACCCCTTTCCAGTGGATAAATAATCCACGGAGGAAGTGTACACCCCTCCCCAGTGGATGGATAATCCACAGAGGAAGTGTACACCCCTCCCTAGTGAAAAAATAATACACGGAGGGAGTGTACACTGCTCCCTAGTGGAAAAAAAATCCACGGAGGGAGTGTGCACCCCTCCCCAGTGGATAAATAATCCACGGATGGAGCGTACACCCCTCCCCAGTGGACAAATAATCCACGAAGAAAGTGTACACCCCACCGCAGTGGATAAATAATCCACGGAGGAAGTGTACAGCCGTCCCCAGTGGATAAATAATGCACGGAGGGGGTGTACACCCCTCCAGAGTGGATGAATAAACCACGGAGGGAGTGTACACCCCTCCCCAGTGGATAGATAATCCACGGAGGGAGTGTACACCCCTCCCCAGTGGATAAAAAATCCACGGAGGAAGTGTACACCCCTCCCAAGTGGATAATTAATCCAAGGAGGGAGTATACATCCCTTTCCAGTGAAAAAACAATCCACCGAGGGAGTGTACACCCCTTTCCAGTGGATAAATAATCCACGGAGGAAGTGTACAGCCCTCCCCAGTGGATAAATAATCCACGGAGGAAGTGTACACCCCTTTCCATTGGATAAATAATCCACGGAGGAAGTGTACACTCCTTTCAAGTGGATAAAAAATCCACGGAGGAAGTGTACAACCCTCCGCAGTGGATAAATAATCCACGGAGGAAATGTACACCCGATTCCAGTGGGTAAAAAATCCACGGAGGGGGTGTACACCCCTCCCCAGTGCATAACTAATCCGCGGAGGAAGTGTACACCCCTTTCTAGTGGATAAATAATCCACGGAGAGACTGTACAACCCTCCCCAGTGGATAAATAATCCACGGAGGAAATGTACATCCCTTTTCAGTGGGTAAATCATCCACGGAGGGGGTGTACACCCCTCCCCGGTGCATAAATAATCCGCGGAGGAAGTGTACACCCCTCCCGAGCGGATAAATAATCCACGGAGGAAGTGTACACCCCTCCCCAGTGGATAAATAATCCACGGAGGGAGTATACATCCCTTTCCAGTGAATAAATAATCCACCAAGGGAGTGTACACCCCTTTCCAGTGGATAAATAGTCCACGGAGGAAGTGTACACCCCTCCCCAGTGGATAAATAATCCATGGAGGAGGTATACATCCCTTTCCAGTGAATAAATAATCCACCGAGGGAGTGTACACCCCTTTCCAGTGGATAAATAATCCACGGAGGAAGTGTACACCCCTCCCCAGTGGATGGATAATCCACAGAGGAAGTGTACACCCCTCCCTAGTGAAAAAATAATCCACGGAGGGAGTGTACACTGCTCCCTAGTGGATAAAAAATCCACGGAGGGAGTGTACACCCCTCCCAAGTGGATAAATAATCCACGGATGGAGCGTACACCCCTCCCCAGTGGACAAATAATCCACGAAGAAAGTGTACACCCCACCGCAGTGGATAAATAATCCACGGAGGAAGTGTACACCCGTCCCCAGTGGATAAATAATGCACGGAGGGGGTGTACACCCCTCCAGAGTGGATGAATAAACCACGGAGGGAGTGTACACCCCTCCCCAATGGATAGATAATCCACGGAGGGAGTGTACACCCCTTTCCAGTGGATAAATAATCCACGGAGGAAGTGTACACCCCTCCCCAGTGGATAAATAATCCACGGAGGAAGTGTACACCCCTCCTTAGTGGATAACTGATCCACGGAGGAAGTGTACACCCCTTTCCAGTGAATAAATAATCAACAGAGGGAGTGTACACCCCTCCCCGGTGGATAAACAATCCACGGATGGAGTGCACATCCCTCCTAGTGGACAAATAATCCAAGGAGGGAGTGTACACCCCTCCCCAGTGGATAAATAATCCACGGGGGAAGTGTACACCCCTCCCTAGTGGATAAATGATCCACGGAGGGGGTGTACACCCCTCCCCAAGGGATAAATAAACCATGGAGGGAGTGTACACCCCTCCCCAGTGGATAGATAATCCACGGAGGAAGTGTACACCCCTCCCCAGTGGATAAATAATCTACGGAGGGAGTATACATCCCTTTCCAGGGAATAAACAATCCACCGAGGGAGTGTACACCCCTTTCAAGTGGATAAATAATCCACGGAGGAAGTGTACACCCCTTTCCAGTGGATAAATAATCCACGGAGGAAGTGTACACCCCTCCCCAGTGGATAAATAATACACGGAGGAAAGAGAATTAAACCTCTTTCCAGTGGATAAATCATCCACGGAGGGAGTGTACACCCCTCCCCACTGGATAAACAATCCACGCACGGAGTATACGCCCCTCCCCAGTGGATTGATAATCCACGGAGGAAGTGTACACCCCTTTCCAGTGGATAAATAATCCACGGAGGGAGTGTACGCCCCTCCCCAGTGGATAAATAATCCGCGGAGGCGGTTTGCACCCCTCCCCAGTGGACAAATAATCCATGGAGGAAGTGTACACCCTTCCCCCGTGGATAAATAATCCACGGAGGAAGCGTACACTCCTCCCCAGTGGATAAATAATCCACGGAGGAAGTGTACAACCCTCCCCAATGGATAAATAATCCACGGAGGAAATGTACATCCCTTTCCAGTGGGTAAAAAATCCACGGAGGGGGTGTACACCCGTCCCCAGTGCATAAATAATCCGCGGAGGAAGTGTACACTCCTCCCCAGTGGATAAATAATCCACGGAGGAAGTGTACACCCCTCCCCAGTGGATAAATAATACACGGAGGAAGTGTACACCCCTTTCCAGTGGATAAATAATCCACGGAGGAAGTGTACACCACTCCCCAGTGGATAAATAATACACGGAGGAAAGAGAATTAAACCTCTTTCCAGTGGATAAATAATCCACAGAGGAAGTGTACACCCCTCCCCACTGGATAAACAATCCACGCAGGGAGTGTACGCCCCTCCCCAGTGGATAAAAAATCCACGGAGGAAGTGTACACCCCTTTCCAGTGGATAAATAATCCACGGAGGGAGTGTACACCCCTCCCCAGTGGATAAACAATCCACGGAGGAAGTGTACACCCCTTTCCGATGGATAAATAATCCACGGAGGAAGTGTACACCCCTCCCCGGTGGATAAATAATACACGGAGGAAAGAGAATTAAACCTCTTTCCAGTGGATAAATCATCCACGGAGGGAGTGTACACCCCTCCCCACTGGATAAACAATCCACGCAGGGAGTATACGCCCCTCCCCAGTGGATAAATAATCCATGGAGGAAGTGTACACCCCTTTCCAGTGGGTAAATAATCCACGGAGGGAGTGCACACCCCTCCCCAGTGGATAAATAATCCACGGAGGCGGTTTACACCCCTCCCCAGTGGACAAAAAATCCATGGAGGAAGTGTACACCCTTCCCCCGTGGATAAATAATCCAGGAGGAAGTGTACACTCCTCCCCAGTGGATAAATAATCCACGGAGGAAGTGTACAACCCTCCCCGGTGGATAAATAATCCACGGAGGAAATGTACATCTCTTTCTAGTGGGTAACTAATCCACGGAGGGGGTGTACACCCCTCCCCAGTGCATAAATAATCCGCGGAGGAAGTGTACAACCCTCCCCAGTGGATAAATAATCCACGGAGGAAGTGTACACCCTTGCCCAGTGGATAAATAATCCACGGAGGGAGTATACATCCCTTTCCAGTGAAAAAATAATCCACCGAGGGAGTGTACACCCCTTTCCAGTGGATGAATAGTCCCCGGTCGAAGTGTACACCCGTCCCCAGTGGATAAATCATCCACGGAGGAAGTGTAGACCCCTCCCTAGGGAATAAAAAATCCACGGAGGGAGTGTACACCGCTCCCCAGTGGCTAAAAAATCCACGGAGGGGGTGTACACCCCTCCCCAGTGCATAAATAATCCACGGAGGAAGTGTACGCCCCTCCACAGTGGATATATAATCCACGGAGGGAGTGTGCACCCCTCCCCAGTGGATAAATAATCCACGGATGGAGCGTACACCCCTCCCCAGTGGACAAATAATCCACGAAGGAAGTGTACACCCCTCCCAAGTGGATAAATAATCCAGGGAGGAAGTGTACACCCCTCTCCAGTGGATAAATAATCCACGGAGGGGGTGTACACCCCTCCCCAGTGGATAGATAATCCACGGAGGGAGTGTACACCCCTTTCCAGTGGATAAATAATCCACGAAGGAAGTGTACACCCCTCCCCAGTGGATAAATAATCCACGGAGGAAGTGTACACCCCTCCCCAAGGGATAAATAATCTACGGAGGGAGTATACATCCCTTTCCAGTGCATAACCAATCCACCGAGGGAGTGTACACCCCTTCAAGTGGATAAAGAATCCAGGGAGGAAGTGTACACCCCTCCCCAGTGGATAAATAATCCACGGAGGGGGTGTACACCCCTCCCCAATGGATAAGTAAACCATGGAGGGAGTGTACACCCCTCCCCAGTGGATAGATAATCCACGAAGGAAGTGTATACCTCTCCTCAGTGGATAAATAATCCACGGAGGAAGTGTACACCCCTCCCCAAGGGATAAATAATGTACGGGGGGAGTATACATCCCTTTCCAGTGAATAAACAATCCACCGAGGGAGTGTACACCCCTTTCAAGTGGATCCAAAATCCACGGAGGAAGTGTACACCCCTCCCCAGTGGATAAATAATCCACGAAAGAAGTGTACACCCCTCCCTAGTGGATAAATAATCCACGAAAGAAGTGTACAGCCCTCCTTAGTGAATAAATAATCCACGGAGGGAGTGTGCACCCCCCCAGTGGATGAAAAATCCACGGAGGGAGTGTACGCCCCTCCGTAGTGGATAAATACTCCACGGAGAAGGTATACACTCCTCCCCAGTGGATAAACAATCCACGGAGGAAGTGTACACCCCTTTCCAGTGGATAAATGATCCACGGAGGAAGTGTACACCCCGTTCCAGTGAATAAATAATCCACGGAGGAAGTGTACAACCCTAACCCTAACCCCTTTCCAGTGGATAAAAAATCCAAGGAGGGGGTGTGCAACCCTCCGCAATGAATAAATAATCCACGGAGGAAGTGTACACCCCTCCCCAGTGGATAAATAATCCACGGAGGAAGTGTACACCCCTCCCCAGTGGATAAATAATCCACGGAGGAAGTGTACACCCCTTTCCAGTGGATAAATAATCCAAGGAGGGAGTGTACAGGCCTCCGCAATGAATAAAGAATCCACGGAGGAAGTGTACACCCCTTTCCAGTGGATAAATAATCCAGGAGGGAGTGTACAACCTTCCGCAATGAAGAAATAATCCATGGAGGAAGTGTACACCCCACCCCAGTGGATAAGTAATCAGCGGAGGGAGTGTACACACCTCCCAAGTGGATGAACAATCCACGGAGGGAGTGTACACCCCTCCCCGGTGGATAAATAATCCAGGGATGGAGTGCACCCCCCCCCCCCAGTGGACAAATAATCCACGGAGGGAGTGTACACCCCTTCCCAGTGGATAAATAATCCACGGAGGAAGTGTACACCCCTCCCTAGTGGATAAATGACCCACGGAGGAAGTGTACACCAAGTTCCAGTGAATAAATAATCCACGGAGGGAGTGTACGCCCCTCCACAGTGGATATATAATCCACGGAGGAAGTGTACAACCCTAACCCTAACCCCATTCCAGTGGATAAATAATCCAAGGAGGGGGTGTGCAACCCTCCGCAATGAATAAATAATCAACGGAGGAAGTGTACACCCCTCCCCAGTGGATAAATAATCCACGGAGGAAGTGTACACCCCTCCCCAGTGGATACATAATCCATGGAGGAAGTGTACACCCCTTTCCAGTGGATAAATAATCCAAGGAGGGAGTGTACACCCCTCCCCAGTGGATAAATAATCCACGGAGGGGGTGTACACCCCTCCCCAGTGGAAAAATAAACCATGAAGGGAGTGTACACCCCTCCTCAGTGGATAGATAATCCACGAAGGAAGTGTACACCCCTCCCCAGTGGATAAATAATCCATGGAGGAAGTGTACACCCCTCCCCAAGGGATAAATAATCTACGGAGGGAGTATACATCCCTTTCCAGTGAATAAACAATCCACCGAGGGAGTGTACACCCCTTCAAGTGGATCAAAAATCCACGGAGGAAGTGTACACCCCTCCCCAGTGGATAAATAATCCACGAAAGAAGTGTACACCCCTCCCTAGTGGATAAATAATCCACGAAAGAAGTGTACACCCCTCCCTAGTGGATAAATAATCCACGGAGAAAGTGTACACCACTTTCCAGTGAATAAATAATCCACGGAGGGAGTGTGCACCCCTCCCCAGTGGATGAAAAATCCACGGAGGGAGTGTACGCCCCTCCGTAGTGGATAAATACTCCACGGAGGGGGTGTACACTCCTCCCCAGTGGATAAATAACCCACGGAGGAAGGGTACACCCCACCCCAATGGATAAATAATCCACGGAGGGAGTGTACACCCCTTACCAGTGGATAAATAATCCACGGAGGGAGTGTACACCCTCCCCAGTGGATAGATAATCCACGGAGGGAGTGTACACCCCTTTCCAATGGAGAAAAAATGCACGGAGGGGGTGTACACCCCTTCCCAGTGGATAAATAATCCACGGAGGAAGTGTACACCCCTCCCCAGTGGATAAATAATCCACGGAGGGGGTGTACACCCCTCCCCAGTAGATGAATAAACCGTGGAGGGAGTGTACACCCCTCCCCAGTGGATAGATAATCCACGAAGGAAGTGTACACCCCTCCCCAGTGGATAAATAATCCACGGAGGAAGTGTACACCCCTCCCCAAGGGATAAATAATCCACGGAGGGAGTGTACAACCCTCCGCAATGAAGAAAAAATCCACGCAGGAAGTGTACACCCCAAGCCAGTGGATAAATAATGACAAATAATCAGCGGAGGGAGTGTACACACCTCCCAAGTGGATGAACAATGCACGGATGGAGTGCACAACCCTCCCCAGTGGACAAATAATCCACAGAGGGAGTGTACACCCCTTCCCAGTGGATAAATAATCCACGGAGGAAGTGTACACCCCTCCCCAGTGGATAAATAATCCACGGAGGGGGTGTACACCCCTCCCCAGTGGATAAAGAAACCATGAAGGGAGTGTACACCCCTCCTCAGTGGATAGATAATCCACGAAGGAAGTGTACACCCCTCCCCAGTGGATAAATAATCCATGGAGGAAGTGTACACCCCTCCCCAAGGGATAAATAATCTACGGAGGGAGTATACATCCCTTTCCAGTGAATAAACAATCCACCGAGGGTGTGTACACCCCTTCAAGTGGATCAAAAATCCACGGACGAAGTGTACACCCCTCCCCAGTGGATAAATAATCCACGAAAGAAGTGTACACCCCTCCCTAGTGGATAAATAATCCACGAAAGAAGTGTACACCCCTCCCTAGTGGATAAATAATCCACGGAGAAAGTGTACACCACTTTCCAGTGAATAAGTAATCCACGGAGGGAGTGTGCACCCCTCCCCAGTGGATGAAAAATCCACGGAGGGAGTGTACGCCCCTCCGTAGTGGATAAATACTCCACGGAGGGGGTGTACACTCCTCCCCAGTGGATAAATAACCCGAGGAGGAAGGGTACACCCCACCCCAATGGATAAATAATCCACGGAGGGAGTGTACACCCCTTACCAGTGGATAAATAATCCACGGAGGGAGTGTACACCCTCCCCAGTGGATATATAATCCATGGAGGGAGTGTACACCCCTTTCCAATGGAGAAAAAATGCACGGAGGGGGTGTACACCCCTTCCCAGTGGATAAATAATCCACGGAGGAAGTGTACACCCCCCCCCAGTGGATAAATAATCCACGGAGGGGGTGTACACCCCTCCCCAGTAGATAAATAAACCGTGGAGGGAGTGTACACCCCTCCCCAGTGGATAGATAATCCACGAAGGAAGTGTACACCCCTCCCCAGTGGATAAATAATCCACGGAGGAAGTGTACACCCCTCCCCAAGGGATAAATAATCTACGGAGGGAGTATACATCCCTTTCCAGTGAATAAACAATCCACCGAGGGAGTGTACACCCCTTTCTAGTGGATCAAAAATCCACGGAGGAAGTGTACACCCCGTTCGGGTGAATAAATAATCCACGGAGGGAGTGTACGCCCCTCCACAGTGGATATATAATCCACGGAGGAAGTGTACAACCCTAACCCTAACCCCATTCCAGTGGATAAATAATCCAAGGAGGGGGTGTGCAACCCTCCGCAATGAATAAATAATCCACGGAGGAAGTGTACACCCCACCCCAGTGGATAAAAAATCCACGGAGGAAGTGTGCACCCCTTTCCACTGGATAAAAAATCCACGGAGGGAGTGTACAACCCTCCGCAATGAAGAAATAATCCACGCAGGAAGTGTACACCCCAAGCCAGTGGATAAATAATGATAAATAATCAGCGGAGGGAGTGTACACACCTCCCAAGTGGATGAACAATGCACGGATGGAGTGCACACCCCTCCCCAGTGGACAAATAATCCACAGAGGGAGTGTACACCCCTTCCCAGTGGATAAATAATCCACGGAGGAAGTGTACACCCCTCCCCAGTGGATAAATAATCCACGGAGGGGGTGTACACCCCTCCCCAGTGGATAAATAAACCATGAAGGGAGTGTACACCCCTCCTCAGTGGATAGATAATCCACGAAGGAAGTGTACACCCCTCCCCAGTGGATAAATAATCCATGGAGGAAGTGTACACCCCTCCCCAAGGGATAAATAATCTACGGAGGGAGTATACATCCCTTTCCAGTGAATAAACAATCCACCGAGGGAGTGTACACCCCTTCAAGTGGATCAAAAATCCACGGAGGAAGTGTACACCCCTCCCCAGTGGATAAATAATCCACGAAAGAAGTGTACACCCCTCCCTAGTGGATAAATAATCCACGAAGGAAGTGTACACCCCTCCCTAGTGGATAAATAATCCACGGAGAAAGTGTACACCACTTTCCAGTGAATAAATAATCCACGGAGGGAGTGTGCACCCCTCCCCAGTGGATGAAAAATCCACGGAGGGAGTGTACGCCCCTCCGTAGTGGATAAATACTCCACGGAGGGGGTGTACACTCCTCCCCAGTGGATAAATAACCCACGGAGGAAGGGTACACCCCACCCCAATGGATAAATAATCCACGGAGGAAGTGTACTCCCCTCCCCAGTGGATAAATAATCCACGGAGGAAGTGTACACCCCTCCCCAGTGGATACATAATCCACGGAGGAAGTGTACACCCCTTTCCAGTGGATAAATAATCCAAGGAGGGAGTGTACAACCCTCTGCAATGAATAAATAATCCACGGAGGAGGTGTACACCCCACCCCAGTGGATAAAAAATCCACGGAGGAAGTGTGCACCCCTTTCCACTGGATAAAAAATCCACGGAGGGAGTGTACAACCCTCCGCAATGAAGAAATAATCCACGCAGGAAGTGTACACCCCAAGCCAGTGGATAAATAATGATAAATAATCAGCGCAGGGAGTGTACACACCTCCCAAGTGGATGAACAATGCACGGATGGAGTGCACACCCTTCCCCAGTGGACAAATAATCCACAGAGGGAGTGTACACCCCTTCCCAGTGGATAAATAATCCACGGAGGAAGTGTACACCCCTCCCCAGTGGATAAATAATCCACGGAGGGGGTGTACACCCCTCCCCAGTGGATAAATAAACCATGAAGGGAGTGTACACCCCTCCTCAGTGGATAGATAATCCACGAAGGAAGTGTACACCCCTCCCCAGTGGATAAATAATCCATGGAGGAAGTGTACACCCCTCCCCAAGGGATAAATAATCTACGGAGGGAGTATACATCCCTTTCCAGTGAATAAACAATCCACCGAGGGAGTGTACACCCCTTCAAGTGGATCAAAAATCCACGGAGGAAGTGTACACCCCTCCCCAGTGGATAAATAATCCACGAAAGAAGTGTACACCCCTCCCTAGCGGATAAATAATCCACGAAAGAAGTGTACACCCCTCCCTAGTGGATAAATAATCCACGGAGAAAGTGTACACCACTTTCCAGTGAATAAATAATCCACGGAGGGAGTGTGCACCCCTCCCCAGTGGATGAAAAATCCACGGAGGGAGTGTACGCCCCTCCGTAGTGGATAAATACTCCACGGAGGGGGTGTACACTCCTCCCCAGTGGATAAATAACCCACGGAGGAAGGGTACACCCCACCCCAATGGATAAATAATCCACGGAGGGAGTGTGCACCCCTTACCAGTGGACAAATAATCCACGGAGGGAGTGTACACCCTCTCCAGTGGATATATAATCCATGGAGGGAGTGTACACCCCTTTCCAATGGAGAAAAAATGCACGGAGGGGGTGTACACCCCTTCCCAGTGGATAAATAATCCACGGAGGAAGTGTACACCCCTCCCCAGTGGATAAATAATCCACGGAGGGGGTGTACACCCCTCCCCAGTAGATAAATAAACCGTGGAGGGAGTGTACACCCCTCCCCAGTGGATAGATAATCCACGAAGGAAGTGTACACCCCTCCCCAGTGGATAAATAATCCACGGAGGAAGTGTACACCCCTCCCCAAGGGATAAATAATCTACGGAGGGAGTATACATCCCTTTCCAGTGAATAAACAATCCACCGAGGGAGTGTACACCCCTTTCTAGTGGATCAAAAATCCACGGAGGAAGTGTACACCCCTCCCCAGTGGATAAAGAATCCACGAAAGAAGTGTACACCCCTCCCTAGTGGCTAAATAATCCACAGAGGGAGTGTACAACCCTCCCCAGTGGATAAATAATCCACGGAGGGAGTGTACGCCCCTCAGTAGTGGATAAATACTCCACGGAGGGGGTGTACACTCCTCCCCAGTGGACAAATAATCCACGGAGGAAGGGTACACCCTACCCCAAAAGAAAAATAATCCACGGAGGGAGTGTACACCCCTTTCCAGTGGATAAATAATCCACGGAGGGAGTGTACACCCTCCCCAGTGGATATATAATCCATGGAGGGAGTGTACACCCCTTTCCAGTGGATAAATAATCCACGGAGGGAGTGTACACCCCTTCCCAGTGGATAAATAATCCACGGAGGAAGTGTACACCCCTCCCCAGTGGATAAATGATCCACGGAGGGGGTGTACACACCTCCCCAGTGGATAAATAAACCATGGAGGGAGTGTACACCCCTCCCCAGTGGATAGATACTCCACTGAGGAAGTGTACACCCCTCCCCGGTGGATAAATAATCCACGGAGGAAGTGTACACCCCTCCCCAGTGGATAAATAAACCATGGAGGGAGTCTACACCCCTCCCCAGTGGATAGATAATCCACTGGGACACCCCTCCCCGGCGGATAAATAATCCACTGAGGAAGTGTACACCCCTTTCCAGTGAATAAATAATCCACGGAGGGAGTGTACATCCTCCCCAGTGGATATATAATCCATGGAGGGAGTGTACACCCCTTTCCAGTGGATAAATAATCCACGGAGGGAGTGTACACCCCTTCCCAGTGGATAAATAATCCACGGAGGAAGTGTACACCCCTCCCCAGTGGATAAATGATCCACGGAGGGGGTGTACACCCCTCCCCAGTGGATAAATAAACCATGGAGGGAGTGTACACTCCTCCCCAGTGGATAAATCAACCATGGAGGGAGTGTACACCCCTCCCCAGTGGATAAATAATCCACTGAGGAAGTGTACATCCCTCCCCGGTGGATAAATAATCCACGGAGAAAGTGTACACCCCTCCCCAAGGAATAAAGAATCTACGGAGTAAGTATACATCCCTTTCCAGTGAATAAATAATCCACGGAGGGAGTGTGCACCCCTCCCGAGTGGATGAAAAATCCACGGAGGGAGTGTACGCCCCTCCGTAGTGGATAAATACTCCACGGAGGGGGTGTACACTCCTCCCCAGTGGATAAAGAATTCACGGAGGAAGGGTACACCCCACCCCAGTAGATCAATAATCCACGGAGGGAGTGTACACCCCTTTCCAGTGGATAAATAATCCACGGAGGGAGTGTACACCCTCCCCAGTGGATATATAATCCATTGATGGAGTGTACGCCCCTTCCCAGTGGATAAAAAATCCAAGGAGGGAGTGTACACACCTCCCAAGTGGATAAAAAATCCACGGAGGGAGTGTACACCCCTCCCTAGTGAATAAATAATCCACGGAGGAAGTGTACACCCCTCCCCGGTGGATAAATAATCCATGGATGGAGTGCACACCCCTCCCCAGTGGACAAATAATCCACAAAGGGAGTGTACACCCCTCCCCAGTGGATGAATAATCCACGGAGGAAGTGTACACCCCCCCCTAGTGGATAAATAATCCACGGAGGGGGTGTACACCCCTCCCCAGTGGATAAATCAACCATGGAGGGAGTGTACACCCCTCCCCAAAGGATAGATAATCCACGAAGGAAGTGTACACCCCTCCCTAGTGGATAAATAATCCACGGAGGAAGTGTACACCCCTCCCCAATGGATAAATAATCTACGCAGGGAGTATACATCCCTTTCCAGTGAATAAACAATCCACCGAGGGAGTGTACACCCCTTTCAAGTGGACAAATAATCCACGGAGGAAGTGTACACCCCTCCCCAATGGATAAATAATCCACGGAGGAAGAGTACACCCCTCCCTAGTGGATAAATAATCCATGGAGAAAGTGTACACCACTTTCCAGTGAATAAATAATACACGGAGGGAGTGTACACCCCTCCCCAGTGGATAAAAAATCCACGGAGGGAGTGTACGCCCCTCCCCAGTGGATACATAATCCACGGAGGGAGTGTAGACCCCTCCGCACTGGATAAATAATCCACGGAGGAAGTGTACACCCCACCCCGGTGGATAAATAATCCACGGAGGAAGTGTACAACCCTAACCCTAACCCCTTTCCAGTGGATAAATAATCCAAGGAGGGGGTGTGCAACCCTCCGCACAGAATAAATGATCCACGGAGGAAGTGTACACCCCTCCCCAGTGGATAAATAATCCACGGAGGAAGTGTACACCCTATCCCCAGTGGATAAATAATCCACGGAGGAAGTGTACACCCCTTTCCAGTGGATAAATAATCCACGGAAGTAGTGTGCACCTCTTTCCAGTGGATAAATAATCCACGGAGGGAGTGTACAACCCTCCGCAATGAATAAATAATCCACGGAGGAAGTGTACACCCCACCCCAGTGGATAAATATTCAGCGGAGGGAGTGTACACACCTCCCCAGTGGATGAACAATCCACGGAGGGAGTGTACACCCCTCCCCGGTGGATAAATAATCCACGGATGGAGTGCACACCCCACCCCAGTGGACAAATATTCCACGGAGGGAGTGTGCACCCCTTCCCAGTGGATAAATAATCCACGCAGGAAGTGTACACCCCTCCCCAGTGGATAAATAATTCCCGAAGGGACTGTACACCCCTCCCCAGTGGATAGATAATCCACGAAGGAAGTGTACACCCCTCCCCAGTGGATAAATAATCTACGGAGGGAGTATACATCCCTTTCCAGTGAATAAACAATCCACCGAGGGAGTGTACACCCCTTTCAAGTGGATCAGAAATCCACGGAGAAAGTGTACACCCCTCCCAAGTGGATAAATAATCCACGAAAGAAGTGTACACCCCTCCCTAGTGGATGAATAATCCACGGAGAAAGTGTACACCACTTTCCGATGAATAAATAATCCACGGAGGGAGTGTGCACCCCTCCCCAGTGGATGAAAAATCCACGGAGGGAGTGCACGCCCCTCCCTAGTGGATAAATACTCCACGGAGGGGGTGTACACTCCTCCCCAGTGGATAAATAATCCACGGAGGAAGGGTACACCCCACCCCAGTGGATAAATAATCCACCGAGGGAGTGTACACCCTCCCCAGTGGATATACAATCCATGGAGGGAGTGTACACCCCTTTCCAGTGGATAAATAATCCACGGAGGGAGTGTACACCCCCCGCAGTGGAAAAATAATCCACGGAGGGGTGTACACCACTCCCCAGTGGATTCATAATCCTTGGAGGGAGTGTACGCCCCTTCCCAGTGGATAAAAAATCCAAGGAGGGAGTGTACACACCTCCCCAGTGGATAAATAATCCATGGAGGGAGTGTACACCCCTCCCCGGTGGATAAATAATCCATGGATGGAGTGCACACCCCTCCCCAGTGGACAAATACTCCACGGAGGGAGTGTACACCCCTCCCCAGTGGATAAATAATCCACGGAGGAAGTGTACACCCCCCCCCCCCAGTGGATAAATAATCCACGGAGGGGGTGTACACCACTCCCGAGTGGATAAATCAACCGTGGAGGGAGTGTACACCCCTCCCCAAAGGATAGATAATCCACGAAGGAAGTGTACACCCCTCCCGAGTGGATAAATAATCCAGGGAGGAAGTGTACACCCCTCCCCAGTGGATAAATAATCTACGCGGGGAGTGTACACCCCTCCCCAGTGGATAAAAAATCCACGGAAGGAGTGTACGCCCCTCTCTAGTGGATAAATGATCCACGGAGGAAGTGTACACCCCACCCCAGTGGATAAATAATCCACGGAGGAAGTGTACACCCCTTCCCAGTGGATAAATGAACCACGAAGGAAGTGTACACCCCTCCCTAGTGGATAAATCATCCACGGAGGAAGTGTACACCCCTCCCCAGTGGACAAATAATCTACTGAGGAAGTGTACACCCCTTTCTAGTGGATAAATAATCCACGGAGGAAGTGTACGTCCCCCCCCCCCCAGTGGATAAATAATGCACGGAGTGAGTGTACCTCCCTTTCCTGTGAATAAATCAGCCACCGAGGGATTGTACACCCCTTTCCAGTGGATAAACAATCCACGGAGGAAGTGTACGGCCCTCCCCAGCAGATAAACAATCCACGGAGGGAGTGTACACCCCTCCCCAGTGGATAAATAATCCACGGAGGAAGTGTACACCCCTCCCCAGTGGATAAATAATCCACGAAGGAAGTGTACACCCCTGGCCAGTGGAAAAATAATCCACGGAGGGAGTGTACACCCCTTTTCAGTGGATAAACAATCCACGGAGGGAGTGTACGCCCCTCCCCATTGGATAAATAATCCAAGGAGGGAGTGTACACCCCTCCCCAGTGGATGAATAATGCACGGAGGGAGTGTACATCCCTCGCCAGTGGACAAATAATGCACGGAGGGAGTGTACACCCCTCCCCAATGGATAAATAATCCACGGAGGAAGTGTACACCCCTTTCCGGTGGAGAAATAATCCACGGAAAGAGTGTACACCCCTCCCCAGTAGATAAACAATCCACGGAGGGAGTGTACACCCCTCCCCAGTGGATAAATAATCCACCGAGGAAGTGTACACCTCTTGCCAGTGGAAAATTAATCCACGGAGGGAGTGTACACCCCTTTCCAGTGGATAAATAATCCAAGGAGGGAGTGTACACCCCTCCCCAGTGGATAAATAATCCACGGAGGGAGTGTACACCCCTCCCCAGTGGATAAATAATCCACGGAGGAAGTGTACACTCCTCCCCAGTGCATAAATAATCCACGGAGGAAGTGTACACCCCTTGCCAGTGGGAAAATAATCCACGGAGGGAGTGTACACCCCTTTCCAGTGGATAAATAATCCAAGGAGGGAGTGTACACCCCTCCCCAGTGGATGAAAAATGCACGGAGGGTGGATAAATAATCCACGGAGGAAGTCTACACCCCTCCCTAGTGGATAAATAATCCATAGAGAAAGTGTACACGACTTTCCAGTGAATAAATAATCCACGGAGGAAGTGTACGCCCCTCCACAGTGGATATGTAATCCACGGAGGGAGTGTACACCCCTTTCCAGTGGATAAATAATCCACGGAGGGAGTGTACACCCGTCCCCAGTGGATAAATAATCCACGGAGGAAGTTTACACCTCACCCCAGTGGATAAAGAATCCACGGAGGAAGTGTAAACCCCTTTCGGGTGGATAAAAAATCCACGGAGGGAGTGTACGCCCCTCCCTAGTGGATAAATAATCCACGGAGGAAGTGTACACCCCTTTCCAGTGGATAAATGAACCACGAAGGAAGTGTACACCCCTCCCCAGTGGATAAATAATCCATGGAGGGAGTGTACACCCCTCCCTAGTGGATAAATCATCCACGGAGGAAGTGTACACCCCTCCCCAGTGGACAAATAATCTACCGAGGAAGTGTACACCCCTTTCTAGTGGATAAATAATCCACGGAGGAAGTGTACGTCCCCCCCCCAGTGGATAAATAATGCACGGAGTGAGTGTACCTCCCTTTCCAGTGAATAAATCAGCCACCGAGGGATTGTACACCCCTTTCCAGTGGATAAACAATCCACGGAGGAAGTGTACGGGCCTCCCCAGCGGATAAATAATCCACGGAGGGAGTGTACACCCCTCCCCAGTGGATAAATAATCCACGGAGGAAGTGTACACCCCTCCCCAGTGGATAAATAATCCACGGAGGAAGTGTACACCCCTGGCCAGTGGAAAAATAATCCACGGAGGGAGTGTACACCCCTTTTCAGTGGATAAACAATCCACGGAGGGAGTGTACGCCCCTCCCCAGTGGATAAATAATCCAAGGAGGGAGTGTACACCCCTCCCCAGTGGATGAATAATGCACGGAGGGAGTGTACACCCCTCGCCAGTGGACAAAAAATGCACGGAGGGAGTGTACACCCCTCCCCAATGGATAAAGAATCCACGGAGGAAGTGTACACCCCTTTCCGGTGGAGAAATAATCCACGGAAAGAGTGTACACCCCTCCCCAGTAGATAAATAATCCATGGAAGAAGTGTACACCCCTTGCCAGTGGAAAAATAATCCACGGAGGGAGTGTACACCCCTTTCCAGTGGATAAATAATCCAAGGAGGGAGTGTACACCCCTCCCCAGTGGATGAATAATGCACGGAGGGAGTGTACACCCCTCCCCAGTGGATAAATAATCCACGGAGGAAGTGTACACCCCTCCCCAGTGGATAAATAATCCACGAAGAAAGTGTCCACCCCTTGCCAGTGGAAAAATAATCCACGGAGGGAGTGTACACCCCTTTCCAGTGGATAAATAATCCAAGGAGGGAGTGTACACCCCTCCTCAGTGGATGAATAATGCACGGAGGGAGTGTACACTCCTTTCCGGTGGATAAATAATCCAAGGAGGAAGTCTACACCCCTCCCTAGTGGATAAATAATCCACAAAGAAAGTGTACACCACTTTCCAGTGAACAAATAATCCACGGAGGGAGTGTACGCCCCTCCACAGTGGATATGTAATCCACGGAGGGAGTGTACACCCGTCCCCAGTGGATAAATAATCCACGGAGGAAGTTTACACCCCACCCCAGTGGATAAAGAATCCACGGAGGAAGTGTAAACCCCTTTCCGGTGGATAAATAAACCACGGAGGGAGTGTACACCGCTCCCCGGTGGATAAATAATACATGGAGGGGTGTGCGCCCGTCCCCAGCGGATAAAAAATCCAAGGAGGGAGTGTACACCCCTCAACAGTGGATAAATCATCCACAGAGGGAGTGTACGGCCCTCCCGAGTGGA
Organism: Eutreptiella sp. 'Long Island Sound 2002'; assembly: GCA_964036045.1. Taxonomy (NCBI): domain Eukaryota; phylum Euglenozoa; class Euglenophyceae; order Eutreptiales; family Eutreptiaceae; genus Eutreptiella; species Eutreptiella sp. 'Long Island Sound 2002'. The sequence continues at coordinate 124,466,281 of OZ038380.1, read as the reverse complement.
TAAATAATCCACGGAGGAAGTGTACAGCCCTTTCTAGGGGATAAATCATCAACGGAGGAAGTGTACATTCCTCCCCAGTGGATAAATAATCCACGGAGGGAGTGTACACCACTTTCCATTGGATAAATAATCCACGGAGGAAGTGTACACCCCTCCCCAGTGGGTAAATAATCCATAGAGGAAGTGTACACCCCTCCCCAGTGGATAAATAATCCACAGAGGAAGTGTACACCCCTTTCCAGTGGATAAAGAATCCACGGAAGAAGTGTACACCCCTCCCCAGTGGATAAATAATCCACGCAGGGAGTGTACATCCCTTTCCAGTGAATAAGTCACCCACCGAAGGATTGTACACCCCTTTCCAGTGGATAAATAATCCACGGAGGAAGTGTACACCCCTCCCTAGTCGATAAGTAATCCACGGAGGAAGTGTGCACCCCTTTCCAGTGGATAAATAATCCACTGAGGAAGTGTACATCCTTCCCTAGTGGATAAATAATCCACGGAGGGAGCGTACACCCCTCCCCAGTGGATAAATAATCCACGGAGGAAGTGTACACCCCTCCCTAGTGGATAAATAATCCACGGAGGAAGTGTACACCCCTTGCCAGTGGATAAATAATCCACGGAGGGAGTGTACACCCCTCCCCGGTGGATAAAAAATCCACGGAGGGAGTGTGCGCCCCTCCCTAGTGGATAAATAATCCAAGGAGGGAGTGTACACCCCTCCCCAGCGGCTAAATAATGCACGGAGGGAGTGTACACCCCTCGCCAGTGGACAAATAATCCACGGAGGGAGTGTACACCCTTGCGCAGTGGATAAATAATCCACGGAGGGGGTGTACACCCCTCCCCAGTGGATAAATAATCCACGGAGGGAGTGTACACCCCTCCCCAGTGCATAAATAATCCACAGAGGAAGTGTACACCCCTCCCCAGTCGATAAATAATACACGGAGGAAGTGTACACTCCTTTCCAGTGGATAAAGAATCCACGGAGGAAGTGTACACCCCTCCGCAGTGTACAAAGAATCCAAGGAGGGAGTGTACACCCCTCCCCAGTGGATAAATAATCCACGGAGGAAGTATACACCCCTTCCGAGTGGATAAATAATCCACGGAGGGCGTGTACACCCCTCCCCAGTGGATAAACGATCCACGGAGGAAGTGTACGTCCCTCCCCAATGGATAAAGAATCCAAGGAGGGAGGGTACATCTCTTTCGAGTGAATAAATCATCCACCGGGGGAGTGTACACCCGTCCCCAGTGGATAAATAATCCACGGAGGTAGCGTACACCCCTCCCCAGTGGATAAATGATCCAGGGAGGAAGTGTACACCCCTTTCCAGTGGATAAAGAATCCACGGAGGAAGTGTACACCCCTCCGCAGTGGATAAATAATCCGAGGACAGAGTGTAAACGCCTCCCCACTGGAAAAAAAATTCACGGAGGAAGTGTACACCCCTTCCTGGTGGATAAAATAATCCGTGGAGGGGGTGTACACCCCTCCCCCTCCCCGTCCGTGAATTATTTCACACCTCCGTGAATTATTTAACCCCCTACGTGAATTATTTCATACCTCCGTGAATTATTTAACCCCCTCCGTGAATTATTTGATTCCTCCGTCAATTATTTAACCCCCGTCGTGAATTATTTGATACCTGTGTGAATTATTTAACCCCCTCCGTGAATTATTTCATACCTCTGTCAATTATTTAACCCCCTCCGTGAATTATTTCATATCTCTGTGATTAATTAACCCCCTCCGTGAATTGTTTGATACCTTTGTGAAGAATTATCCCCCTCCGTGAAGTATTGGATACTTCTGTGAATTATTTAACCCCCTCCGTGAATTATTTCATACCTCCATGAATCATTTAACCCCCTCCGTGAATTATTTGATGCCTCTTTGAATTATTTATCCCCCTCCGTGCAGTATTTGATACCTCCGTGAATGATTTGATACCTGGTTGAATTATTTAACCCCCTCCGTGAATTATTTGATACATCCGTGAATTATTTAACCCCCTCCATGAATCATTTGATACCTCCATGAATCATTTAAACCCCTCCCTGAATTGTTTCATACCTCCGTCAATTATTTAACCCCCTCCATGAATTATTTCATACCTCCGTGAATTATTTAACCCCCTCCGTGAATTGTTTGATACCTCTGTGAATTATATAACCCCCTCCGTGAATCATTTCATACCTTCGTCAATTATTTAACCCCCACCGTGAATTAGGTGATACCTCTCTGAATTATTTAACCCCCTCCGTGAATTATTTCATACCTTTGTGAATGATGTAACCCCCTCCGTGAATTATTTGATACCTCTGCGAATTGTTTATCCCCCTTCGTGGATTATTTGATACCTCCGTGAATTATTGCATACCTCCGTGAATCATTCAACCCCCTCCATCAATTATTTCATACCTCCGTGAATTATTTAACCTCCTCTGTGAAGTATTTGATACCTCCGTGAATTATCTAATCCCCTCTGTGAATTGTTTGATACCTCCGTGAAATATTTATCCGCCTCCGTGAATTATTTGATACCTCCGTAAATTATTTCATACCCCTGTGAATTATTCAACCCCCTCCATGAATTATTTGATACCTCTGAGAATTATTTAACCCCCTCCGTGAATTATTTCATACCTCTGTGAATGATTTAACCCCCTCCGTTAATTATTTGATACCTCTGTGAATTATTTATCCCCCTCCGTGAATTATTTCATACCTCATAATCATTTGATACGTGTGGGAAGTATTTATCCCCCTCCGTGGATTATTTGATACCTCTGTGAATTATTTCATACCTCCGTGAATTATTCAACCCCCTCCTTGAATTATTTGATACCTCTGTGAATTATTTCATACCTCCGTGAATTGTTCAACCCCCTCCATGAATCATTTGATACCTCCGTGAACTATTTAACGCCCTGGGTGAATTATTTCATACCTCCGTGAATTATTTAACCCCCTCGGTGAATTATTTATCCGCCTCCGTGAATCATTTGATACCTCCTTGAATTATTTCATACCCCCGTGAATTATTCAACCCCCTGCATGAATTATTTGATACCTCTGTGAATTATTTAACCCCGTCTGTGAATTATTTGATACCTCCGTGAATTCTTTCATACCTCCCTAAATTATTTAACCCCCTTCGTGAAGTATTTGATACCTCCGTGAATTATTTAACCTCCTCCATGAGTTATTTGATACCTCCGTGAATTATTTAACCCCCTCCGTGAATCATTTGATACCTCCCGGAATCATTTAACCCCCTCCGTGAATTATTTGATGCCTTTGTGAATTATTTATCCCCCTCCGTGTATTATTTGATACCTCCGTGAATTATTTCATACCTCCGTGGATTATTCAACCCCCTCCGTGAATTACTTATCCCCCTCCGTGAATTATTTGATACCGCCGTGAATGATTTCATACCTCTGTGAATTATTCAACCCCCTCCATGAATTATTTGATACCTCTGTGAAATATTGAACCCCCTCCGTGAATTATTTGATACCTATGTGAATGGTTTACCCCCTCCGTGAAATATTTCATACCTCCGTGAATCATTTAACCCCCTCCGTGAATTATTTCATACCTCCGTGAATTATTTAACCCCCTCCGTGAATTGTTTCATACCACCGTGATTTATTTATCCCCCTCCGTGAATTATTTGATACCTCCGTGAATCATTTCATACCTCCGTGAATTATTTAACCCCCTCCGTGAATTATTTGACACCTCTGTGAATTATTTGTCCCCCTCCGTGAAGTATTTGATCCCTCTGTGAATTATTTAACCCCCTCCGCGAATTATTTCATACCTCCGTGAATTATTCAACCCCCTCCATGAGTTATTTGATACCTCTGTGAATTATTCAACCCCACTGTGAATCATTTGATTCCTCCGTGAATCATTTCACCCCCTCCGCGAATTGTTTCATACCTCTGTGAATGATTTAACCCCCTCCGTGAATTATTTCATACCTCTGTGAATGATTGAACCCCCTCCGTTAATTATTTGATACCTCTGTGAATTATTTATCCCCCTCCGTGAATTATTTCATACCTCATAATCATTTGATACGTGTGTGAACTATTTATCCCCCTCCGTGGATTATTTGATACCTCTGTGAATTATTTCATACCTCCGTGAATTATTCAACCCCCTCCTTGAATTATTTGATACCTCTGTGAATTATTTCATACCTCCGTGAATTGTTCAACCCCCTCCATGAATCATTTGATACCTCCGTGAACTATTTAACGCCCTGGGTGAATTATTTCATACCTCCGTGAATTATTTAACCCCCTCCGTGAATTATTTATCCCCCTCCGTGAATTATTTGATACCTCCTTGAATTATTTCATACCGGCGTGAATTATTCAACCCCCTGCATGAATTATTTGATACCTCTGTGAATTATTTAACCCCGTCTGTGAATTATTTGATACCTCCATGAATTCTTTCATACCTCCCTAAATTATTTAACCCCCTTCGTGAAGTATTTGATACCTCCGTGAATTATTTAACCTCCTCCATGAGTTATTTGATACCTCCCTGAATTATTTAACCCCCTCCGTGAATCATTTGATACCTCCCGGAATCATTTAACCCCCTCCGTGAATTATTTGATGCCTCTGTGAATTATTTATCCCCCTCCGTGTATTATTTGATACCTCCGTGAATTATTTCATACCTCCGTGGATTATTCAACCCCCTCCATGAATTACTTATCCCCCTCCGTGAATTATTTGATACCGCCGTGAATGATTTCATACCTCTGTGAATTATTCAACCCCCTCCATGAATTATTTGATACCTCTGTGAAATATTGAACCCCCTCCGTGAATTATTTGATACCTATGTGAATTATTTACCCCCTCCATGAAATATTTCATACCTCCGTGAATTATTTAACCCCCTCCGTGAATTGTTTCATACCACCGTGATTTATTTATCCCCCTCCGTGAAGTATTTGATTTCTCTGTGAATTATTTCATACCTCCGTGAATCATTTCATACCTCCGTGAATTATTTAACCCCCTCCGTGAATTATTTGATACCTCCGTGAATCATTTCATTCCTCCGTGAATTATTTAACCCCCTCCGTGAATTATTTGACACCTCTGTGAATTATTTGTCCCCCTCCGTGAAGTATTTGATCCCTCTGTGAATTATTTAACCCCCTCCGTGAATTATTTCATACCTCCGTGAATTATTCAACCCCCTCCATGAGTTATTTGATACCTCTCTGAATTATTCAACCCCCTCCGTGAATTATTTGATACCTCTGTGAATTATTTCATACCTCCGTGAATTGTTCAACCCCCTCCATGAATCATTTGATACCTCCGTGAACTATTTAACGCCCTGGGTGAATTATTTCATACCTCCGTGAATTATTTAACCCCCTCGGTCAATTATTTATCCGCCTCCGTGAATCATTTGATACCTCCTTGAATTATTTCATACCCCCGTGAATTATTCAACCCCCTGCATGAATTATTTGATACCTGTGTGAATTATTTAACCCCGTCTGTGAATTATTTGATACCTCCGTGAATTCTTTCATACCTCCCTAAATTATTTAACCCCCTTCGTGAAGTATTTGATACCTCCGTGAATTATTTAACCTCCTCCATGAGTTATTTGATACCTCCGTGAATTATTTGACCCCCTCCGTGAATCATTTGATACCTCCCGGAATCATTTAACCCTCTCCGTGAATTATTTGATGCCTGTGTGAATTATTTATCCCCCTCTGTGTATTATTTGATACCTCCGTGAATTATTTCATACCTCCGTGGATTATTCAACCCCCTCCATGAATTACTTATCCCCCTCCGTGAATTATTTGATACCGCCGTGAATGATTTCATACCTCTGTGAATTATTCAACCCCCTCCATGAATTATTTGATACCTCTGTGAAATATTGAACCCCCTCCGTGAATTATTTGATACCTATGTGAATGGTTTACCCCCTCCGTGAAATATTTCATACCTCCGTGAATCATTTAACCCCCTCCATGAAATATTTCATACCTCCGTGAATTATTTAACCCCCTCCGTGAATTGTTTCATACCACCGTGATTTATTTATCCCCCTCCGTGAATTATTTGATACCTCCGTGAATCATTTCATACCTCCGTGAATTATATAACCCCCTCAGTGAATTATTTGACACCTCTGTGAATTATTTGTCCCCCTCCGTGAAGTATTTGATCCCTCTGTGAATTATTTAACCCCCTCCGCGAATTATTTCATACCTCCGTGAATTATTCAACCCCCTCCATGAGTTATTTGTTACCTCTGTGAATTATTCAACCCCCTCCGTGAATCATTTGATTCCTCCGTGAATCATTTCACCCCCTCCGCGAATTGTTTCATACCTCTGTGAATGATTTAACCCCCTCCGTGAATTATTTCATACCTCTGTGAATGATTTAACCCCCTCCGTTAATTATTTGATACCTCTGTGAATTATTTATCCCCCTCCGTGAATTATTTCATACCTCATAATCATTTGATACGTGTGTGAACTATTTATCCCCCTCCGTGGATTATTTGATACCTCTGTGAATTATTTCATACCTCCGTGAATTATTCAACCCCCTCCTTGAATTATTTGATACCTCTGTGAATTATTTCATACCTCCGTGAATTGTTCAACCCCCTCCATGAATCATTTGATACCTCCGTGAACTATTTAACGCCCTGGGTGAATTATTTCATACCTCCGTGAATTATTTAACCCCGTCCGTGAATTATTTAACCCCGTCTGTGAATTATTTGATACCTCCATGAATTCTTTCATACCTCCCTAAATTATTTAACCTCCTCCATGAGTTATTTGATACCTCCGTGAATTATTTAACCCCCTCCGTGAATCATTTGATACCTCCTGGAATCATTTAACCCCCTCCGTGAATTATTTGATGCCTCTGTGAATTATTTATCCCCCTCCGTGTATTATTTGATACCTCCGTGAATTATTTCATACCTCCGTGGATTATTCAACCCCCTCCATGAATTACTTATCCCCCTCCGTGAATTATTTGATACCGCCGGGAATGATTTCATACCTCTGTGAATTATTCAACCCCCTCCATGAATTATTTGATACCTCTGTGAAATATTGAACCCCCTCCCTGAATTATTTGATGCCTATGTGAATTATTTACCCCCTCCGTGAAATATTTCATACCTCCGTGAATCATTTAACCCCCTCCATGAAATATTTCATACCTCCGTGAATTATTTAACCCCCTCCGTGAATTGTTTCATACCTCTGTGAATTATTTCATACCTCCGTGAATCATTTCATACCTCCGTGAATTATTTAACCCCCTCCGTGAATTATTTGATACCTCCGTGAATCATTTCATTCCTCCGTGAATTATTTAACCCCCTCCGTGAATTATTTGACACCTCTGTGAATTATTTGTCCCCCTCCGTGAAGTATTTGATCCCTCTGTGAATTATTTAACCCCCTCCGTGAATTATTTCATACCTCCGTGAATTATTCAACGCCCTCCATGAGTTATTTGATACCTCTGTGAATTATTCAACCCCCTCCGTGAATCATTTGATTCCTCCGTGAATCATTTCACCCCCTCCGTGAATTATTTGATGCCTCTGTGAATTATTTATCCCCCTCCGTGAATTATTTGATACCTCCGTGAATTCTTTCATACCTCCGTGAATTATTCAACCCCCTCCATGAATTATTTGATACCTCTGTGAATTATTTAACCCCCTCCGTGAAATATTTGATACCTCTGTGAATTATTTAACCCCCTCCGTGAATCATTTGATACCTCCGTGAATCATGTAACCCCCTCCGTGAATTATTTGATACCCTTGTGAATTATTTAACCCCCTCCCTGAATCATTTGATACATCCGTGCATTATTTCATACCTCCGTGAATTATTCAACCCCCTCCATGAATTATTCATCCCCCTCGTAAATTATTTGATACCTCCGCGAATTATTTGACCCCCTCGGTGAACTAGTTCACACCTCTGTGAATGATTTAACCCCCTCTGTGAATTATTTCATACCTCCGTGAATCATTTTATACCTCCGTGAATGATTCAACCCCCTCCATGAATCATTTGATACCTCTATGAATTATTCAACCCCCTCCGTGAATTATTTCATACCTCCGTGAATTATTTAACCCCCTCCGTGAATTATTTGATTCCTCTGTGAAATATTTAACCCCCTCTGTCAATTATTTGATACCTCCGTGAATGATTCAACCCCCCCCCCCGTGAATCATTTGATACCTCTGTCAATTATTTATCCCCCTCCGTAAGTTAGGTGATACCTCCGTGAATTATTTCATACCTCCGTGAATTATTCAAACCCCTCCATGAATTATTTGATACACCCGTGAATAATTAAACCCCTCCGCGAATTATTTCAAACCTCCGTGAATTATTTCATACCTCTGTGAATTACTTAACCCCCTCCGTGAAGTATTTCGTGAATTATTTCATATCTCCGTGAATTATTTCATACCCCCGTGAATCATGCGACCCCCCCCATGAATCATTTGATACCTCTGTGAATTATTCAACCCCCTCCGTGCATTATTTGATACCTCGTTGAATTATTTAACCCCCTCCGTGAATTATTTCATACCTCCGTGAGATATTGAACCCCCTCCATGAATTATTTGATACCTCCATGAATTATTTAACCCCCCCCCGTGAATTATTTGATACCTCTGTGAATTATTTATCCCCCTCCGTGAATTATTTGATACCTCCGTGAAGTATCCCATACCTCGGTGAATTATTCAACCCCCTCCGTGAATTAGTTGATGCCTCCGTGAATTATTTAACCCCCTCCGTGAATTGTTTCACACCTCCGTGAAGCATGTAACCCCCTCCGTGGATTATTTCATACCTCCGTGAATTATTTAACCCCGTCCGTGAATTATTTGATACCTCCGTGAATTATTTAACCCCCTCCGTGAATTATTTGATACCTCTGTGAATTATTTAACCCCCTCCGTGAAGTATTTGAAAACCCCCTGAATTATTCAACCCCCTCCGTGAATCATTTCATACCTCCGTGAATTATTTAACCCCCACCGTGAATTATTTGATACCCCCGTGAGTCATTCAACCCCTTAGTGAATTATTTGATACCTCGGTGAATTATTTAACCCCCTACGTGAATTATTTGATACCTCCGTGAATTATTTAACCCCCAACGCCAATTATTTCATACCTCCGTGAATTATTCAACCCCCTCCATGAATCATTTGATACCTCTGTGAATTATTCAACCCCCTGCGTGAATTATGTCATACCTCCGTGAATTCTTTAACCCCCTCCGTGAATTATTTCATACCTCCGTGAATTATTTAACCCCCTCCATGAATTATTTGATACTCCCGTGAACTATTTAACCCCCCCCCCCCCTGTGAATTATTTATCCCCCTCTGTGAATTATTTGATACCTCTGTGAATTATTTATCCCCCTCCGTGAATCAGTTGATACCTCCGTGAATCATTTCATACCTCCGTGAATTACTTATCCCCCTCCGTGTATTATTTCATACCTCTGTGAATTATTTAACCCCCTCCGTTAATTATTTCATACCTCCGTAAATGATTTAACCCCCTCCGTGAATTATTTCATACCTCCGTGAATTATTTAACCCCCTCCGTGAATTATTTCAGACCTCCGTGAATTATTTAACGCCCTCCGTATATTATTTGATACCTGCGTGAATTATTTAACCCCCACCGCGAATTATTTGATACCTTCGTGAATTATTTAACCCCCTCCGTGAAGGATTTCATACCTCCGTGAATTATTTAACCCCCTCCATGAATTATTTGATACTCCCGTGAACTATTTAACCCCCCTCTCTGTGAATTATTTATCCCCCTCTGTGAATTATTTGATACCTCTGTGAATTATTTATCCCCCTCGGTGAATTAGTTGATACCTCCGTGAATCATTTCATACCTCCGTGAATTACTTATCCCCCTCCGTGTATTATTTCATACCTCTGTGAATTATTTAACCCCCTCCGTGAATTATTTCATACCTCCGTAAATGATTTAACCCCCTCCGTGAATTATTTCATACCTCCGTGAATTATTTAACGCCCTCCGTATATTATTTGATACCTGCGTGAATTATTTAACCCCCACCGCGAATTATTTGATACCTTCGTGAATTATTTAACCCCCTCCGTGAAGTATTTCGTACCTCCGTGAATCATTTAACCCCCTCCATGAATTATTTGATACCTCCGTGAATCATTTAACCCCCTCCGTGAATTATTTGATACCTCCGTGATTTAGTTAACCCCCCCGTGAATTATTTGATACGTCTGTGAATTATTTATCCCCCTCCGTGAATTATTTGATACCTGGGTGAATCATTTCATACCTCCGTGAATTATTCAACCCCCTCCGTGAAATATTTGATACCTCCGTGAATCATTTAACCCCCTCCGTGAGTTGTTTCATACCTACGTGAATTGTTTGACCCCCTCCGTGAATTATTTCATACCTCCGTGAATTATTTATCCCCCTCCGTGAATAGTTTCATACCACCGTGATTTATTTAACCCCCTCCGTGAATTGTTTGATACCTCTGTGAATTATTTAACCCCCTCCGTGAATCATTTCATACCTTCGTGAATTATTTAACCCCCTCCGTGAATTATTTCATACCTTTGTGAATGATGTAACCCCCTCCGTGGATTATTTGATACCTCCGTGAATTATTGCATACCTCTGTGAATCATTCAACCCCCTCCATCAATTATTTCATACCTCCGTGAATTCTTTAACCCCCTCTGTGAAGTATTTGATACCTGTGTGAATTATCTGATCCCCTCCGAGAATTATTTGATACCTCTGTGAAATATTTATCCGCCTCCGTGAATTATTTGATACCTCCGTGAATTATTCCATACCTCTGTGAATTATTCAACCCCCTCCGTTAATTATTTGATACATCTGTGAATTATTTATCCCCCTCCGTGAATTATTTCATACCTCATAATCATTTGATACGTGTGTGAACTATTTGTCCCCCTCCGTGGATTATTTGATACCTCTGTGAATTATTTCATACCTCCGTGAATTATTCAACCCCCTCCTTGAATTATTTGATACCTCTGTGAATTATTTCATACCTCCGTGAATTGTTCAACCCCCTCCATGAATCATTTGATACCTCCGTGAACTATTTAACGCCCTGGGTGAATGATTTCATACCTCCGTGAATTATTTAACCCCCTCCGTGAATTATTTATCCCCCTCCGTGAATTATTTTATACCTCCTTGAATTATTTCATACCCCCGTGAATTATTCAACCCCCTGCATGAATTATTTGATACCTCTGTGAATCATTTAACCCCGTCTGTAAATTATTTGATACCTCCGTGAATTCTTTCATACCTCCCTAAATTATTTCACCCCCTTCGTGAAGTATTTGATACCTCCGTGAATTATTTAACCTCCTCCATGAGTTATTTGATACCTCCGTGAATTATTGAACCCCCTCCGTGAATCATTTGATAACTCCGTGAAACATTTAACCCCCTCCGTGAATTATTTGATGCCTCTGTGAATTATTTATCCCCCTACGTGTATTATTTGATACCTCCGTGAATTATTTCATACCTCCGTGGATTATTCAACCCCCTCCATGAATTACTTATCCCCTCCGTGAAATATTTGATACCGCCGTGAATGTTTTCATACCTCCGTGAATTATTCAACCCCCTCCATGAATTATTTGATACCTCTGTGAAATATTGAACCCCCTCCGTGAATTATTTGATACCTATGTGAATTATTTACCCCCTCCGTGAAGGATTTCATATCTCCGTGAATTATTTAACCCCCTCCATGAAATATTTCATACCTCCGTGAATTATTTAACCCCCTCGGTGAATCGTTTCGTACCACCGTGATTTATTTATCCCCCTCCGTGAAGTATTTGATTTCTCTGTGAATTATTTCATATCTCCGTGACTCATTTCATACCTCCGTGAATTATTTAACCCCCTCCGTGAATTATTTGATACCTCCGTGAATCATTTCATACCTCCGTGAATTATTTAACCCCCTCCGTGAATTATTTGACACCTCTGTGAATTATTTGTCCTCCTCTATGAAGTATTTGATCCCTCTGTGAATTATTTAACCCCCTCCGTGAATTATTTCATACCTCCGTGAATCATTCAACCCCCTCCATGAGTTATTTGATACCTCTGTGAATTATTCAACCCCCCCCGTGAATCATTTGATACCTCCGTGAATCATTTCACCCCCTCCGTGAATTATTTGATGCCTCTGTGAATTATTTATCCCCCTCCGTGAATTATTTGATACCTCCGTGAATTCTTTCATACCTCCGTGAATGATTCAACCCCCTCCATGAATTATTTGATACCTCTGTGAATTATTTAACCCCCTCCGTGAAATATTTGATACCTCTGTGAATTATTTAACCCCCTCCGTGAATCATTTGATACCTCCGTGAATCATGTAACCCCCTCCGTGAATTATTTGATACGCCTGTGAATTATTTTACCCCCTCCCTGAATCATTTGATACATCCGTGAATTATTTCCTACCTCCGTGAATTAGTCAACCACCTCCATGAATTATTCATCCCCCTCGTAAATCCCCCTCGGTGAACTATTTCACACCTCTGTGAATGATTTAACCCCCTCAGTGAATTATTTCATACCTCCGTGAATTGTTTTATACCTCCGTGAATGATTCAACCCCCTCCATGAATCATTTGATACCTCTGTGAATTATTCAACCCCCTGCGTGAATTATTTCATACCTCCGTGAATTCTTTAACCCCCTCCGTGAATTATTTCATACCTCCGTGAATTATTTAACCCCCTCCATGAATTATTTGATACTCCCGTGAATTATTTCACCCCCCCCCCCTGTGAATTATTTTTCCCCCTCTGTGAATTATTTGATACCTCCGTGAATTATTTAACCCCCACCGTGAATTATCTGATACCTCCGTGAATCATCTAACCCCCTCCGTGAATTATTTCATACCTCCGTGAATTATTTCATACCTCTGTGAATTATTCAACCCCCTCCATGAATCATTTGATACCTCTGTGAATTATTCAACCCCCTGCGTGAATTATGTCATACCTCCGTGAATTATTTAACCCCCTCCGTGAATTATTTCATACCTCCGTGAATTATTTAACCCCCTCCATGAATTATTTGATACTCCCGTGAACTATTTAACCCCCCCCCCCCTGTGAATTATTTATCCCCCTCTGTGAATTATTTGATACCTCTGTGAATTATTTATCCCCCTCCGTGAATCAGTTGATACCTCCGTGAATCATTTCATACCTCCGTGAATTACTTATCCCCCTCCGTGTATTATTTCATACCTCTGTGAATTATTTAACCCCCTCCGTTAATTATTTCATACCTCCGTAAATGATTTAACCCCCTCCGTGAATTATTTCATACCTCCGTGAATTATTTAACCCCCTCCGTGAATTATTTCATACCTCCGTAAATTATTTAACGCCCTCCGTATATTATTTGATACCTGCGTGAATTATTTAACCCCCACTGCGAATTATTTGATACCTTCGTGAATTATTTAACCCCCTCCGTGAAGTATTTCATACCTCCGTGAATTATTTAACCCCCTCCATGAATTATTTGATACTCCCGTGAACTATTTAACCCCCCTCTCTGTGAATTATTTATCCCCCTCTGTGAATTATTTGATACCTCTGTGAATTATTTATCCCCCTTGGTGAATTAGTTGATACCTCCGTGAATCATTTCATACCTCCGTGAATTACTTATCCCCCTCCGTGTATTATTTCATACCTCTGTGAATTATTTAACCCCCTCCGTGAATTATTTCATACCTCCGTGAATTATTTAACGCCCTCCGTATATTATTTGATACCTGCGTGAATTATTTAACCCCCACCGCGAATTATTTGATACCTTCGTGAATTATTTAACCCCCTCCGTGAAGTATTTCGTACCTCCGTGAATCATTTAACCCCCTCCATGAATTATTTGATACCTCCGTGAATCATTTAACCCCCTCCGTGAATTATTTGATACCTCCGTGATTTAGTTAACCCCCCCGTGAATTATTTGATACGTCTGTGAATTATTTATCCCCCTCCGTGAATTATTTGATACCTAGGTGAATCATTTCATACCTCCGTGAATTATTCAACCCCCTCCGTGAAATATTTGATACCTCCGTGAATCATTTAACCCCCTCCGTGAGTTGTTTCATACCTACGTGAATTGTTTGACCCCCTCCGTGAATTATTTCATACCTCCGTGAATTATTTATCCCCCTCCGTGAATAGTTTCATACCACCGTGATTTATTTAACCCCCTCCGTGAATTGTTTGATACCTCTGTGAATTATTTAACCCCCTCCGTAAATCATTTCATACCTTCGTGAATTATTTAACCCCCTCCGTGAATTATTTCGTACCTTTGTGAATGATGTAACCCCCTCCGTGGATTATTTGATACCTCCGTGAATTATTGCATACCTCTGTGAATCATTCAACCCCCTCCATCAATTATTTCATACCTCCGTGAATTATTTAACCCCCTCTGTGAAGTATTTGATACCTGTGTGAATTATCTGATCCCCTCCGAGAATTATTTGATACCTCTGTGAAATATTTATCCGCCTCCGTGAATTATTTGATACCTCCGTGAATTATTCCATACCTCTGTGAATTATTCAACCCCCTCCGTTAATTATTTGATACATCTGTGAATTATTTATCGCCCTCCGTGAATTATTTCATACCTCATAATCATTTGATACGTGTGTGAACTATTTATCCCCCTCCGTGGATTATTTGATACCTCTGTGAATTATTTCATACCTCCGTGAATTATTCAACCCCCTCCTTGAATTATTTGATACCTCTGTGAATTATTTCATACCTCCCTGAATTGTTCAACCCCCTCCATGAATCATTTGATACCTCCGTGAACTATTTGTCGCCCTGGGTGAATGATTTCATACCTCCGTGAATTATTTAACCCCCTCCGTGAATTATTTATCCCCCTCCGTGAATTATTTTATACCTCCTTGAATTATTTCATACCCCCGTGAATTATTCAACCCCCTGCATGAATTATTTGATACCTCTGTGAATCATTTAACCCCGTCTGTAAATTATTTGATACCTCCGTGAATTCTTTCATACCTCCCTAAATTATTTCACCCCCTTCGTGAAGTATTTGATACCTCCGTGAATTATTTAACCTCCTCCATGAGTTATTTGATACCTCCGTGAATTATTGAACCCCCTCCGTGAACCATTTGATAACTCCGTGAATCATTTAACCCCCTCCGTGAATTATTTGATGCCTCTGTGAATTATTTATCCCCCTACGTGTATTATTTGATACCTCCGTGAATTATTTCATACCTCCGTGGATTATTCAACCCCCTCCATGAATTACTTATCCCCTCCGTGAATTATTTGATACCGCCGTGAATGTTTTCATACCTCCGTGAATTATTCAACCCCCTCCATGAATTATTTGATACCTCTGGGAAATATTGAACCCCCTCCGTGAATTATTTGATACCTATGTGAATTATTTACCCCCTCCGTGAAGGATTTCATACCTCCGTGAATTATTTAACCCCCTCCATGAAATATTTCATACCGCCGTGAATTATTTAACCCCCTCGGTGAATCGTTTCATACCACCGTGATTTATTTATCCCCCTCCGTGAAGTATTTGATTTCTCTGTGAATTATTTCATACCTCCGTGACTCATTTCATACCTCCGTGAATTATTTAACCCCCTCCGTGAATTATTTGATACCTCCGTGAATCATTTCATACCTCCGTGAATTATTTAACCCCCTCCGTGAATTATTTGACACCTCTGTGAATTATTTGTCCTCCTCTATGAAGTATTTGATCCCTCTGTGAATTATTTAACCCCCTCCGTGAATTATTTCATACCTCCGTGAATCATTCAACCCCCTCCATGAGTTATTTGATACCTCTGTGAATTATTCAACCCCCCCCGTGAATCATTTGATACCTCCGTGAATCATTTCACCCCCTCCGTGAATTATTTGATGCCTCTGTGAATTATTTATCCCCCTCCGTGAATTATTTGATACCTCCGTGAATTCTTTCATACCTCCGTGAATGATTCAACCCCCTCCATGAATTATTTGATACCTCTGTGAATTATTTAACCCCCTCCGTGAAATATTTGATACCTCTGTGAATTATTTAACCCCCTCCGTGAATCATTTGATACCTCCGTGAATCATGTAACCCCCTCCGTGAATTATTTGATACGCCTGTGAATTATTTAACCCCCTCCCTGAATCATTTGATACATCCGTGAATTATTTCATACCTCCGTGAATTAGTCAACCACCTCCATGAATTATTCATCCCCCTCGTAAATCCCCCTCGGTGAACTATTTCACACCTCTGTGAATGATTTAACCCCCTCAGTGAATTATTTCATACCTCCGTGAATTGTTTTATACCTCCGTGAATGATTCAACCCCCTCCATGAATTATTTGATACCTCTGTGAATTATTCAACCCCCTCCGTGAATTATTTCATACCTCCGTGAATCATTTAACCCCCTCTGTGAATTATTTGATACCTCCGTGAAATATCTAACCCCCTCTTTGAATTATTTGATACCTCCGTGAATGATTCAACCCCCCCCCCCGTGAATCATTTGATACCTCTGTCAATTATTTATCCCCCTCCGTGAGTTATTTGATACCTGCGTGAATTATTTCATACCTCCGTGAATGATTCAACCCCCTCCTTGAATTATTTGATACCTCTGTGAATTATTTGACCCCCTCCATGAAATATTTGATACCTCCGTAAATAACTAAACCCCTCCGTGAATTATTTCATACCTCCCTGAATTATTTCATACCTCTGTGAATTACTTAACCCCCTCTGTGAAGTATTTCGTGAATTATTTCATATCTCCGTGAATTATTTCATACCCCCGTGAATTATGCAACCCCCCCCATGAATCCTTTGCTACCTCTGTGAATTATTCAACCCCCTCCGTGCATTATTTGATACCTCGTGGAATTATTTAACCCCCTCCGTGAATTATTTCATACCTCCGTGAATTATTCAACTCCCTCCATGAATTATTTGATACCTCCGTGAATGATTTAACCCCCTCCGTGAAATATTTGATACCTCCGTGATTTATTTAACCCCCTCCGTGAATTATTTGATACCTCCGTGAATTATTTAACCCCCCCCCCCGTGAATTATTTGATACCTTTGTGAATTATTTATCCCCCTCCGTGAATTATTTGATACCTCCGTGAAGTATCCCATACCTCGGTGAATTATTTGGCCCCCTCCGTGAATTAGTTGATGCCTCCGTGAATTACTTAACCCCCTCCGTGAATTATTTCACACCTCCGTGAATCATGTAACCCCCTGCATGAATTATTTGATACCTCCGTGAATTATTTAACCCCCTCCGTGAATTATTTGATGCCTCTGTGAACTATTTATCCACCTTCCTGAATTATTTGATACCTCCGTGAATTATTTAACCCCCTCCGTGAATTATTTTATACCTCTGTGAATTATTTAACCCCCTCCGTGAAGTATTTGAAAACTCCCTGAATTATTCAAACCCGTCCGTGAATCATTTCATACCTCCATGAATTTTTTAACCCCCACCGTGAGTTATTTGATACCCCCGTGAGTCATTCAACCCCTTAGTGAATTATCTGATACCTCGGTGAATTATTTAACCCCCTATGTGAATTATTTGATACCTCCGTGAATTATTTAACCCCCAACGCCATTTATTTCATACCTCTGTGAATTATTCAACCCCCTCCATGAATTATTTGATACCTCTGTGAATCATGCAACCCCCTGCGTGAATTATTTCATACCTCCGTGAATTATTTAACCCCCTCCGTGAATTATTTGACACCTCCGTGAATTATTTAACCCCTCCATGAATTATTTGATACTCCCGTGTATTATTTAACCCCCCCCCCCGTGAATTATTTCACCCCCTCTGTGAATTATTTGATACCTCCGTGAATTATTTGATACCTCCCTGAATTATTTCACCCCCACCGTGAATTATTTGATACCTCCGTGAATCATCTAACCCCCTGTGTGAATTATTTCATACCTCCGTGAATTATTTCATACCTCCGAGAATTATTCAACCCCCTCCATGAATCATTTGATACCTCTGTGAATTATTCAACCCCCTGCGTGAATTATTTCATACCTCCGTGAATTATTTAACCCCCTCCGTGAATTATTTCATACCTCCGTGAATTATTTAACCCCCTCCATGAATTATTTGATACTCCTGTGAATAATTTAACCCCCCTCCCTGTGAATTATTTATCCCCCTCTGTGAATTATTTGATACCTCCGTGAATCATTTCATACCTCCCTAAATTATTTAACCCCCTCCATTAATTATTTCATACCTCCGTGAATTAGTTAACCCCCTCCGTGACTTATTTCATACCTCCGTGAATTATTTAACGCCCTCCGTATATTATTTGATACCTCCGTGAATTATTTAACCCCGACCGCGAATTATTTGATACCTTCGTGAATTATTTAACCCCCTACGTGAAGTATTTCATACCTCCGTGAATTATTTAACCCCCTCCATATATTATTTGATACCTCCGTGAATCATTTAACCCCCCTCCGTGAATTATTTGATGCCTCCGTGATTTACTTAACCCCCCCGTGAATTATTTGATACGTCCGTGAATTATTTATCCCCCTCCGTGAATTATTTGATACCTGGGTGAATCATTCCATACCTCCGTGAATTATTCAACCCCGTCCGTGAAATATTTGATAACTCCGTGAATCATTTAACCCCCTCCGTGGGTTGTTTCATACCTACGTGAATTGTTTGACCCCCTCCGTGAATTATTTCATACCTCCGTGAATTATTTATCCCCCTCCGTGAATTATTTCATACCTCTGTGAATTACTTAACCCCCTCCGTGAATTATTTCATACCTCCGTGAATCATATCATACCTCCGTGAATCATTCAACCCCCTCCATGAATGATTTGATACCTCCGTGAATGATTCAACCCCCTCCGTGAATTATTTCATACCTCCGTGAATTTTTTAACCCCCTCCGTGAATTATTTCATACCTCCATGAATTATTTAACCCCCTCTGCGAATTATTTGATACCACCGTGAAGCATTTAACCCCTTCCGTGAAGTATTTCATACCTCCGTGAAGTATTTAACCCCCTCCGTGAATTATTTGATACCTCCGTGATTTAGTTAAACCCCCCGTGAACTTTTGATACCTCTGTGAACTATTTATCCCCCTCCGTGAATTATTAGATACCTCCGTGAATCATATCATACCTCCGTGAATTATTTAACCCCCTCCGTGACTTGTTTCATACCTGGTTAAATTATTTAACCCCCTCAATGAATTATTTGATTCGTCCGTGAAAAATTCAACCCCCTCCGTAAATTATTTCATACCTCTGTGAATTATTTAACCCCCTCCGTGAATTATTTGATACCTCCGCGAATCATTCAACCCCGTCCGTGAGTCATTTGATACCCCCGTGAATTATTTAACCCCCTCCGTGAATTATTTAATACCGCCGTGAATTATTTATCCCCGTCCGTGAATTTTTTCATACCTGTGTGGATTATTTAACCCCCACCGTGAATTATTTCATACCCGTGTGAATTATTTAACCCCCTCCGTGAATTATCGCATACCTCCGTGAATTATTTAACCCCCTCCGTGAATTATTTCATACCTCCGTGAATTATTTGATACCTTTTGTGAATTCTTTAACCCCCTTCATGAATTATTTGATACCTCTGTGAATTATTTGATACCTCCGTGAATTATTTAACCCCCTCCGTGAATTTTTTGATACCTCCGTGAATCATCTAACCCCCTCCGTGAATTATTTCACTCGGTGAATTATTTAACCCCCTCCATGAATTAGGTGATACCTCTGTGAATGATTTAACCCCCTGCGTGAATTATTTGATACCTCCGTGATGTATTTCATACTTCCGTGAATTATTTAACCCCCTCTCCGACTTATTTGATACCTCCGAGAATTATTTAACGCCCTCCGTGAATCATTTCATACCTCCGTGAATTATTTATCCCCCTCCGTGAATTATTTCATACCTCCGTGAATTATTTAACCCCGCTGTGAATTATTTCATACCTCCATGAATTATTCAACCCCCTCCGTGAAATTTCTGATACCTCCGTGAATTATTTAACCCCATCTGTGAATTATTTGATACCTGCGTGAATTATTTAATCCCCTCCGTGAATTATTTCATACCTCGGTGAATTATTTAACCCCCTGCATGAATTATTTGATACCTCCGTGAATTATTTAACCCCTTTCGTGAATTTTTTCATACCTCTGTGAATTATTTAACCCCCTCCGTGAATTATTTGATTCCCCCGTGAATTATTCAACCCCCCTCCTTGAATTATTTGATACCTCCGTGAATTATTTACCCCCCTCCGTGAATTTTTTCATACCTCCGTGAATTATTTAACCCCCTCCGTGAATTATTTCAAACCTCCGTGAATTATTTAACCCGGTCCGTGAATTATTTCATATCTTCGTGAATCATTTGACCTCCTCCGTGAATTACTTCATACCTTTGTGAATTATTTAATCCCCTCCGTGATTTATTTGATACCTCTGTGAATTATTTAACCCCCTCCCAAACCTGTTGCACAGAACATGGCCTTATGGGCCCTCGCCTAAGAGGGGGCGCCACTACACGTTACCCCCTCCTAGGGCTTAGATTGTCGTTCTAACCGTGTGCACTGCGCTCTGTTGTGGACAACCAAGATGGGCCCAGGACATCCGGGCGAGAAGCGATCCTGGGCACTATGCGTTGGCAAAAGTCTTGTTCACCCGCACGGTTTTACGTGCGGGGGTGCTTAGCACGTTGTGATCAGCGCGCCTTTTGTGTTCCTGGGGACTTTGCACCATTCACCCTTGCTTGCACCACCTAAGAAAAGACAGCAATGCAAGGGCGCTTTGAGCCAAGATTCAAACGTGCCTCGCCAGATTATCCGGGTCCTTGACACGAAAACAATTCAGCTCTCAAACCGCCCTACCAGCAAGCAAGCTTAACTAGAGGCTCCCACTGTTCTCTTATAGAACGTAGGAGGAAACCCCGTTTACTGCACTACAAGGGTCCTACTATGCGCATTTCGCGTGTCCTAACAGCCAACATAGTGCCGGATAAGAGCATGTGTATGCGAGGAGTGCACCGCGATCCAACTCCCCACCTTTCCCAAGGCCGGGCGGAAAACCCCCGGCTATCGAGGTGGGCACCGTAGCCGGATACCTGGTGGTATGGAAGCCTGCTTTACTCCAGTCCTCAGCCACGTAGGTTCATCACCAAATCAACAAACCTATGAAGAAAAAGGGGGCATACCCTCCCAAAACCAAATGCACACGTTAGACATCACATCACATCACACCACATCACATCACATCACATCACACCACATCACATCACATCACATCACATCACATCACATCAAATCACATCACATCACATCACATCACATCACATCACATCACATCACATCACATCACATCACATCACATCACATGTGCAAGTTGATGACATGCACATACCAAGCAGTTCGAAATGGGGGGGGTGTTACTATACCGAGGATCCCTCACTTTCCCCCATGTTAAACGTTTTCCTAGGTTCCATATTTTCCCATTTTCCACTTGTTCCCACTAGCATGGCAGTTTCTTGGCCGACCTCGCCCCCCAACAGCACTTGGTGCTTGGGTGGGGGGGGGGAAGCCTGATGGGGGGTTTCAGGTTGAGCGTTGGGGTGGCCCGCCAGCAAAGCTGACCCTATTGTTATGCACATACCTAGTTCATGCCTACGGTCATCGTGTGCAAAGGAAGCAAGGTGCAGAATTGGGCAAGGGAAAAGGGGGGGGGGGCAAGTCTGATATGGGGGGCAAAGCACAAGTCTCATATTGGGGGGGGGGGGGCAAAGGCCTTTCATGGGGGGCTTTGGGGGGTGGGGGTTGGAGGTGATGGTCCAAAAAAGTCTGAAGTCTGAAATCCGATAGCTCATTGGGTTACTATACCCATAGCTGCAGCACGTGAAGGACGCGATGGAGCAGCAGCGGCAGTATGCCCCTCAGCCGTGGGAGGAGAACGCCCGGCGATGGCTACACAGGAAGGACGTGCCTCCCACTCATACAGTGGACGAGGCGGACATGGGGAAGCTGGTGGTGGTGGAAGGGGCGGAGTATTGGGTCTGTGTTTGGCTGGACAAGGGGGGCTTGGAATGGATAATCGCGACCGCGAGCATGCTCAGGAGGCAGCAGTCCAGGGGCCCGGCCTGCTATAGGATTCTCAGGGAATGTCTCCGGTTCCTGGGCCCCGTGTGCGGGGCGTACAGGTGCACGCCCAGGAAAATCCCGCAAGCGCCGACCATGTTCGTGAAGGTGATGCAACCGGCGCGAGTACCGGGGCAGGACGGGTGGCCCGTGGGGCCGAGCAAAATGTGGCACGCTGAACACGCGGCTGCCATGCGCAGGGCGCTGCAGGGGCAAGCGACTGCCCTTCCTAAGGCGCCAACGGCGCAGTCGTCCAGCAACCGGCCCGCGGCCTCTCGAGCATTGCTGCACGGTGGGTCCCGGGCATGGTGCTAGCTCATTGTGGCGTTGGTGCCCCGCAACCTAGCGTTGCGTATGTACGATCGTGGGGAGAATGCAGCGCTCACGGTCCGCCCTGCCGACTTGGAGGCCCTGCACCTCGGTCGCCTGAGCAGCGACGGGGGCAAGGCGCTGTAACTTTAGGGAACCGTGGTAGGCTCGGCAGCGGTCGGTTTCCGCAAGCAGTACGGAGGAGATGCCTTCCGCCTGGTCATGGCGGAGAACATGGCGCCGTGGCTCCGAGCATTCTCCACGTCCAGGTGGAAGATTGAGGGGGACTGGGAGAAGTTCGCCGATGCATGGCGCCGCTGCGTGCAGGAGCAATTTCCAGTGGGGGGCATGCTGCACCTGCCGCAACCACCCACTGTGCCACCGGTTGGGCCTGCCGCCCCTGCGGTCGCTGTGGCGAAAGCGGTCCGAAAAGCAACACCAAAGCCGTGCCCCAAGAAGGGCTTGCCCCAACAGTATGGCAGCTACTCCAACATCAGGGTAGTCCTGCGGCACTTCGGGGGGGAGCTAGCCAGGTGGGTCGAAGGAGCTCAACGTTTGCCCCTGGTCAAAGCTAGAGGGGGCGGGCCATTGCGCCTGGCGGGCCGCCAAACACTTGACGATCAGCCGCCTTCACCCCAAATACATCTTGGACCATCTGGCGAGAGATCACAGGTCAGACCCAGCTCACCGTGAGCGGGCGCTGGACATGATCAACGGCGTTATGCCTAGAGGGCTGGCGGGGCCATTCGCAGCAGCCCAAGCCGGGTCAAAGGCACTCGCTTTGCCCGCCGGAGCCCATCCCTCGGGGACACACGGGGCGTCGTCGTCGCCGACGTTTAGTGCGGCTCGCCGGTCTGCAACGGTGTCTTCGATGGAAGGCACGGGAGCGGGTGCAACTGGCGGTGGAACCGCGCGGTCTACCACAATGCCTCGTGGAACGCGCCCGGCGACGGCCTCCTCAACGGGTGGGCGGCAGGGGTAGGCGTCCGGTGGGGCAAAAGGATTTTCGCACCTGCCGCCAGCGCAAGGCGCAGGCGATCCCCCTCCTTCTCGTGACCTAGACCCGGCGGGGGATCCAGATCAAGCGGTGCTGCCGTGAAGGGACCCGTCCTCTGACGCCCGGACACCACTCTCTTGGAACGTCCAAGGCTCGACGCAGGGTGACGGCGTGCCCGTGGCCCCGGGTATGCTCGACAGCGAGGCGGTAGCGGCGGGCATTTTCAAGGCCGAAGGCGCCATCGTGGGTCTCTTCCACGAAAGGGGCCTGCAGGACCCCCAGGGCATGGTACACTTGGAGAATCAGTGGCTTCAACATGGGTACCATGCCTTCCTAGGGGTTGATGCCAAGGCGGCGTCGGCGGCGGCGGTAGGTGGCGGTCTCTTGATTGCCCTTCGAGCGGACGTGTTCGCTGCAGAGGAGGTTGGAGACGTGGTGGACATCGTGCCGGGTAAGGCCATGGCCCTAAATGTGGTGATCGCGGGTGGCATGCTTACGGTCATGAACGTCCACGGCCCGGGCAGTGGCGGTGGCTCTTGGGCGTCAAAGGCGTCCTTTTGGCCTGACGTGGCTATGTATGCGGCGGCCAAGAGCGCAGGAGGCACGAAGGCGGTGCTCCTCGGAGGGGACTTCAACGTGTGGCTGGAGTCCCCACGGCCCCCCACCACGAGGAGGTTCAAGGCTCTGTGGGAGAAATGCGGGTTCCACAGAGCGGGGGAAGCAGCAGAGGAGGACAGACAGCCCACGATAGCGGGGCATAGGCGTGACTCCTTCCTGCTGAACTCGCCGCTAGCCCCGTGGGCGATGCGTGAGCGCCCGCACCTGGCGCCAAGAAGGTCTCCTGCGTCGCTGGGGTCTGACCATGGCCCCGTGGTCCCGAACATCCCGCTAGCAGTGGCTGCCAAGAAGAGGATCACACGGCTAGCTTACTCACACGCTCAAGACAGGCTGCACGCCATACGCCCGGACACCCCCGGGGTTCGTGAGGCGGCGGCAGCAGCCTTGCGGAAGGCCTGTGAGGATCGGGCGCTAAGAGGATGGCTCTCGTCAGACGAGGACACTGCCACCATGGGCACGCCGGAGGTATAGGTGGTCTTTGACCTGCTCTATGCCTTCCGAGACGAGGTGTCAAGGGTAACGGGGGTGCGCATGCCGTTAAGCATGGACCCGCAGTATCTGTATGGACAGGCGGAGACGGAGGCGTCCCTGTCTCGAGTCCTCTCGGATCAGCAGGCCCTGCCATGGCGCGCCCATGAGCTGTGGAAACGGGATGCGGCCGGAGCCGAGCTCCACTCCGGGGAGGCGGGTACCTTGCTCCAGCACCTCCGGTAGGTGGACCCCAACTTGTCTCTCGCCACCATGGACTTGAATGCTGCTTTGAGCCAGCAGCTCCAACAGCTTGAGACTCGTGTGGAGGCGCTCAGAGGTATCCTCAGGTGCAACAAGCATAGATCCATAAAAGACTATTGGGGGGGGCAAGGTGCCGGACCTGCAGCTCCGATGGATGGCGATCCGTGGAGCCATGTACGTGGTTCACTACGCCCCCTCGGGCCTGTGGTCAGTGCGTGTCCAGGAGTCGAGGAAAGTGCTCATGGAGGCCTCGGAGGTCATCGGAGAGGTCCATAGGTACTGCGAGGCGCTGTATGCCAAGAGGCCCGTGAACCTACCGGCCTTTGAACGGCTGGTGAGGGCCCACATCCCTCGGTGTGTACCGGAAGAATGGTCGGTACAAGACTATACCCTGCAGGACCCCAAGGATGCCGCGAGGCAGGCCGTAGCGGACGACAACGCGCCGGGATCCAATAGGGTCACAGCTGCACTTATTGCGGAGCTACCTGAGCCGGTGCAAGGGCTCCTGGTGCACGCTTGCCGGGCCATCCTCCGTGGTGCGGAAGTCCCGGAGTCCTGGCACGAGGCCATCATTTGGCTAATGCCCAATGGCACGGCCATGGGGAACTTGGACGCGTACATGCCTATAGCATTGGGGTAGCATGACATGAGAATGCTAATGACCCCCTCATTAGGAGGTTCACGGCAGTCCTGGCTCGTAAGGGGTTGGCCACAAACTGCCAGTTGGCGGCCATGCCGGGCTCCACGGCGGCGGCCCCGGTGTTCCTAGCCCAGCGCAGGCTGCAGCGAGGACAGCCGGAGAATAATGTCCTTGCCTTTGATGTTTGCAGGGCTTTCGACACGGCATGGGGCACTGGCACTTCTCTTGCGCCACATGGGGGTCCCGGAGGAGCTCATCAAGCTCTTCCATACCCTCAGCTGCGGCTCCAGAGTGCGCATTGTCACTACCCATGGCCACACGCCGAGCATTGGTCTCCACCGAGGCCTGAGGTGGGGCAGTGTGGAAAGCGCCGTGCTCTACCTCCTCCTCCTGGAGCCCCTCTTGCGAAGCCTTGCCAGCAAAGCCCAAGGGGATCCCCGCCACGCTGTGCCACTCCTGCTGCAAGCGTATTGCGATGACCTCTTGGTGATAGCACACACCTTGCCGCAATTTTTGGAGTATGCGGCGGCGATCGCTCAAAACGTGGCGGACATGGGCATGTCCCTCAACGTCGGCAAGTGTGCGCATGCCACTAGCGCTCGCATCCCCTCGATCATGGTGTGCCTGACCCCTAACAATGCGGCAGCTCCGTGGGTCTGCCTGAGGGCCAAGGGCACGGTACCATACCTGGGCCTACGCCTTGATCCGCGGGGGATGGCATCCATGAAGGAGAAGCATGTACTCCGATGCGAAGCTCTCCTAGGCTGGTGCAAGAATACACTGGGGCCGGCGTCCGTGCCCCATGGGGTGATGGCGGTTGTGGTAGGCGGCATCGTGCGGTATGCGGTGCTATACTTGCCGGACACGGCAGAGGCGGCGGTGAAATTGAATGCTGCCATCAAGGCTGCAGCACTGCAGTTTGAGAACCTGCCCAAGGACCTGTCCAACGTGGCGTTGCGGTCTGGTGACGGGCTTAAGCTGGCGGCTGTCCGGGTCATATGCCGTGACTCTGTAGTGGCGATCGTGGCTCAGCTCACGCACCATCGCTCGGCCGTGGTCCGACGTGAGCTGCGGGCAATGCTCGAAGATCTGTACACTCATTACGGTGTATGCGGACAGTTCTTGATTCCCTCCACGACGTTCGGGATGCATGCGGGGAACACGTGGGTTGACAGGGTGCTTCGAGTGATGGGGACGTTAGAAGTGGGACTCCTCATGCCGTCGTCGGTGTACTCGTGCGTGCACGACCACTTGCTGCCGGTGCAATGGATTGAGCGACGGTGGGTGACCATGTCCTACACCTTCAAAGGTAGGGACATATGTGTGCTGTCTGGGCCCCGCACGGATGCGGCGGTGACGTACCTCACGGATCCCGCGGATGACCTTCTACACGCACGGCTCCCGTGCCTCGAACTTGGGCCGTGGGCCGTTCAACTCCGGGTGTGTCACGGTGACTACCTGCACCTTCCCAACACGGGGGTTGGGCCCACCCAGCTGGACCACGTACGGCTCACGGGACTCCAAGCGGTCGTCCAAACACGGGTGCCCGGTCCCGTTACTCATCATGTGATACACCCGGGGCGCCGCAAAAAGGCCAGCAAGCGCACCGGGCAATCCACTGCCGGTGATGCGTATATGGTGGGCGGGTATAGGGACGACAATTGGGACCTGGATTGCCCAGGGCCATCCATGCCGTTTGTGCCGCTGGCCGCCCTGATGTTCTTGCCGGGGGACGTCTTCGACGGTCACAGACAACAGGATGATCCGGCGTCGGTCCCCTGCTTGCGCCGCATGCCGGGGGTGGCATTGACCCCCCTTCCTCCGTGGGTCCTACACGGGAGGCCCGCGTTTCACACGGCGTGCGAGGTGGTGTGTGGGCACGACGAGCGGGCAATATTCCTCCTGCTGCCGTCTGGCCCCGTCCCAGATGCTGATGAGTGTGCAGCCCGGAGGTGGTCCGAATGGGCAACGTGCCGCACAATCCATATGTCGCCGTCACATTGTTGCGCAACGGAGGGGCGGTGGAACAGGGCACTGTGGTGGTGTACCAGCCTTCCCGCTCCACAGCGGTGTGGGGGGCAGAGTATACCACGGCCTTTGACGCCATGAAGTCCATTTGCGGGTGTGACGTGTCTTGGCAGCCGCATGTTGTGTATCGGCCAAAGGCTGCCCTTTCCCCGGAGCTGACTGCGTCCAATGCGGAGTCCATCGGAAGGGTGGTGCAGAGCCCCCATTCGGACGTGGCGTGGCTGGAACCCCGCCGGTACTGCTGGATACCAGCGGCTGCAAAAGTCATGACATCTGATGCTTCCCCCCAGGAAGACGGGGCCACCAACATGGCAGTGGCGAGCCATGGGAGCCCCACGTGGAGGGAAGCCATACGTGGAACCGTCCCTGAGGCGGAGATAATCGGGGCGGCAGCGTACCTGCTCCACACACCCCCGTCGAGCCGCACGGTACACATGGTGGATGCCTCCATCCTTGGGGCACATCTACGCAGGCCACAGGAGGCCCTATACCGCGGCATTAAGGGGCCGACATCCCATCTGGTCAACCAGCATGCGTTGAATGGGATTGTGGAGGGGCTGCGGCGGCTGCCACGCAGAATTGGGGGGCCCCACCACTAGGTAGTTTGGCAGAGCTTGAATTTGGCGGGGGTCCCGCTAGGGGAGCCAGACTGTGCTGCGGCCCACGCAAGGCCCCGCCTGTGCATCTCCTGTTGCCCACGGAGCATGCAACCCTCTTGGTGCCTAGGGACGATAGGGAGCGCGAACCGCATGTACCCTCCATGCAGGCCCTCCAGCACGTCAGGGAGATGGAGTGGAGCTCATTGGCAGCGCGCACCAGGGCCCATACACCGTTGGCTGGTGCCTGTGAGGCGGTACCCCTTCGGGGCGGTGCACCATGGCCCTACACACCGGAACCTGTTACGAGCGCGTGCTGGCCACTTATCCACCATGCAAGTCATGCGGTGGTGGCGGCAAAAAATCACCTGCACGGTGATCCCGGCGCATCTTTGTAGCTTCTGTGCAGGGCCCGAGGAGGGCACTGGCCACATGCGAATACTATGTGCGCGGGACGAAGCGGTGGCGCGACTCCTCTCTGAGCGTGTGGAGGAGTTCACTGCGGAGCTTTCCCTGGCGGACAGGGCAATGGAATTCTTGGCCTGGAAAGAACACGGCTGCAGGTGGACGGAGTCCCTGATGACAGGCGTCCGCCCTGGAACCCAAAACGGCTCTTCGCGGCGGTGCGGCGCCGTCATCACGGGGCTCAGTGAAGGCCAAGCTGTTCATGTAGGACATGATCCATATTGGGGAAGATGTGTACGCCAGGAGGAACCATCGGCTCACTCAGATCATGCAACTACCGATGCAAGATCGGATGAGGGCCGTCTATGCGTTCCTACGGGGTGAAACCCCCTTCTGTCCGCCGGCAGGGAGGGTCCGGCAGCTGCCGCCGTGGAATCCGTACGATGGCCTCCCGGGCAACCTGCAGGCGGCCTTTCAAATGGCACCGCTGCATGCGTTGTTGGTGTCCGGGTCGTAGATAACGTACGAGGAGGCCATGTCCTCGTTCCCCCAATGGATGGCGGCGGTGGCACAGGGCTTTAGCCAATGGATCGAGTCCTGGATAGTCCAGGATTATCCCGCGTTCGGGGAGCGATCCCGTACGGTGTCTGCACACTCCTAGGCCCCAGTCCGTGGTACCATGGTACGTGGCTCTGACGGTCAAAGCGAACCATGGGTCTAGGTGTTTGCCGGCCATCCGGCTGCTAGGAACATCATGGGCTGGCCCCGTGAAGTGCTGCCAGCGCTCCAACAACCGTTGTGCAACCTCCCGGTTTTGGCGGTGGCCACCATGCGGGACGTGGGGGCGCTGTGGCTGTATGACCGGCAGTTGCGGGGGGTCATTCCGGTGGCGGAAGGACAACGGTCCATGGCCGTTCTGGTGGGGTCCAAGCAACTTGCGCGGATTAAGGGGGACGACGCGCCGGGCCGCATCACGGAGGTGCTGCTATCTCTGCCGGAGGGAGACGACAACGTGGCTGCCGACACCCGTCACACGTTGGGTGCCTTAGGCCTGAGGGCGGTTGTGGAACCTCGGTCGGGAGGACAGCGCATGGTAATCGCGTCCGCCCGGGGCCCTGGACTGGCCGGGGTTGATGTCATCCGGGAGATCGTGCGGGACTATGGGTGGAAACTCCTGGCGAGCGGCACACAAAGTATCACGGTAGTGCGGTGGCCCCGGCTACTAGAGCGCCTCTCCGCAACGTCGGACGGACGACCGGTACTTGACCCGGTGTCCACGTGGGATGAGGCGAGGCGAAGCCTGCTCCGTAGTGCCACTGCACGTGCACTGGCAGGTACGCTAATCCACCACCAGGAGGCATGCAGTGCTGTAGCAGGACCTGTGGTCGCAATGCTGTGGAGGCGATTGCGGCCCATCACGCTCGGGCTCCCGCTGTAATGCTGCGGGTGCGGAGAGGCAGCGCCGGTTTGGGTGCATCAGTGTGCCTCTGCCCCGCTCTGCGGGTCGTTCCGAGAACGCGCAAGTAGGGGGTGGCCCAAAGCCAGGTGGGCACTACGCCACTCCGAGCAGCTATCGTCAAGTGCCTCGAAGGCAATTTAGGGCGACTGCGGAGCGTCCGGGTGAACGCGGTGCGGTGCCCCAACGAACCGACGGCGGCCCTGCCCCTACTGCTGTGGTGGGCGGCTCTGGACAGTGACTCGCGGGCTCTGGCTGTGGCATCACCGGGGACTTGGTAGGGAGGCTGCGGGCGTCGGAGGCGATGCTGCTTGACCAGGTGTGAGAGTGGTGGACACAGCGGGTGTCGTCCATCTGGTGAGCGCAAAGGCGGTGGTGGCTTTTGGGAAGTGATCTCCTACCGGCCTTTGTGTGCGACAACGGCAGACGGTGTGTGACGGCCAACGCGATGTGCCAGGTCGTGCCGGCCTGATAGTGAGCCGTACTGTCCCCGTACACGAGGTTCATTTGGAGATGTGAACCTTCGCCCGCCGCATACTACAGTGAGGTGTCATGGGTTGTCCCGACCAAGGTAATAAGGCCCAAACCCCTGTAGGGTACTCCCATGGCACCGGAGTCTCTATTGGCGGCCCGGTGACAGCAGTCACGCGAGAAATTCCTCGGGTTACTCTCGGGGTTGAAGTACTGTGGTGGTTCTCCAGCCCCCGCGCTGTGGGGGTCAGCAGGGAGGTGGCTCGGCAGGACGAACGCGCGTGGGGCTGCGGCAGTGTCCGCGTTGAAGTGGATTGGGTGAGGAACTGCCAGCGGACGACGACCGGTGCAGCCAAGGGGGTGTTGGGACTGCCCGTGAGCCCCGGAAGGAGATCGGTAAGGGTACAGAGGCGTCCCCTAGCCCCGGGACCGGTGCAAGGGGGTATAAGGGCCGCTCGAGGGCCCCCAGGACGGTAAGGTGGGGATACTGGGGGACGCGTGGTGGTACTGGAGACAGTGTGGTGGGAGTAGTGAGGGAAGCATGGCGGTATCGAGGACTATATGATGGATGAATTGGCGGAAGCGTGGCGGTACAGGGGACGTTATGGTGAGAGTCATGGGAGACACATGGCGGCACTGGGGACTGTATACTGGGAGTACTGGGGTACGCGTGGTGGTACTGGGGACAATATGGTGGGAGTACAGGGGGACGCGTGGCGGTACTGGGGAGCAGTATGGTGGGAGTATGGGAAGACGCCTCGCGGTACTGGGGTGTCCCTCTGACGCCTGGAACAACTTTAGAGGGGGTACTGGGGCATCCCCTGGCCCCTCCAACAAACTAGAGGGACAATGCCTGCACGCGTGTACATAGCCTAACCATCTGACCTCGGCACAAGACATTGGAGTCACAGCGACACGTGCGGTGGCGGTCTTCCACGTAGGGGCGGATGCCTAGAGTAGTAGGCCGGCGCGGCGATGTGGCGGTGCGGCCGGACGGCAGTGCGACAAGGCGGAGTGACGCCGCGCCAGTGATCACAATCTATATATATGTAGCCTACCTGGTGGCAGCAGGCGCAGGGAACTTTATGGGGTGCACATGCCTGAGCGGCTCGTGAAGTATCGTAGAGCACAAGAGACTGTAGGAGAGGGCCAGGGGTTGAGGCACAGGCCAATGCTATAAGTAGGCATGCCACGTTGTTTGTGGATGCCGAACCTGCGGTCTGACGTTGCTGTGGCAGAGAAAGCACAACCACGGGAGCTGGCCAATCAGAGCACGTAGGTGTCAAGGGTAGGCGTCAGGGCAATGTATGTGGGCCGGATGAGGTGCACCTGGTAACCATGGCGCGGAGCACCTGTGGTGGGTACCCCTACAGAGGGTCGATAATCAAGCTACGGCACCAACCAGCCCGAATCCCAGCCAGCTATATTCACGGGTTGTGACTCTCATGCCGCGGGGCGGCCGGCATCCCCCCTGTGGACCCTCGTGGTATATTATATGTGGACTGGTACAAGTACCGCGAATCCGCTCAAGTCATGGTCTCGGACAAGGGATACCGGTCCTGTACATATTTGGGGTATGAGGGGGAATTTCAGCGGGTGCAGCTCATAGCTACTGATGGCCATGGAATATTGTCGTATGCTTATGAACAATACTGTAGCTCCGACTAGGGGGAGCCTGAGGTGGGTTCGCGGAACATGCGACGTACACAATGAGGACCAGGGGCCAATGAAGGCTGAGGGCCAGGCTAGGCTGGAGCCCCCCAGAAACCCTGGCTGTGTGACATCGGGCTCGTGCACGTGCGCTGCCGGCTCCTGATTGCACAAGGTCCGAGGCGATGAGCGTCCAAAAAGTGGCAAGAATGGACGCCGACAGGGGGCCAGCCCTTGCTTCGCCGCATGCGTTCTGCTTTGTTACTTGGTTGCTGCGTTGCACCCATAGGAGGCACCCTTGCTTTCTGCTTGTTGCTATGCCGCTGCATTGCCCTGCCTTGCCCCTATACCCCCGGCGGTCCAACAGGGCCACCGCCCGACACTGTTGCTAATGCCAAAGCTGTGCAGTTGCCACTGCCCCCAAAGCCTGGGTGGCCTATGTCCCCGGTCTTCTGGGTCCTCGGTCATCCCATGGGCCACCTCTGGCACCCCCGGGACACACGGGATTGAGCAAGGCAGGAACCACCTTTCAGTGCGAGATGCCCGGTAACTCCAGTAGACGGCATGACAAGTGGTTATGACTATGACTATGACTATGAATATATATATATATATATATATATATATATATATATATATATATATATATATCTATATATAGTCATAGTCATAGTCATAACCACTTATCATGCCGTCTACTGGTGTTACCGGGCATCTCGCGCCGACAGGTGGTTCCTGCCTCGCTCGATCCCGTGGGTCCCAGGGCTGCCTGAGGTGGCCCACAGCATGACGGAGGACCCAGAGGACCGGGGATACCGGTCAACCAGGCTTTGGGGGCAGTGGCAACTGCATGGCGTTAGCATTAGCAACGGCGACGGGCGCTGGCCCGTTTGTTCGCCGGGGGTAAGGGGGCAAGGCAAAGCAACGCAGCAGCATCGCAACAAGTAGAAAGCAAGGGCTTCTCTGTCCGTCGCAAAGCGGCAACCAAGGAACAAAGCAGCACGCATGCGGCGAAGCGAGAGCTGACCCTCCGTCGTTCGCGTACCCCCGCCACCGTGGAGACGTCCATCACCCATGACCCCACGGAATCCATTGTCGTCTGCGTCCTCGAAATTGCCCACCACCCGTGACTCCACGTATCCCTCTGCCAGCACGCAATAGCCCGTATGTGCATAGCCAGGATTTCTGGGAGGCTCAGCCTAGCCTGGCCCTCAGCTTTCATCGCCCCCATGTCTCCACAAGGTACGCCGCCGACCCACCGCACCATCCCCCTAGTATAGTACAGAAACACGGTATCAAGTCCACGTCCCCGTGGCCCTGAGCTGCTCCCACACCCCAGATATATACCATGCCGGCACTCCTTGTCAGGGGCCAGCACCCAATCAGCTTCGAGGCATCCACTTGCCCACGTATAATATAACTTGAGGGTTTACAGGGGGGGACGCTGGCCGCTACGCGACGGGAGTGGCGCAACCCGTGAATATCGCTGGCTGCGATTCGGGCTGGTGGGTGCCGTAGCTTGGTTATCGACCCCCTGTAGGGGTACCCACCAGAGGCTCGCTCCGGGCTGTGGTAACCAGGTGCACCTCATCTGGCCCACATACATTGCCCTGGCGCCGACCCTTGACCCTTACCTGCACTGATTGGCCAGCTCCCGTGGTTGCGCCTCTTCCGCCACAGCAGCGTCCAGGCCGCAGGTTCGGCCCCCACCGACGACGTGGCGAGCCTACTTATAGCATTGGCCCGCGCGTCACCCCCCGGACCACTCAGCATGCCGCTCCTCTTCCCTCCTCGCCTCTATCCGACCAGACTGGCGCCCCCCAGGGGTAAGCCGTTACTGTGGTGAGGCGACCGCATACGCTTCGCTACGACGCCACGCAGTACCGCTGTTGCCACGCCGACGCCGCTTGCGAGCCGCCACGACATGCACCACCGCAACCACAAGGCCATGGTCAGAGGTTAGACTATGTACATGCCCGCAGGCACGGTCCCTCTAGTTTGTTAACGGGGCCAGGGGATGCCCCCGCGCTCCCCCTGAGTTGTTAGAGGGGTCAGGGGGACACCCCAGTACCGCCATGCTTCTCCGCTGCTCCCCCACTGTGCGGTTCCCCAGTACCGCCGCGTACCCCCACCGTACGGAGCCCAGTACCGCCGCGTATACCCCCAAGACGCCTGTACACCGTCACCTGGAACTCCACGTGCCCCCCGTGAGTGCTCCTCCCAGGCTGCCTCGCCGTCTCCACGACGCCCGCCATACTGTCCCCCTGACGACCCCACTGTCATATCCTTCCACGCACACATCTTCGCCTCGTCGCCGCTCCCGGGGCCTGCAGGCTGTCCCCGCAACCCCGTGTAACACTCCCAGGGGGCGCCGCAACGCCGTAATCCCCCGACAACTCCGTGCACCCCCGGTGTATCCCGAGCAACCACTCCCATTACTGCCGTAGCCGGGCCGCCAGTAGAGACCCCGGTGCCATGGGAATACCCTACAGGGGTTTGGGCCTTATTACCCTGGTCGGGACGACCCATGACACCTCACTGTTGTATGCGGCGACCCGGGGCACGCGGGTGAAGCATCCCTGTCCGACCCTCATGCACGGGGGCAGTACGGCTCACCATCAGGCCGGCACGGCCTGTCACATCGCGTTGGCCGTCATACGCCGCCTGCCGGTACCGCACAATCAGGCCGTGAAGGCACTGCTTCTCAGGCGCTACCCCCTCCGCTGCGTCCAGCGTAGGGACGGTAGCTGGTGCACCCACAATTCCTAACCCCATCAATCTGCACCCCCGGCCCCCACCACGCCGTCACCATTTCCTCCGTGATGCCACAACCAGATTATCCGTGAGTCGCCCTCCAGAGCCGCCCACCACAGCATCAGGGGTAGGGCCGCAGACGGCGCTCCAGGGCACCGTACCCCTTCCACCCGGACGCTCTTCAGGCCATCCTGGATAGTCTTCCACGCACTTGAGGACATCTGTCCAGAGTGCCGCAGTGCCCACCTCGCCTTAGGCCACCCCCTATCGGCACGCTCCTTACATGTCCCGCACAGCGGGACGGAGGCACACTGATGAACCCAAACTGACACCGTTTCCCCGCACCCGTGGCATCGCTGCGGAAGCACAGACCGCGACGGAACGCAGCTACCATCACAACACTGCGACCACAGGTCCTGCCATACATCGCAGCACGCGTCCTGGAGTCCGAGCAAAGCACCCGCCAGCGTGCGTGCTGTGGCACAACTGAGGAGGCTGCGCCTCGCTTCCTCCCACGTGGACACCGGGTGGAGTATCGGTCGCCCGTCGGGCATCACCGGCAGGCTCTCAAGCAGCCGGGGCCACCGCGCCACTTTGGGGCTGTGTGTGCCATGCGCCAGGAGCTCCCAACCATAGTCCCGTAAGACCTCTCCGATGACATCAACCCCGTCCTGCTCCGGGCCCCTGGCGGAAGCCAGAACTGAGCGTTGTCCTCCCGCCCGAGCCTCAATGACCGCCTCGAGGCCCAGGGTGTCAAGGGTGTGACGGGCATCGGCAGCCACGTGGTCGTCCCCCTCTGGCAGAGAGAACAAGGCCTCCGTGACGTGGCCCTGCGCGTCGTTGCCCTGTACCCGTGCCAGCTGCTTGGAGCCCACTAACACTGCCATGGACTGCTGCTCCGTGACCGCTGGTATGGCTCGTCGCAGCTGCCGGTCATACAGCCACAACGTACCCGGGTCAAGTACGACAGCCACCGCCAGGATTGGGAGACTGCACAAAGGCTGCTGAAGGACCGGCAGCACCTCGCGAGGCCAGCCCATGACGATCCCCACAGCTGGATGGTTGGCGTACACCTGAAGCCAGGGATCACTCTTGCCGTCAGGGCTTCTCACCATGGTACCACGCACCAGGGCCCACGATTGCGCCGACACCACGCGGGACCACTCCCTGAATGTCGTGATGTCCCGCGCCACCCAGGAACCGATCCACAGGTCGAAGGCCTGCGCCACCGCCGCCATCCAGTGAGGGAACAATGACATGGCCTCTGCATGCTCGATGCACGACCGTGACACCAGCAGTGCGTGCAGCGGTGCCCTCTGAAAGGTTGCCCGCAGGTCGCCGGGGAGGCCGGCAAACGGGTTCCACGGCGGACGCTGCAGGATCCTCCCTGCCGGCGGGCAGAAGGGTGTGTCACCGCGCAGGAACGCGTAAACCGCCCTCCTTCGATCTTGCATCGGCAGCTGCATGATCTGGGTGAGCCGATGGTTCCTGCGGGCGTACACATCTTCCCCAATCTGGACCATGTCCTCCACAAAGAGCCTGGCCTTGGCAGGGCCCCGGGACGACGCCGCTCGCTCCGCAGCGAACAGCCGCTTCAGGTCCCCGGGGACGACACCCGCCATCAGGGATTCAGTCCACCTGCAGCCGTGCTCCCTCCACGCCACGAACTCCACCGCCCTGTCTGTCAGGGGTAGCTCCGCCGTGAACTCCTCCACACGCCTGCACAGGAGCCCAGCCACCTCCTCGTCCCGCGCACACAGTAGGCGCATGTTGCCAATGTCCTCCTCCGGCCCCCCACAGAAGATACAGGGGTGGGCTGGTATTGCCATACGCGTGAGCTTTTGTCTCCACCGTCGCATGACCTGCATGGTGGACAAGCGACCGTCACGTGCCCGCAGCATATTCCTGTGCGTTGGGCCGTGGTGCACAGCTCCCAGGGGCATCGCCTCGCAGGCGCCAGCTAGTGGCGTGTGCGCCCTGGTGCGAGCCGCTAGCGAACGCCTCTCCATCTCCCGGACTTGCTGAAGGGCTTGCATGGATGGCACACGCGGCTCGAGCTCTCCATTATCGCCTGGCACTAAGAGGATGGCGTGCTCCTTTGGCAGGACGAGATGGACAGGCGGGGCCATTGCACGGGCCGCGGCAGAGTCCGGTGCCTCGAGCGGGACCGCCGCCAAGTGCGAGCTCTGCCTCACCACCCAGTGGTGCGCCCCCCCAACTCGGCGCGGCAGCCGCCGCAGCCCCTCCACTATCCAGCTCAGTGCGTGCTGGTTGACCAGATGTGATGTCGGCCCCTTGATGCCACGGTACAGGGCCTCCTGCGCCCTGCGGAGATGCGCTCCTATGACGGACACATCCACCACGTGTACTGTGCACGCTGACGGGGGCGTGTGCAACAAGTACGCCGCCGCGCCAATGATCTCTGCCTCCGGGACCGTGCCGAAGATGGCACCCGTCCACGTGGGGATTCCGTGGCTGGCCACCGCCACGTTGGTGGCGTCGTCTCCCTGGGGCGACGCGTCAGACGATGTGACTTTAGTCGCCACCGGCACCCAGCAGTACCGGTGGGGCTCCAGCCACGCCACGTCGGAGTGGGGGCTCTGCACCACCTTTCCCAGGGACGCCGCACTGGAGGCCGTGGGCTCCGGGGACAGGACTACCTTCGGCCGATACACCGCATGTGGTCTCCAGGCCATATCACATCCGCAGACTGACTTTATGGCGTCCAGGGCGGTGGTATACTCCGCTCCCCAAACTGTTGCGGAGCAGGAAGGCTGGTACACCACCACAGACCCCTGCTCCACTGCGCCGCCATCACGCAACGACGTGACGGCGACGTGCGGATCGTGTGGCACGTTGGACATCCGGACCACTTCTGGGACCGAGTACTCATCCGGATCCGGGATTGGGCCTGCTGGCAGCAGGAGGACAATTGCCCACTCGCAACACCTGTGCACCGCCGCGCACGCCCTGGAAAACGCTGGCCGCCCGTGCACAACCCGCAATGGTGGCGGGCTTATGCCGCCCCCGGCGTGTGGAGTGAGCAGGGGGACGGACGCCGGATCGTCTTGCTGTTGGTAGCCCTCAAAGACGTCCCCCAATAGAAACAGGAGGGCGGCTAGCGGGACGAACGGCATGGACAGCCCCGGGTTGGCTGGGTCCCATCCTTCCTCCCTGTATCCGCCCACCACATACACGTCCCCCGCAGCGGACTGTCTATTGCGTTTGCTGGCCTTCTTTTGGCGCACCGGGTGTATTAGCCGGTGAGTCAACGGACCGGGCAGCTGCGGCCGGAAGACGTCGCGGAGCCCCGTGAGCCACACGTGGTCCAGCTGGTGGGGCCCTACTCCCGCGTGCGGAAGGTGCAGGTGGTCCTCATGGCACTCCTGAAGCTGGACAGCCCAGTGCCCAGGCGCAGGGCAGGGGAGCCGCGCATGCAGGAGGTCATTTGCGGGATCAGTCAGGGACTGTACTGTCGCATCTGTGCGGGGCCCCGAGAGAACGCAGATGTCCCTACCCTTGAAGGTATAGGATTGGGACACCCACTTCCGCCCCGCCCACTGCACTTGCGGCAGATGGGCGTGTACACACGAGTACACCGGCGATGGCATGAGAAGTCCTACGCGCAACGTCCCCATCGCCCGGAGTACCCTGTCCACCCACGTATTGCCAGCGTGTGTGGCGAATGACGCAGAGGGCACCATGAACTGCCCGCACACTCCGTACTGCACGTGCATGTCTCGGAGCATGGCCCGCAGCTCATCCCGGACTGTCGTCGACCTGTGGTGGGTGAGCTGAGCCATGGTCGCCACGACGGAGTCGCGGCATATAACCTGGACATCCGCCAACCGTAACCCATGACCCGACCGCACTACCACGTTGGACAGGTCCTTGGGCAGCTTCTCGAATTGCAGGGCCGCAGCCTTGATGGCAGTATTCAGTTTGATCACCGCCTCCGCCGTGTCGGACAGGTAGGGCGCCGCGTACCGCACGATGCCTCCAACCACAGCCGCCATCACCTCATGAGGCACCGACGCCGGCCCTAACGTGTTCTTGCACCAGCCCAGCAAAGCTTCACACCGGAGTACATGTTTCTCCTTCATGGTCGCCATCCCCCTGGGATCGAGGCGCAGGCCCAAGTATAGTACCGTGCCCTTGGCACGTAAGCATACCCATGGGGCCGCCGTGTTCCCTGGGTTCAGGTGTACCATAATCGAATGGATGCGAGCAGTATTGGCATAGGCGCATTTGCCGACGTTGAGGGACATGCCCATGTCAGTGAGATACCGCGCCATCGCCGCCGCATACTCCAGGAATTGCGGCAGGGAGTGCGCTATCAACAGGAGGTCATCACAGTACCCCTGTACCAGGGGTGGCACCGCATGGCGAGCATCTCCCCGCGCCTTGCAGGCGAGGCTCCGCAGGAGAGGCTCCAAAAGGAGGAGGTAGAGCACAGCGCTCTCCGCACTGCCCTGCCGCAGGCCCCTGTGGAGCCGTATGCTCGGCGTTGGGCCGTGCGCGGTGACGATGCGCATTAGAGACCCGCAGCTGAGGGTGTGGAAGAGCCTGATGAGCTCCTCCGGGACACCCATGTGGCGCAGGAGGAGCGCCAGCGCTCCGTGCGGCGCTCTGTCAAAAGCTTTTGACACATCGAAGGCCAGGACGTGGTTTTCCTCCAGCCCACGCTGCAGCCTGCGCTGGGCCGGGAACACCGGGGCAGCCGCCGTGGAGCCCGGCATGGCTCCGAACTGCCAGTCCGCGGCCAGTCCCTTGCGTGCCAGAGCAGCTGTGAACCTCCGCATGAGGGGAGTCATGAGCATTCGCATGTCTTGCTGCCCCAGCGCTATCGGCCTGTACTCGTCCAGGTTGCCCGTGGCTGTGCCCTTGGGCATCAGCCAGATAATGGCCTCGTGCCAGGACTCCGGGACGTCCGCACCCCGTAGGATTGCCCTGTACGCATGCACCAGGAGCCCCTGCACCGGTTCAGGCAGCTCTGCTATGAGGGCAGCCGTGACCCGGTTGGACCCCGGAGCTTTGTCGTCCGCC
Organism: Eutreptiella sp. 'Long Island Sound 2002'; assembly: GCA_964036045.1. Taxonomy (NCBI): domain Eukaryota; phylum Euglenozoa; class Euglenophyceae; order Eutreptiales; family Eutreptiaceae; genus Eutreptiella; species Eutreptiella sp. 'Long Island Sound 2002'. Next base: position 124,426,089 of record OZ038380.1, on the reverse strand, counting down.
ACGGCCTGCCTCACGGCGTCTTTAAGGTCCTGCATGGTGTAGTCCTGTACCGACCTCCATTCCTCCGTCACCCCTTTGGGAATGTGGGCCCGGACCAGCCGCTCGAAGGCCGGCAGGTTCACTGGCCGCTTGGCGTACAGCGCCTCCCAATACCCCTGGACCTCGCCAATGACGTCCGAGGCCTCCAAGAGCACCTTCTCCAACTCGCGGACGCGTACGGACCATAGGCCTGACGGGGCATAGTTCACCACGTTGATGGCCCCCTGTATCGCCGTCCATCGGAGCTGCAGATCCGGTACCCTGCCCCGCCAGTAGTCCTTGATGGACCGGCGCCTGTTGCTCCTGAGGACATCCCGCAGCTCCTCCACGCGTGTCTCCAGCTGGTGGAGCTGTTGGTCCAACGCGGCACGTAGGTCCTCTACCGAGGCAGGGGACAGGTCGGGGTCCACTCGCCGGAGGTGCTGTAGTAGGGCAGTCGCTTCCTGGGAGTGGAGTCCGGCCGCCGCCGCGTCCCGTTGCCACAGCTGATGGGCACGCCAGGCAAGGGCCTGCTGATCCGAGAGGACCTGGTCCAACGACGCCTCCGTTTCCGCCTGCCCGTACGGGTACTGCGGGTCATGGTCTCGGACAAGGGATACCGGTCCTGTACATATTTGGGGTATGAGGGGGAATTTCAGCGGGTGCAGCTCATAGCTACTGATGGCCATGGAATATTGTCGTATGCTTATGAACAATACTGTAGCTCCGACTAGGGGGAGCCTGAGGTGGGTTCGCGGAACATGCGACGTACACAATGAGGACCAGGGGGCAATGAAGGCTGAGGGCCAGGCTAGGCTGGAGCCCCCCAGAAACCCTGGCTGTGTGACATCGGGCTCGTGCACGTGCGCTGCCGGCTCCTGATTGCACAAGGTCCGAGGCGATGAGCGTCCAAAAAGTGGCAAGAATGGACGCCGACAGGGGGCCAGCCCTTGCTTCGCCGCATGCGTTCTGCTTTGTTACTTGGTTGCTGCGTTGCACCCATAGGAGGCACCCTTGCTTTCTGCTTGTTGCTATGCCGCTGCATTGCCCTGCCTTGCCCCTATACCCCCGGCGGTCCAACAGGGCCACCGCCCGACACTGTTGCTAATGCCAAAGCTGTGCAGTTGCCACTGCCCCCAAAGCCTGGGTGGCCTATGTCCCCGGTCTTCTGGGTCCTCCGTCATCCCATGGGCCACCTCTGGCACCCCTGGGACACACGGGATCGAGCAAGGCAGGAACCACCTTTCAGTGCGAGATGCCCGGTAACTCCAGTAGACGGCATGACAAGTGGTTATGACTATGACTATGACTATGACTATGAATATATATGTATATATATATATATATATATATATATATATATATATCCTCAAATCTACACCCCTCTCCCCAACTCTAGGTGGCTCCACCATACGGCTCTAAGGTACGTCCGAAGGGTACAACTTGGTGCATACATGTGGCGGAAGGGGCTAAACTTGGTCAAAACGGGCTTAAAATGGGCTAAAAACACTTGTTTGAGCATCCCTAATGGTCTAAGATCACTTGTGGAAAACCGCGTTTTTGACCCATTTTTGGTCCCAAACCAGCCCAATTGCAAGGCATTTTGGGATTTTCCATGGGCCAAAACGCATCACCACGGGCTCAAAACGGGATAAAAGGACTTGTTTGTGCATCCCAAATGGTCTAGGATGACTTCTAGAAAAACTCGTTTTTGACGCATTTTTGACCCATTTTTGCTCCCCAAACAGCACATTTTCGAGGCATTCTGGGAGTTTCCATAGGCCAAAATGCGTCCCCGAAGGCTCAAAATGGGCTAAAACCACTTGTTCGAGCATCCCAAAGGGGCTAAGACCACTTTTGGAAAAACACACTTTTGACCCGTTTTTAACCCTTTTTTCGTCCCAAGCTAGCCCATTTTCAAAGCATTTAGGGATTTTCCATGGCCCAAAACGCGTCACTACGGGCTCAAAATGGGCTAAAAACACTTGTTTGAGCATCCCGAGTGGTCTAGAAACAACTTTGGAAAAAATGATTTTCTTCGCCGCGGGGACCCTAGTGGACCCAGCATTGGCCACCACCGTGCGTCGGCCGCGCTACCCTCCGACTCAAACAAGTGACCACTGGGGGTCTAAGCGTCTCCTTGGGCGATTCCGAGGCTTGGAAACCACAAAAAGTGGGCCAAAATGGCTCAAAACAGGCCCAAAATGACCTCATTTCACTTGTTTGTGCACCCCAAATGGTCCTAGATCAGTTTTGGAAGAACAAGTGTTTCACCCCCTTTTGACCTTTTTTGGGCCCCAAAAGCGCCCATTTTCAAGCCATTTTGCCATTTTCCGAGGGCAAAAACGGGCCACCAAGGGCTCTAAACAGGCTAAAACCACTTGTTTTGGCATCCCACGTGGTTTAGGACAAATTTTGAAAACGGCAATTTTTTTTACCCCGGTGCACCCTATTGACCCATTGTGGGCGTTCACCCGTTTGGGCTCAAGTGTGCAGCTTGCCGCAACTTAGTGGGTGGTGGTATGGGTGTCTAGGGTCTGTTTGGGCGACTCCGAGGGGTGGAAACCACAAAAGTTGGTGGTTGCGGCTGGACTAGGTGCCCTCGGAATCGGATTTTTAGCCACCTAGCCCAAGATACGGCCCGTGCTTGGTTTCGGGGTGTTGGTGCACATCGCGCATACTTTGGGGCTTTTTGGCGCCTTTTTCGGCCGCTTCTCGGACATATCGTGGAGTTGAAGGGCACTAGAGGGCTCTTTGACACCGCGAAGTCAAGCCGCACGTGGGCTGCAGCCACCGTTTCCCTTCGTTTGGGCGTTTCGCCCGGGTTTGAGGGCTATGTTGGGCAAAAAATGGCTGTTTTTGGCCCCAAATTGCGCAGATTTGGGAGGGCACCTCCCGACTTCGCGCCACCGCCCCGGGCTGCCACCGGTGAGTTTCTGGCTCAAAACTTGGATTTGGCAAGGGCACCACCTAGGCTCTATGATGGCTAAAGCAGACTCAAGCCCCAGGCGATGGGCAGGGGCAATGGCCAAAACGGAACGGTGACGTGCTTATTGTTGTTGTTGTTGCTTGTTAGCTGAATTTAAGGGGAGAGGGGTGTAGTAATATGTATTACTACACCCCTGTCCCCTTAAATATAGCTAACAACACGCAAGCAACAAGCAAGCAAGCAAGCAACACTTCTCCTTTCCGTTTTGGCCACTACTCCCTTCCACCGCTTCGGGCTCTATTCTAGTCTAGCCATCTCACACCCTAGGTCGTGGCCTTGCCAAATCCAAGTTTGAGCCAAAAACTCAGCGGTGGCGCCCCGGGGCAGGGGCGCCAAGTCGAGAGGTGCCCTCCCAAACTTGCGCATTTTGTGCCCCAAAACAACCTTTTGTTTGCCCCCAAAAGGCCCCAAAACGCACTCCAAGAGACCAAACGAAGGGAAATGGTTGCTACACTCCACGTGCGCCTCGGTTGCCCGGCGACAAAAAGCCCCTTGTTGACATTTAAATCCACAATATGTCCGTGTAACGGCCCGAAAATGGCTAAAAATGGCCCGGACTGCGGACAGTTTTTGTGTCAAACGGCCCCGAAATGGAGAATGGGTCGTATGTTTGGCTACGTGGCTCGAAAAACGAACTCCGAGGGCACCTATTCAGGGTTTTTCATAGAAACGTGATTGGGCTGCCCCGGATGAAACGTGATTTAACGTGATTTAACGTGATTTTTAACGTGATTTCTGGGTTGCAATTCCATGCTGCTCTGTGGATTCTGCACATGGTAAACCCATGTACACCAATCTCATTCATCAGCCCTATCCTTGGGAACATGTAACACAAGGCAATGCACTCGACAGGTTTCTAGGAGACAATTCTCAGTCCACCAAAATCATTTCTTCACACATTTGAATGCTACACGAACAGTACAGATGAGATATTGGATGCGAGAAACGACCTAAATACATCAGTCCTTAGTGAAGCGCTGCTCCACATCCCCATTGAAAAACATTGTGACACATGCTTCACGTACACGCTCTCCCATTCTTTGTCGGTTGGGAGCATCAATTAGGCCAGCCAAACTGAAAGAACGCTCCACAGCAACAGAGAACAAGGGACACTGCGCCCAACCTTTTTGCGATGCAAAAATGCAACCCAGCGGCGCCGACGACCAGAGTAACGCTTTGCATGCAGCATGGCTGGCCCCAGCTCAAAAATACTGGTCTTGATCACCTACAGAGAACACAGTGTCAGTTGACACCGCGTCTCGCTTCTATGTTGCGCATTCACATGGCATGCCAGGGAAGGATAGGTCCATGATCCATTGCAACCCAAACCCACAACACAGACATGCCAGTTCTGGCCGCCGCCCCTGGTCGGGGCCCAATGAAACGTGATTTAACGTGATTTCACGTGGTTTAACGTGATTTGGCAAATCGGCTCAAAACGTGGTAAAACGTGATTTAACGTGATTTAACGTACCACGTTTCAATGAAAAACCCTGCCACCTATTCCATCCGCAACCCCCCACTTCTTGTTGTTTCCAAGGCTCAGAATTGCCAAACAAGACACCAACACCCCTGTACTGGTGGTCACTTGGTGGACCCGAAGGCTACGGCGGCCCGCGCACGGTGGGGGCCAACAGTGGGTCCACCAGGGTCCCCGAGGCCAAAAAAAATAATTTTTTTCAAAGGTGTTCCTAGACCACTAGGGATGCTCAAACAAGTGCTTCTAGCCCGTTTTGAGCGCGTGGAGACGCGTTTTGGGCCATCGAAAATCCCAAATGCCTTGAAAGTGGGTTGTTTTGCGACAAATAATGGGTCAAAAATGGGCCAGAAACGCGTTTTTCCACAAGTGATCCTAGACCATTGAGGGTGCAGAATTAAGTGAAATTAGCCCATTTTGAGCCTGTTTTGACCTAGTGTAGGCTAAAAATGGGTCCAAAACGCGATGTTCCAAAAGTGATCATGGGCCATTTGGGATGCACAAACAAGTGAAATGAGCCCATTTTGAGCACCTTTGGAGCCATTTCGGCCCCTATATGGGTGGAAATTGCATTCAATAATAATCATCCTTGACCATTGGGATTCAGACAAAAGGGTTGTTATAGGCAGATGGCCCGGTCCACATCAGGGTTCTTTGTAGTGTGTGTGCATGTACTAGCAATTGGCTTATTACTGTAGTCTGTGTGACTTCTCGTGCTTTATTTATTGTGCCCTAGACTGTTAGCGATTGGACTTGGAGTAAAGGTGTACTCTTAACGGAGTTACCTTCACGTTCACGCCATGGCTAATCGTTGCAAGCAAGGGTTGCAACAAGACTGTGGAGTATTTGGTACAATAGGGACGAGTAGTTCCTCGCCGTGTTTTGCCGTTTGCGTGCTTTGTTCTTCCAAAACTACCAAAGGGTGAGATAATCTTTGGGCTTGGGTACTAGTGGGCAAGAATGGGGCTCCTTCTTTGGGAAGGATAAGGCCCACCAAAAGAAAACAACACATTGCCATTGGGTTTGGTTCGCGGTTCTACACGTATAAGGGTTACCAACATTGGGTAATAAACTCCCATCGGAACTTGTCAAGCAACGTTCTCATGCTTGTGATGTATCTACGCCTATAGGCACCCATTTGTCACCCATTTTTGCTCCCAAAACGGCCCCTTTTCAAAGCACTTTGGGATTTTCCATGGGCCAAAACGTGTCACCACTGGTTCAAGACGGGCTAAAAACACTTGTTTGAGCATCCGGAATGGTCTAGGATCACTTTTGCGAAAAAAGCGTTTGTGACCCTTTTGTGACCCTTTTTTGGTCGTTAAACGGCCCATTTTCAACACATTTGGTGACTTTTCATGGGTGAAAATGTGGCCCCACGGGCTCCAAATGGGCTAAAAACAGTTGTTTGTGCATCCCAAGTGGTCCCCGGGGACCAATGGACCCACCGTTGGCCCCAAGCGTGCACGGGCCGGGCTGCCCTCCTAGTGTACCAAGCGAGCACTGGTACGGGTGTCTAGGCGTCCCGTTTGGCGATTCTGAGGCTTGGAAAGCACAAAAAGAGGGTGGGTGCGGGTGGACTAGGTGCCCTCGGAATTTGGTTTTGAGCCACGTAGACCAAGATACGGCCCTTTCTTGGTTTTGGGGCACCGTGACAAATGTTACGCGCAATTCGGGCCATCTTTAGCCATTTTTGGGACGTTTCTCGGACATATTGCGGAATTAGAGGGCAATAAAGGGCTCTTTGTCACAAGGAAGTCACGGCGTGTGTAGAAGTGTGTAGAAAATGTTTCCCTTTGTTGGTCCATTTTGACCAGGTACGAGGGCCGTTTTGCACTAAAAAAAAAGCCTGTTTTGGGGCACAAAATGCGCAGTTTTGCAAAGGCACCTCCCGACTTGGCGCCCCCGCCCCGGATCACCACCGTTGTGTTTTTGGCCCAAAACTTGCATTTGGCAAGGCCACCACCTAGGCTTTAGAATGACTAGAGTACAGTAGAGCCATGAGCGATAAGGCGGAGCAATGGCCGAAAACGGAAAGCAGAAGTGCTTGTTGCTTGCTTGCTTGCTTGCTTGTTAGCTATATTTAAGGGGAGAAAGTGTAGTAATATATTTAGATTCACGTGACACTTCACTCCTAGTGCAAAATTTCCGGGTTGGCAGTTAAAAAAAACGTTCTGACTAGCATGGGCGGGGCTGTCCAGAGGGGAGGGGCGGTGGGGCTATCATCCCTCACAGGTAAGCCCCCCCCCCCCCCAGTGGTGCTACATGCTCAACGACCTGCGGCACGTTCACGGTGCTTGTCATGCTTCTAGCCTCTAGGTGTGCATTCCCAAGCCCTCTCGGTCCGGAGCCCGGTCCTTTGCAGGTGCTACCTTGGGGGATATGGGACGCATTGGCTTGGCCTGACTTTCTTGACATGAAATATGCACTGCAGCTCTTGTAAGAAGGGTATGCAAAACCGTTCCAAGCGAAATAAACGATTCTTCAGCAAAACTGTCAATTGGCTGATAGGGAGGGTTGGAGGGTGGGTAGGTGGGAGGGATGGGACGGGTCACAACCCAATATTCTAATGGGGAGCTTGCATTGCAGCTCTTTCCCTTCCTCTCAACATACTCCATTTTGATGTGTTGTTACTCGTACAATCGTGGCAAAACAAGTTTGTTGAGCTATCAACGACACATGTTTTGGTATCACCAATTGGGGTGGCTCGCTGCGTGGAAGAGTAGGTACAACAAGGGCACCGGGACCGCCGCATGGAAGCAAGCATCTACGATTCCCTGCTGAAGGTGCAGGGCAGGATCACAAAATCTTGCGTATGGGTCCTTGGGCATAGACGAGGCATGCGCAACTTCAAACTAGGGCCAACCCGTCGGTGAGTGTAAGGGTGTGCATGAGTGTGTGAGCAAAAGCATTCTGCTTTCCAAATGTGTTGAGTGAATCAATGAGTACTAGTAGTCATATCTCTTAAACTCGAGCCGTTTTTTTGGGGTGCCAGCATGTCGTTACCCTTTTTTGCCGACTGCCCCTGAAGGATGGCCCTAATGAGGGCTATCTTGAGTCCATTCTGATCTTGCTTTCATCGGTTTTCTGCTCGGCCCCTAGCACCCAGCCTGCAAGTGCCCCGGCGTTGTTGCAATTAGCTGCATGCACGGAATTTGGTCTTGGGTTGGTGTTGTTTACAGACGGAAAGCCAGGTTAGATACCCAAAAAATTTACGGGCTGTGGGTCCGCAACGGTGTAAGTCTACATTTATCCATTGAGGGCACACCGAAAGACCACATTTGTGGACTGTTTGTGGCGGGCCGCATGGCACAACACCGGGAATGTACTTGATGCGGCATAGAGCCGTCTGCTCTAGTGGGACTGCCCAAGCGATATTGTGTCAATTATCCCTCATCATACAATGGCCTCAGGGTACAATAAACTTTTGGAAGAAAAAATCCGGATGATCGGTCAACCTGCGCTTTGAGACACATCAGTGAATTTGGCGATGTTGCTGAGCTGAGAAGATGGCAGAATGCATGAGCATGTTGCCCGATATAGTGGGTCAAGAGAGCTGTCTCAAGCCTCCAATTTCGCCCTGGACCCATTTTCAAGGCAAGAAATACGTCACATATGCAGCGTGCAGGGACATGGACACATGTCAATCAAGTAGATGCAATGTCTTGCTTGGCATTAGTCGCAGTCAGCGTTCAAGCATCTAAACAGGTGGTATGCAGTCTGAGCCCCGAACCTACCCCACCACCTTACGCAAAAACTGCCAACAGCACTGAAAATGACGGTTTCACCATGTAGTGATGACTGCACAAGACCGGTGACGACGCACTGCATGCACGGTGCAAAACCTTTACAAAAGCGCAACCCATCCTCGGAACCCCACAGCGTGTCTTGGCACACAGACAAGCACAAATGTGGCACCAAAGCATTGGGGAACTCTTGAAAATGACAAACATTGGATGGGCTAGTTTGTGCGAGGGCATTGTTTCTGCATGGGCTCGAAATAAAACACGTTGCCCCGCTTGTACATCATGGAGAACAACTGCACATGCCTGGTAGCAGTCTGTCAACCCGCAGGTTTGGGAGGTGCCCTGGCGAGCTCAGGTTTAGGAGCATGCCTTGGGGCAACTCTCGGGGCAGCAAAATTGTTGGGGACTAGACTGGTCACCAACAAGGTCTCTGGGGGAGTGTTTGCCCTAGGCGCACCTGGCATTTATTATGACTTTCCCAAATTCAGTCCCCAAATTCACCATTACCCAATGAAGCCTCGGGCCGGAGATCGTGATGACGGTCGTGTTGGGGAGCGACCACGACCGGGGCTTCCATCAACAAGGGGGTCCATTGGAACTTCCGGAGGGACGTCAATTGCGGGAATTGGTGGGGATGGTGGTGAAGACTCGAGACCGGGGATACCAAAGGAGATGGAGTCCATGGCGCATCGATGATTGACGACCTGTACACCACCTTGATCATTCTTCAACTCCACATGCCCTTGTGCAAAAGCCCAACCACCTTCGCAAGTACCGGAAACGCAGTAGAACTGAAGTAGAACACCCCCTCCGCAATGCTCAACTCCATAACAAATATCAAAAGAGGTGTGAGGACACAAGGGGCAAAAACTGATGCTCCGCGGGAACACACTAATTGCATCGCCATTTACCCCCCCCCCCCCTGTCCAAGCACGGCCAAGGTTAGAAAACCAACGGTCACATGGGGTCTTTGTGCTTAGACAAGCCCGTGCTTGCATGTGACGTGCAACAGAAAAAAACCCTACACATCGAAAACCTGCTTGCTCCCCACACGGAGCGCAATTCTCACAAACATGGCACTAGAACACGATGTGTAGGCAAAATGATATTGTGAGCAAGATGAACTATCACAAACATGACCCGGCCCCTCTTTCCCTCTACAATCAGCACACAATCACCAAGTGCTGATATTGTGACCATAAAAACCATGGTCAGAAAAAAATCAGCAAAACACCTGTCACATGGGGTATTTGTGCTTGGACAAAGGGGGGGGGGGGGGCTCAACCCAGCGTGCTTGTTTCATAATACACATGGATGCACCTTGTAGCCTTGAAACACATGAGACTAGGCGAACTGGGTGAACTAGGGGACAATAGGTGAGGGAAAAGGGCCGGCCAATATTGCCAACCAGAAAGGGGCAAGTCCATGAGGAGAAATCATCCCAAATTGCCCCATCCCACCCACCCACCCACTCACCCATCCGAGGGGTAGTTTGAGAAGGGCAGCAACAGAGCACAAAGGAGGCAATACACATAGAAACTGACACGAGAGCTGTCCTCGGCACATGTCCCGATGGGATCCGTGGGATCCCCTACAGAATACCAATAAAAAAGACACCGAAAAGCAAACAACAGAAGAAATGCTGTAAATTGTATACCTCAAACTCCAAAATCTAGAGAAACTAGAGAATCCAAACCCACAAACAGGGGTAGGAATCAGAAGTAGCCCAAAAATTTGCCTTGCGCGTGCCCTGCACACGAACACTCCCTCTCTGGTGAGATACAATACGCTGACAGACCCATTTCACCTTCGAACAGTCCGTCCATCCGTGCACCATGTCTCCACTGGACTGCAGGTACTTCAGAGAGTGCCCAGGTGGAAGAAAAGACATTTGAGACTGCGATACACACAACGGGAATGGTTCTTGGGGGTGTTTTGCGCACAGCACGCATAGCACGCATAGCACGCATTTTACACAAAGAAATTGGGGGATTTTAGGGCAATTAGCAACATTCTTGCCTATTCCGACCATACCACACCCCACAACCCCATGCTTCACCCCACCCCCCATCCCCCAAGCCACGGAGGGCACCGAACTGCAACCATGACACCACCTCCAACCTAGCACTTGGACCATGTAGGCCACTGACGGCTTGCTGCAAGCACACACCGGTTACATTGGTTTTGACGCGTATGCCGAGGGCTGGGCCTTACCTGGCACCTAGCTTCACGCAAACATTCCGAACATTTGCGGGGCAGAAACCAACATACAACCTTTGCCGTCTAAATTGCAACATAGTGAAAAGCAGATGCACATGGCACGTGTGGGGACACCCCGACACGACACCCAAGGTAGGTAGGTCGGTATCTTCGAGAGCTCGGGATGCCTCCTTTCACATTGCAAGAAGTAGGCCTTACTAAATGGGCGGTCACCACTCCACCTGCCCCATGGAATGCACCTCACAAAGCTGCTCCCACATGTGACTTGGGAAAGCATGGGCGTAGCCACCCAGCCCATGTGTATGGTCCTGTACAAACTTTGTGCACAGCACACAACACGCCCCCCTTCAGTGAAAAAATACACTTTTCAGTCATAACATCTGGACAAAACCACACAAAACAAACTGAAAACCCAATCGGGGCCTTCAGATTGACAGCTTCAAAAATGAAGGTTTCACCGGGTAGTGATGACTGTGCAGTGCAAGGGCGGTGCTTGCGCAAGGGGGGTAAGAATACTAGCCTCACCAGCACATCCTCGAAGAAAGCACAGAGCTCACAGGGGGCGGGGCATACCACGTTCATCCGTCCATTGCGCCGTATGCCTCCCTGCAACAAATGCCTCCTCCATAAGTGCGGTCTTCTCTGCGTCGTAGTCCGTCCACTTGCCTGCCAGCAACACCTGCCACTTCCCAGGGTCCGGTTTGGAGATGGGGGCAGGAGGTGCAGGGACTGGCGCCTTCTTGGGCTTCTTGGCGGGAGGGGGAGAGTCATGCTCCGCGTAGTGATCTTTCAGGGCATCACGCATCGAGGCCACAGTGTGGCCGGCGTCTGCCAGGCCCAGTTCGTCACAGAGCAACAGAAGCTGCCCTTTCTTCAGGCCATCAATCTCTGCATTAGAGTAATGTTTGCTTGTGTCCATCACAAAAGACGATGGTGGAGGCCTGGAAGAGCAGAATGTGCAATCGAGTCCAATTCAGATGCAGCCTGTGTACTGGTATGGCCATGACAGGCAGCAGTGGCAGCAGCATGGCCATGACTGGCAGCAGTGGCAGTGGCAGTGGCAGTGGCAGCCTTGGCAGTGTCAATGAAACATGAAGACATGTGTCAGTGCAGCAGAGGTGCAGAACAGTGTCAGCAGAACACCGCCACATATGCTGCACCACCATGAGCGCACCATGGCGCAGAATTGTTTCAGGGGTAGCGCATCACTGAAATTATCACAGGGCATGGGTAAGCCCCCCAAAAAGCGGGGAGTGGACGTCAGGGATATGTCTAATTGCAGGATAAGATGTCGACGCAAACAACCCATCGCGACTAAGTAATCAGTGGTGCCATCTTAGGTTGTTTCTGACACACGCAGGAAATCCCCCAACTAGCTGCAACTGTTTGTAGGCATGCACTGGTTGTGGCAAACGGGGCATGTAAGCCATATCTGACGATAGTTGTCACCTTGGGCATCACACCGTCAACAAATGGCCGATGTTCAGTGTCAGTGCTGCCTCCGACTGGGCGCCGCAGGCACCCCGACCAAAAACAAAGGTCATCAGGCTGCTCACCACTTCCACAAAAGCGCCGTTAGCCACCTCCAAATATTGCCCGCGTGTTCATCATGGCGCCAAGGCTGCCTTCACAAATGCTGCCAGGACTGCACAGTCTAGTGCCTTGATTAAGCCTCCCCTGGTCTCAAGGCACTGTAGGCACCCTCACCACTATGGCCCTATTGTCGTGTGAACCCCCCCGGGGGGTCGGGGTGGTGGGTCGGCAGGAGTCGCACCTGCTATGGTATGGGCTGGAGCTTGGCTCGGACCCACCGTCCCCACTGTGTACCACCGGTTGGTCGTGGGGGGTGAAAACGGGCACGGGTTTTCCTGCGGGGAAAACCTGTGGTTTTTGGCGGCTGGGTGGCCGAGGTGACGGGCGTCGCTCCGGTTAATGTACATGCTTTGGAGGTCTAAACTCCGTCAGCGGTTGCATTGTCGCGGAGTGCCTCGCCCCTAGCGGATGCCCAGTGCCCCTCTGTATGTCAGTGTTGCGCCGTGTGCATGCGACGAGCAAAGAGGCTGCGTGTGGTGCGTGGTGTGCATAGGGGGGGCACTCTCTCGCGTCTTCTGTCTATGAGACTTCTCAACATGCACAGAAGCAGCACGCAAAGCAACTCAGTAGGCCACCTTCATCCGGGCAACATCTGTAGTCTCAAGTATGCGTAGTGTGAGTGTACCATGTGGCCACAACTCTGCAAGTGGTAGCGCCACACACACCACCACTTCCGAACACGCGCCGGCAACGGCGCGGGATCACTGTTGGTGTACCCGGCCAGGTAGCGGTGGATGCAGTGCCATATCGCAACACGAACCAGCGATGACAGTGCTGCACATCCCTAGCTGCTTCCGCACTAGGTAGATCTATGACATAGCAAGCCGCGGGCCGTCGCTGCACGAAGGTCGGCCACTGGGCCCGCTTTGACAAATGCAGTTTCAAGTGAAACCAGTAGAGCATGTCTCCTTCCCCATGTTGTGCAATGCGCCGCTACGGCACATACGTATCAGCGAGATAGTGCCAAGGGTGTAGGTGCAGCGCTGGGTGCACCGCCAAGGACTCAGGCGGTTGCAACATCTAGTTCCCCACCGCTGGGAAATTTCGAGCTAGATACGGAGTATCATACGCGACAAAAGTGTGACCTGGCTGCACCCAATCCCCAGTGTCACGTAGCTGGGGGCGGGGGGGGGGGGCGAGCAGCACGAGACATGCGCAAGACAGCTTTCCAAAAAGCGACCATGAACTTACGAACCTGTTGTGGGGTGGCCCCATGACGCACTGACGCCTTCTCCGATGCCGGCAGCATCCGGCCAGACAGCGACAAAGTGACCCATGACACATAAGGTACCGGGCAGGAAGAGGTGGACTCTACCATGATACTGAGATATGTCCCTCCCCATTGTATCAGTACCCCCAGTAGGTGGGCAAGGAAACACTCCACTCTAGCACAATCCAGCGGAGATTGTAGGCCATCTGTGTGTACAGAATAGCGGTCCACAGTTTGTTGTATTGGCAGCTGCCCTGAAAATGAGCCGCCGTGACCGTGCCACCACGGAACGCACACTGAACCGAAATTGCAGTCTCCAGGCCTTCAGGGAACGTCACCATGCGCAGGTGTTCACCCCATGAAAGAGAACCGGATGCAACACTGGACGCATAGTAGGCGTAGGACGTCAGTTCGGGAGCATATCTCTCGGGGACGGTACTGAATATGCCAACTTTCTGGGTTTTCGGGGGTCGGTGCCATTGTTGCCTCATTTGTGCCAACTGAGTGTTCCGGAGGTAGGGGTATGTGGGGTATATTTGGAAAGCCCTTGAAAAGGGCTATTCGGAACACCCCGGGTCTGCATGCCGGACTGATGACATGTCTGATATTTTCGTCCGTTTTGGACGTTGCTTGTGTTGTTTGCTGCCTCTTTTTGTCAACAGGCAGTTGCCATGTCGTCATACAAATTCCTGCCACGGGCTGTTGCTTCCCCGGATGCACCACAAAAGCCGTTGATGCGCACAAGGGTTCGTTCTGGGGGTGTAAGGTGGGTGCAGGTTGCTCGGCATGAGCCTGAATGAAATCAGGATACAGTGAGACTATTCCCTGGCGCAAGGTGGGGTTGATCAAACAACGAAACGTGGACCTCACAACCGATGGCCTGTGGGCCCTGCCCCTTAACGAAGGTTGGGTGCCAGTGAAGGCACGGAGGTTGCGGGATTGGCAAAAATTGAAGAAATATGTCCCTGTCCACAAACAGGGGGATGTCTGCCCCAATGGAGTCCCAGCCTTGCCTGAAAAAAGGAATGCCGACGATGACAGTGATTCCGAATAAAAATGGATGAACGGTGCAATGCCATGTTTGTGCGCACCGTCCAATGTGTTGTGCTAGCAGAAAAATGGCAACCCCCCCCTCCCCCAACCCATACATTTCTGAAATGGCGTTTCAAAGATTTCAAAAAATATACACATACCCCCCCCCCCCCCCCAGTGTCGACATGTTTGCACATGGAAGCCAAAGTTGTAGAAATTGCCGAAAAGTGCCAAAACCCAGAAAGTTGGCATATTATGAATGACCCCGAGAGATATTCAACCTCATGTTGCTCAGCATAGAGCTGACGGAACCGACGACTCTGGACGGTACCGGCATCGTGCCACTGCACCCCATCGTGGCTCAAGCTAGGTTTAGGAGCTTGCAAGCCTGCAATGTACCCCACCGCCATGGGCTAAGGCTCTCGCAATGCTTGTGCCTTAGCCAAATTATCGATGTCGTCCAAGACGAGATCCAAGAGAGTGCCTTCCTAGTGTGAGTACAGATGCTGGGGTGGGGGGAAAGGAGTGGCTTGATCAATATAGTCTGCCAGCAAAAGATCTACTAGCCCTGTGCCCAATTCACTGGGACGACGACTATGGAGCGCCATAATGAATGACTTGGAGTCTGTAAAATTTAGACCCTCGGGCAGACTGCGCGCAGTAGCACAGGCAACATGGGCTGAGGTCAGTAGTGCGCTTTTGACACGACACAGCTGCCAGGACGTGTACACTTCCACTGCGTATGAATGGTCCAGGTGACACGGGATGGGCATTGGGTACACAACCCATGTGAGGGTCTCCAGGCATACGACTGCAAAAGCACCCTCGCAACGATGGGGGGGGAACCGGGAGCCATCCGTCACGAAGGCAACGTGTCGAGGGACAGACTGCAAAACCGGGAAGGTCGGCTGCAACGGGACGGACACTCCGTGCCTTAAGGGGGGGATGCTCCAACTCCCACTGCCATGGGGCTAGCGGCCAGCCAGCTGCATGCGCATCACGCAAACCGAAGTAGCAGGCATCCATCCATTCGTGGATGGCACTTGCTTGCCATGCGTGCACCGCTCTACACATGACATGTTGTGCCCCTTGTTCCGGGGAACCGGGGGGAAAGAGATGTGGAAGCCGAGAAGATGCATGTAAAACACGAACCTGTCATAACATGTGCCATGTGCTCGGCAGTGCCGAGAGAGACCGCGGCGCACACAAGGCATGTTGGGCTGGAAACGCTGCATGGCCTCATATAGACCGTGTAGGGTGCTACGGCGCACCATGACATTGGTATGTTGCAATTGCTTATGGTAACTGCAGAAAGTAGCTAATAACCACAACAACAGCCGGCTCAATGTGCACCCATCCGGAGGCAAGGGGCTGTAAGAAGTGGGCCGAAGGGAGGGTGTGCCAGCTGGTGGCGGTGCGCAAAACAGAGGCCGCTGCAGATCGGCAACACGCATGGAGTTGTACAGGGGTATGCGCCCGCCAGCGCCAGACGACGGCTCCCCGCCAGACGAGTGGAATTATGGGAATTATGGGGAATTATGGGGAATTATGGGGAATTATGGGGAATTATGGGGAATTATGGGGAATTATGGGGAATTATGGGGAATGATGGGGAATTATGGTGGAATTTGGTTGGAATAATAATTCCACCCAAATTAGCCATAATTCCCCCATAATTCCCCATAATTCCCCCATAATTCCCCATAATTCCCCATAATTCCCCATAATTCCCCATAATTCCACCAATCTCAATCATTCCGCCAGCAGCTGTTGGACAAGCCCACTATAGCCTTTAGGAATTATGGGAAATTTCCCCGCCACCGCCAGACGAACTTTCCCCGCCAGCGCCGCCAGCGATTTGGCGGCCGCATACCCCTAGTTGTACGTAGGCAGGCGCACCCCCACCTGCCAGCGCTGTTGCTCACGAGCCACGGCGCTGTACATTTTGTACGGGTAATTGGAGGGAAGGCAAACCATGGCCAACGCCCGTGAAGCTTGCCCGCCGGCATTGAACAATTTCATTTTGTCCACCTTGCGGTAGACATGTGGGAACAGATGTCGACCTACCACGTGCAAGTAGCCTGGCCCTTGGTGCACACGCACGTGTCAACCTCCCACGTACACAAATCTCGGTTGGAACGTAGCCTAGAAGCCTTCATAGGCTACAACCACCAGCAACTGCTTGGGGCCAAACGAAAAAAGGGTTAGTGTGAAGCCTCACTTTCTGCAAGTTGTTTGCAAACACCTGCAAATCGGACTCTGAGTCTATACCCCAAGTGAAGTCATCCATATACCCTAACCGGTAAAAGGGTCCGCCAGATCCCCAACACGGTGACACCCGGAGGAGCGCTAGAAAAGCGCGTGGTTCTGCCACCACACAAAACATCATTGCAGACGCCGGGCATCCCTGCGCCACCCCGGCAAATAACCTTGCGAAAGCCTCGCTGACACCTCCAGAGCCGCCCATGTGCACACTGGCCTCGGCGAAGGCAAGCGGGAGCATGTCCACTACTGTCGTACGGAAGCGTGGCAACTGTAACAAACAGTGCGATGTGTCATGCACTGTAGACCGTACGCGTGCCGCACACTGTCGACTACCAGACACACACGACGCCGGCAAAAAAAGCTGACCCAAATGCAGTTGTGTAACACTTGGAGGAGATCCGCCACACTGGAGGAGGAGTGTAACACAAATTGCATGCACGGCAACGCCCCTGCACGAGCCGGAAGTGGGACGTACTGATATGCAACGTGGACGCCAACCAACTTCCCCATGGTGGCAAAATTTAACAGTAGACATACATTGACAATGGGTCCATGTGGTGTCTTTGCTAGCAAAGCATAGGCGTCGCCGTGGACTATGGCCCGAAGTGGGACCCCGGCGGACACCTGTTGCATGAAACTGGCGACCCATTGTAATTGGCTGTCATGTAGCCATTTAATCATGCAATACTCTACCAGGTCTCGAAAAGGTGTGGACCATTTGGCTTTCCGCAACATGCGCCTCGTGGAGTCTATAGTGACCGCGAGGGGGGGCACAACATCAACTCGCGAAGGGATGACCGCATCGACTTCGGCCTCTGTACAACGGAGGATAGGGCGCAAGTGGTAGGCCTGGAACTGATCCAGACCTACTGCAGCTTGCACCTCCGGGGGAATTAGCCGGCCACTAACATAAGTTGGCTCAATGCGTGAAGTGAAACGTTTCCGCGTGAGGCGGCGATAGTCTGTCTTGGACGGGCCTGTAACTCCCTGTGGGCGTACCAGAGGGACGACTTCAAGGATCGCTCAAGGCCCACTACGTCCCACGCCTGTCGGACCGCTATACAGGCTGCGACTACCTTGCGGATTCAAAGCGCATTCAACCACCAGCGGGGATGCGCCTTCACCAAAGTATGCAAAATTTTCGCCGCAGCAAATACCAGCCCGCTCACTGTGTCCGAGCCGGTTGGGGGCCCAAAAATGCCCTCTGCTACCGTGGTCATGATGCCCACAAAAAGGTGGTATGCCTCCGGTGTGGCCGCTGGGGGCATGGGATGTAGACATTTGCAACTATCCGCAAAAGCCTGCTGCTGCCACTAACAGACAATCAAACCCAGTTTGAAGCGTGCCTAGGAGGTTGGGTGCTCAGGAACCACGAAGGTGGGCAGGGTGAGAAGAAGCAGTGGCATAGGATAATGATCAGACGGTAAAACGGATTCACTCTCCACACGAACCACACCGATGTCAAGGGACACATGTCCATTGAGAGAGGAATCTAAAGCCACGCAGCCTTGTGCACTGACCAACGTGGGCCCACGCATGCCGTGCGTAAAAGGCAAGAAGTCAATGTCTGCCGCAAAGTCCAGCAGAACCGTGACTATTTCCGTATGTACTGACACGCAAATTGCATACCATCTTGGGGTACACTGAAAGTCTCCTCGTAAAAGAACTAGACGCGAGTCCGGCACGACATGTGCACGCAGCCACTGCAACATAGGGCTGTATGCTTTGGCAGTGCCCCTGGTTGACAGGTAGGCATCAATAACTTGTCTGGGGGTGTCTCGGTAGGTGAGCTCAAGAAGAAGGGCCCTTAGTTCTAACCGTGTGTTCTACATTGAGGGTAAGCAGATCCAAGCCGGTTCGCATCTCCATGGAGGAGACAGTGTAAGGAAGACAGGGCACCTGTAGCTTGCGGAGACATCTGCTGACTTGGGCGACCACTTTTTGCAGCAGGCGCCAAAGGGTTACCGGGTGAAAGACCTTTAAAAGCAAGGTGAGGGATCCCGTGGTAGCAAGCACAAAACTTAGCCGGGCTTGTGCAAAGACCCCCGAGGGGATATAGTACATACGTACCGGCCCCAAGGGGAAAACCCGTTCCCCGGCAACGCGATCGCGAAGATGCGGTGTGGTTTGCCCGAACAATTGGTATACGACACGAAGCAAACGCCACTGTGCGTGCAGTCTTGGGTAGTCGAACATGCGGCGCACAAGGGTGACATTGACTGCCGCCGCACCAGGTGCAGGCACTAGCGAGTTTAACGGCAAGGGGAGAGCTACGTAGCCAACAAGTCTCTAACTCGCCAAAACATATCCCCACCGCCGATTGCCCGTCACCGGAGGCAGTTGACGTACGCATTCGATTACTGGTCTCAACGAACCTTGAGGTTCTTGAGGTCGGCAAAGCTCACTACAGTCAGCCGTGGCTATGACTGCGGGGTAGTCGCAAGACTGGGGTAATTCGCTACGGAGCTCGTCTGTCCGTTTCCCGGCGAGGGGAGGAGATTGTGTCTCAGCCCAGGGAGGAGAGATTCGTATGTATGCGTGGGTGTGGCCGCACCGCTGTGAGAGGGGAGGTATCCATTGGCTGCCCCATAATGGAAAGGGGGGGGGGCACAGGAGATAGCATGGGGTTGCACATGTACTGGTCAATGTAGTATAAGTCAACATGCCGGGCGCAGCGTGGTGGTGGGGATCAGGACCTAGATGGGCGTGACCCCGTGTTGCCGATGTCGGCGCTCTCGCGAGGGAGAACGGGAACCTTCCCTTGTTTCCGAGCGCGACCTCTTACCATCATCCGCACTGTCCCTATGTGTAGCGGCAGCGGAGGGCACACGGGTCGCCATGCTACCCCGACGAGATTGGCTGCACAGCAGGCGCACTTGAGGTCGCTCGCCTGGGTGACCTAGTTTTCCCCCTAACAGTGTAGGGAGCCCAAGGATGCCTGTATGACTTCTGCCATTGCACTCTCCAACCGCTTAGTGTGACAAAGCCTTCCTGCTCCACAAGCACTCTGGCTTCGTCGCGAACTCCGAGCTTAGCGAAGGACACGTCCGCAGGCACATATTCATCTAACACGGTGCACAAGTGGTCATGAAAATGAGATCACAGACATTAGGCTAACATTCTAGCGCACATGGGTTGTGATGGGGGGTCCAACACTGGGGTCCACTACACATTGCAACTCACGCGGAATTGAGCGGGGTCACAGTTGGCCCACCCTCCCGAGGTCCTGCTCCCCATAGTCGGAGTGGTATTTCGTGCCTGTACTGCCGGACGTTGCCGGGGGGAAAGGGTAGTGGTACCATCTTGGGGGCGGGCTTTGACAAACCCAGCAATCGCCTGGGTGACTGCGGGCGTCAAGGGGAAGGAACCACGAAGCTGCTCCCATTGATGCCGCAAAGAATCTTGCGGAAAGCTTGGAATCCCGCATCTCGCCAGTTGCATGGTGAGGTGGATGGCTCGCACCAAGCTTCCTAGCCGCTTTTCATGGGAAGCCGCGCGCTACCCAGGCCATGAGTAGAGCTGGTAGCGGCGGGTACCACACCGTGTGGTGATTGTCAACGCGGGGGAAGTTCGCAAGGCGGAGCTTGTCCAGAGCCGCCTGCACGGCATCAGGCACCCGCGTGGCCAGAAGGGGGAGCGTATCGGCAAGGGAGAGCAAAGTTTTCGCAGCTAGCTAGATACACTCATCGACAGGCCCAAGATCCGCCTCTGCAATGCGCTTACCATCCAATGTCTTCACCAATCTCTTCACTTGGAGTTGCAAGTCGTCAATCCGGGCCTGCACTCGCCCGGCGGCATCCCCATGTAGCTTTTCCGATGCGCCAGGTCCCGACGTGCCGAGAGCCCTGCATCCTCGGTTGCTTGTAGCGTCGCGCAAGCTTCATCTATCATCTCTGCGCCCCGTGCACCAAGCATCGGGTTTGTGGGACCCTTTATCAACGTTCTCCGCATATGAACTGTTGCGCACCCCCTGCGTGCTGGAGTTATCTCTGGTGGTATGGAGGGTGACAAGCTGCTCGGACGCTCCCGCACATGGTTGTGGCGCTCCCACGACGCTGGCTGGGTTCCCGACTGAGGATACCTCTTACCCACCCTCAGCCAACTTTACGGCCCGCACCACGAAGTAAGTCGAGGACAAGCTAGTGGATGGAGATTCGGTGCCCATCGATGTATTGTCGCAATTTGAGGCAGCAGTTTCGCCGGTGAGCCCCGGAAAGAGTTACGCCCAACGATGCTAGAGGTTAAATAGTTCACGGAGGCATGAAGTAATTTACAGAGGGGGTCAAATAATTCATGAAGGTATGAAATAATTCACGAAGGGGGTTAAATAATTCACTGACGTATGACATAATTCACGGAGGGGGTTCAATAATTCACGGAGGTATCAAATAATTCACAGAGGGGGTTAAATAATTCACGGAGGTATCAAATAATTCACGGAGGTATGAAATAATTCACGGAGGGTGTTAAATAATTCACGGAGGTATGAAATAATTCACGGTTGTCCGTGTTTGCGTCCGGGGACCTAGCTCGCTACTGACCTATGTCTGCCAATGGCCAGTTGAGTGGCATCTGCCTGCTGCAAACCGGTGTGCGGGGAGAAGCACCGCGCCACCACTGGGGACCCCCCCCCCAAATCCCCGCCACGTGTGGTGGCCTGACCGCTTGTTGCGGTTACGTCGCGGAGGCGCTATGTCTCCGGTGGTGCCGTCTCGCGGAGTCCCCCCCCTTCCTCTGCTCTGTCACTTACCCTCGTGTTGTGTGGCTGCCTGTGCCATTGCTTGGGGTGAGATGCCCCCGTGACGGCCTTGTCTCTGTTTTCACCCCACCATTTCCCCGTTGCTTGCATCTCTCAGTGACGTTCGCGGCCCGTTTTTGCGTCAGTTGGAGCACGGCACGGAGCCACGTTTGCGGTCACTACTGTGTGACTACACCACGGATGTCCCTTTACCAGCGCTACATGAGGCTATCAAAGCGTTGGATGAAGTTAAGGGCAAAACTGCCACCAATCTCTATGACAAGTTGCGGTGGTTCGCGCTAGAGGGCGAACCATACACTGTCAGTGATGTGCAGCCCATGCTAACCACCAAGGGTGTTTTGAGCAGATGTGAAGATTGCCAAGGGGGTTCAAATTATTACCCATTGCCCGGTGGCCATGGCCCAACCCTTGCCGCTTCTGGCACCACTCACGAGCTTCTACTGCAGTGCAACCCGGTCTTCTGGCGAATATGTGGCAAGTCGTTCCGAACACGACTCAGGCAGCTACGGGGCCTCACAGTGGCAGATCAAGTGACCGAGTTCCGGGGTACCCAATTCTCCAAACTGGTGGTAGACCCTATCTCACAACGGTTGCCATCGCAACTCCGATTCCCGTAGGTGGAGTGGCACAAAAAAGATGCTGCAAGGCAATGGGTTGTCGTCCTTGGCATGCCTACCCGCCCCCTCAACACCCCTCACGTCGCACCAAAAATCGTACACCAGATGTGCCCCTACGTCTTGTGGTGGGCGGCGGACCTTGTAGCCACCTCGGAACAAAAGTTTCCGGTGGAATCTCCCTCCAGCATTAAAGTCCTGCGTATCGGTTGAGCAGGTACCGCGTGTGCTCCAGGTATCGACCCTGGTGCTTCGTGAGGAGGAAGTAGTTGGACAAGTGATGGACCTTGTCTCACCACCATGGACACCCGCCTCCCTCGGTGAATGATTTCATACCTCCGTGAATTATATAACCCCCTCCGTGAATTATTTGATACCTCCGTGAATTATTCAACCCCCTCCGTGAGTTATTTCATACCTCCGTGAATTATTTAACCCCCTCCGTGAATTATTTGATACCTCCGTGAATTGTTTAACCCCCTCCGCGAATTATTTGACACCTCTGTGAATTATTCAACCCCCTCTGTGAATTACTTGATACCTCCGTGAATTGTTTAACCCCCTCTATGAATTATTTGATAACTCCGTGAATTTTCTAACCCTCTCCGTGAATTATTTGATACCTCCGTGAATTATTTAACCCCCTCCGTGAATTATTTCATACCTCCGTGAATTATTTACTCCCCTCCGTGAATCATTTGATAACTCCGTGAATCATTTAACCCCCTCCGTGAGTTATTTGATACCTTCGTGAATCATTCAGCCCCCTCCGTGAATGATTTGATACCTCCGTGAATTATTTAACCCCCTCCGTGAATTGTTTGATACCTCCGTGAATTATTTAACCCCCTCCGTGAAATATCTGATACCTGTGTGAACTCCTTAACCCCCTCCGGGAAGTATTTCATACCTCCATGAATTTTTTAACACCCTGCGTGAATTATGTCATACCTCCGTGAATCATTTAACCCCCTCCATGAATTATTTGATAACTCCGTGAATTATTTAACCCCCTCCGTGAATTATTTGACACCTCCGTGAATTATTTAACCCCCTCCGTGAATTATTTGATACCTCCGTGAATTATTTAACCCCCTCCGTGAGTTATTTGATACCTTCGTGAATTATTCAGCCCCCTCCGTGAATGATTTGATACCTCCGTGAATTATTTAATCCCCTCCGTGAAATGTTTGATACCTCCGTGAATTATTTAACCCCCTCCGTGAAATATCTGATACCAGTGTGAATTCCTTAACCCCCTCCGGGAAGTACTTCATACCTCCGTGAATTATTTAACCCCCTCCGTGAATTTTTTGATACCTCCGTGAATTATTTAACCCCCTCCGTGAATTGTTTGATACCTCCGTGAATTATTTAACCCCCTCCGTGAGTTATTTGACACCTTCCTGAATTATTCCGGCCCCTCCGTGAATGATTTGATACCTCTGTGAATTATTTAACCCCCTTCGTGAAATATCTGATACCTGTGTGAATTCCTTAACCCCCTCCGGGAAGTATTTCATACCTCCGTGAATTTTTTAACACCCTCCGTGAATTATTTGATATCTCCGTGAATTATTCAACCCCCTCCGTAAACTATCTGATACCTGCGTGAATTATTTAACCGCCTCCGTGAATTATTTGATACCTTCGTGAATTATTTAACCGCCTCCGTGAATTATTTGATACCTTCGTGAATTATTTAACCCCCTCCGTGAATTATTTGATACCTCAGTGAACTATTTAACCCATTCCGTGAATTATTTGATACCTCCATGAGTTATTTAACCCCCTCAGGGAATTATTTGATACCTCCGTGAAATATTTAACCCCCTCCATGAGTTATTTCATACCTCCGTGAATTATTTGACCGCCTCCGTGAATTATTTGATACCACCGTGAATCATTTAACCCCCTCCGTGAATTATTTGATACCTCCGCGAATTATTTAACCCCCTCCGTGAATTATTTCATACCTCTGTGAATTATTCAACACCCTCCGTGAATGGTTTCATACCTCCATGAATTATTTAACACCCTCCGTGAATTATTTGATACCTCCGTGAATCATTTAACCCCCTTCGTGAATTATCTGATACCTCCGTGAATTATTTAACCCCCTCCGTGAGTTATTTGATACCTCCGCGAATTATTTAACCCCCTCCGTGAATTATTTCATACCTCCATGAATTATTTAACCCCCTCGTTGAATTATTTGATACCTCCGTGAATTATTTAACCCCCTCCGTGAATTATTTGATACCTCCGTGAATTATTTAACCCCCTGCGTGAATTTTTCATACCTCCGTGAATTATTCAACCCCCTCCGTGAATTACTTCATACCTCCGCGAATTATTTAACCCCCTCCGTGAATTATTTGATACCTCCGAGAATTATTCAACCCCCTCCGTGAATCATTTGATACCTCCGTGAATTATTTACCCCCCTCCGTGAATTATTTCATACGGCAGTCAATTATTCAACCCCCTCCGTGAATTATTTGATACCTCCGTGAATTATTTAACCCCCTCCGTGAATTTTTTGATACCTCCGTGAATTATGTAACACCCTTCGTGAATTATTTCATACCTTCGTGAATTATTTAACCCCCTCCGTAAATTACTTCATACCTCCGTGAATTATTTAACCCCCTCCGTGAATTATTTGATACCTCCGTGAATTTTTTAACCCCCGCCGTAAATTATTTGATACCTCCGTGAACTATTTAACCCCCTCCGTGAATGATTTGATACCTCCGTGAATTAATTAACCCCCTCCGTGAATTATTTGATACCTCTGTGAATTATTTGACCCCCTCCGTGAATTATTTCATACCTCCATGAATTATTTAACCCCCTCCGTGAGTTATTTAACCCCCTCCATGAATTATTTAACCCCCTCCGTGAATTATTTCATACCTCCGTGAATTATTCAACCCCCTCCGTGAATTATTCGATACCTCTGTGAATTATTCAACCCCCTCCGTGAATTTTTTCATACATCCGTGAATTATTTAACCCCCTCCGTGAATTACTTCATACCTCCGTGAATTATTTGATACCTCCGTGAATTATTTCATACCTCTGTGAATTATTTAACACCCTCCGTGAATTACTTCATACCTCCGTGAATTAATTAACCCTCTCCGTGAATTATTTCATACGTCAGTGAATTATTTAACCCCCTCGGTGAATGATTTCATACCTCCGTGAATTATTTAACCCCCTCCGTGAATTATTTGATACCTCCGTGAATTATTTCACCCCCTCCGTGAATTGTTTGATACCTCCGTGAATTATGTAACCCCCTTCGTGAATTATTTCATACCTTCGTGAATTATCTAACCCCCTCCGTAAATTACTTCATACCTCCGTGAATTATTTAACCCCCTCGGTGAATGATTTCATACCTCCGTGAATTATTTAACCCCCTCCGTGAATTATTTGATACCTCCGTGAACTATTTAACCCCCTCCGAGAATTATTTGATACCTCCGTGAACTATTTAACCCCCTCCGTGAAGGATTTCATACCTATGTGAATTTTTTGATACCTCCGTGAATTCATTAACCCCCCTATGTGAATTATTTGATACCTCCGTGAATTATTTCACCCCATCCATGAATTATTTGATACCTGTGTGAATTATTTAACCCCCTCCGTGAATCATTTCATACCTCCGTGAATTATTTAACCCCCTCCCTGAATTATTTGCTACCTCCGTGAATTATTTAACTCCTTCATGAATTATTTGATACCTCCGTGAATAATTTCATACCTCCGTGAATTATTTAACACCCTCCGTGAATTATTCCATACCTCCGTGAATTGTTCAACCCCCTCCGTGAGTTATTTCAGAGGTCAGTGAATTATTTAACCCCATCCGTGAATTATTTGATACCTCCGTGAATTCTTTAACCCCCTCAGTGAATTTTTTCATACCTCAGTGAATTATTCAACCCCCTCCGTGAATTACTTCATACCTCCGCGAATTATTTAACCGCCTCCGCGAATTATTTGATACCTCCGTGAATTATTTAACCCCCTCCGTGAATTATTTGATACCTCCGTGAGTCATTTAACCCCCTCCGTGAATTATTTGATACCTCCGTGAATTATGTAACCCCCTTCGTGGATTATTTCATACCTTCGTGAATTATTTAACCCCCTCCGTAAATTACTTCATACCTCCGTGAATTTTTCATCACCCTCTGTGTATTATATGATATCTCCGTGAATTATTCAACCCCCACCGTAAACTATCTGATACCTCCGTGAAATATTTAACCCCCTCCGTGAATTATTTGATATCTCCGTGAATTGTTTAACCCCCTCCTCGAATTACTTCATACCTCCGTGAATTATTCAACCCCCTCCGTGAGTTATTGCATACGTCCGTGAATTATTTAACCCCCTCCATGAATTATTCGATAACTCCGTGAAATATTTAACCCCCTCCGTGAATTATTTGATACCTTCGTGAATTATTTAACCCACTCCGTGAATTATTTCATACCTCCATGCGTTATTTAACCCTATGCGTGAATTGTTTGATACCTCCCTGAATTATTCAACCCCCTCCGTGAGTTATTTCATACCTCCGTGAATTACGTAACCCCCTCCGTGAATTACTTCATACCTCCGTGAATTATTTAACCCCCTCCGTGAATTATTTGATGCCTCCGTGAATTATTTCACCCCCTCCGTGAATCATTTCATACCTCCATTAGTTATTTAACCTCCTCCGTGAATTATTTGATACCTCCGTGAAATATTCAACTTTCCGTGAGTTATCTCATACCTCCGTGAATTATTTAACCCCCTCTGTGAATTATTTGATACCTCCGTGAAATATTCAACCCCCTCGGTTAATTATTTCATACCTCCGTGAATTATTTAACCCCCTCCATGAATTATTTGATAACTCCGTGAATTTTTTAACCCCCTCCGTGAATTATTTGATACCTCCTTGAATTATTTAACCCCCTCCGTGAATTAGTTGATACCTTCGTGAATTATTTCACCCCCTCCGTGAATTATTTCATACCTCCATGAGTTATTTAACCCCCTCCGGGAATTATTTGATACCTCCGTGAAATATTCAACCCCCTCCGTGAGTTATTTCATACCTCCGTGAATTATTTAACCCTCTCCGTGAGTTATTTCATACCTCCGTGAATTATTCAACCCCCTCCATGACTTATTTGATACCTCCTTGAATTATTTAACCCCCTCCGTGAATTAGTTGATACCTTTGTGAATTATTTCCCCCCCTCAGTGAATTATTTTATACCTCCATGAGTTATTTAACCCCCTCCGTGAATTATTTGATACCTCCGTGAATTGTTTCATACCTCCGTGAATTATCTAGCCCCCTCCGTGAATTAGTTGATACCCCCGTGAATTATTTAACCCCCTCCGTGAATTATTTGATACCTCCTTGAATTATTTAACCCCCTCCGTGAATTAGTTGATACCTTCGTGAATTATTTCACCCCCTCCGTGAATTATTTCATACCTCCATGAGTTATTTAACCCCCTCCGGGAATTAATTGATACCTCCGTGAATCATTTAACCCCCTCTGTGAGTTATTTCATACCTCCGTGAATTATCTAACCGCCTCCGTGAATTATTTGATACCTCCGTGAATTGTTGCATACCTCCGTGAATTATTTAGCCCCCTCCGTGAATTATTTGATAACTCCGTGAATTATTTAACCCCCTCCGTGAATTATTTGATAACTCCTTGAATTATTTAACCCCCTCCGTGAATTAGTTGATACCTTCGTGAATTATTTCACCCCCTCCGTGAATTATTTCATACCTCCATGAGTTATTTAACCCCCTCCGGGAATTATTTGATACCTCCGTGAAATATTCAACCCCCTCCGTGAGTTATTTCATGCCTCCGTGAATTATTTAACCGCCTCCGTGAATTATTTGATACCTCCGTGAATTATTTAACCCCCTCCGTGAATTATATGATACCTCCGTGAATTATGTAACCCCCTTCGTGAATTATTTCATACCTTCGTGAATTATTTAACCCCCTCCGTGAATTACTTCATACCTCCGTGAATTATTTAACCCCCTCGGTGAATGATTTCATACCTCCGTGAATTATTTAACCCCCTCCGTGAATTATTTGAAACCTCCGTGAACTATTTAACCCCCTCCGTGAATTATTTGATACCTCCGTGAACTATTTAAACCCCTCCGTGAATGATTTGATACCTCCGTGAATTAATTAACCCCCCTATGTGAATTATTTGATACCTCCGTGAATTATTTGATACCTCTGTGAATCATTTAACCCCCTCCGTGAATTATTTGATACCTCCGTGAATTATTTAACCCCTTCATGAATTATTTGATACCTCCGTGAATTATTTCATACCTCCGTGAATTATTTAACACCCTCCGTGAATTATTTCATACCTCCGTGAATTATTTAACCCCCTCCGTGAATTATTTGATACCTCCGTGAATTACTTAACCCCCTCAGTGAATTTTTTCATACCTCAGTGAATTATTCAACCCCCTCCGTGAATTACTTCATACCTCCGCGAATCATTTAACCGCCTCCGTGAATTATTTGATACCTCCGTGAATTATTTAACCCCCTCCGTGAATTATTTGATACCTCCGTGAATTATGTAACCCCCTTTGTGGATTATTTCATACCTTCGTGAATTATTTAACCCCCTCCGGAAATTACTTCATACCTCCGTGAATTATTTCACCCCCTCCGTGAGTTATTTCATACCTCCGTGAATTATTTAACCCCCTCCATGAATTATTTGATACCTCCGTGAATTATTTAACCCCCTCCGTGAATTATTTGATACCTCCGTGAATTATGTAACCCCCTTCGTGGATTATTTCATACCTTCGTGAATTATTTAACCCCATCCGTAAATTACTTCATACCTCCGTGAATTATTTCACCCCCTCGGTGAATGATTTCATACCTCCCTGAATTATTTAACCCCCTCCGTGAATTATTTGATACCTCCGTGAATTATTTAACCCCCTCCGTGAATTATTTGATACCTCCGTGAACTATTTAACCCCCTCCGTGAATGATTTGATACCTCCGTGAATTGATTAACCCCCCTATGTGAATTATTTGATACCTCTGTGAATTATTTAACCCCCTCCGTGAATTATTACATACCTCTGTGAATTATTTAACCGCCTCCAGGAATTATTTCATACGTCAGTGAATTATTTAACTCCCTCCGTGAATTTTTTCACACATCCGTGAATTATTTAACCCCCTCCGTGAATTGCTTCATACCTCCGTGAATTATTTGATACCTCCGTGAATTATTTCATACCTCCGTGAATTATTTAACCCCCTCCGTGAATTTTTTCATACGTCAGTGAATTATTTAACCCCCTCCGTGAATTATTTGATACCCCCGTGAATTACTTAACCCCCTCCGTGAATTATTTGATACCTCCGTGAATTTTTTAACCCCCTCCGTGAATTATTTGATACCTCCGTGAACTATTTAACCCTCTCCGTGAATGATTTGATACCTCCGTGAAATAATGAACCCCCCTATGTGAATTTTTTCATACCTCCGTGAATTATTTAACCCCCTCCGTGAATTGTTTGATACCTCCGTGAGTTTTTTAACCCCCTCCGTGAATTATTTGATACCTCCGTGAACTATTTAACCCCCTCCGTGAATGATTTGATACCTCCGTGAAATAATGAACCCCCCTATGTGAATTATTTGATACCTCCGTGAATTATTCAACCCCCTTCATGAATTATTTGATACCTCCGTGAATTACTTAATACCTCCGTGAATTATTTAACCCCCTCGGTGAACGATTTCATACCTCCATGAATTATTTAACCCCCTCCGTGAATCATTTCATACCTCCCTGAACTATTTAACCCCCTCCCTGAATTATTTGATACCTCCGTGAACTATTAAACCCCCTCCGTGAATGATTGGATACCTCCGTGAATTAATTAACCCCCCTATGTGAATTATTTGATACCACCGTGAATTATTTAACCCCCTGCATGAATTATTTGATACCTCTGTGAATTATTTAACCCCCTCCGTGAATTATTTGATACCTCCGTGAATTATTTAACCCCCTCCCTGAGTTGTTTGCTACCTCCGTGAATTATTTAACCCCTTCATGAATTATTTGATACCTCCGTGAATTGTTTCATACCTCCGTGAATTATTTAACACCCTCCGTGAGTTATTTCATAGGTCAGTGAATTATTTAACCCCCTCCGTGAATTATTTGATACCTCCGTGAATTATTTCACCCCCTCAGTGAATTTTTTCATACCTCAGTGAATTATTCAACCCCCTCCGTGAATTATTTCATACCTCCGCGAATTATTTAACCGCCTCCGTGAATTATTTGATACCTCCGTGAATTATTTAACCCCCTCCGTGAATTATTTGATACCTCCGTGAATCATTTAACCCCCTCCGTGAATTATTTGATACCTCCGTGAATGATGTAACCCCCTTCGTTTATCATACCTTCGTGAATTATCTAACCCCCTCCGTAAATTACTTCATACCTCCGTGAATTATTTAATCCCCTTCGTGAGTTATTTCATACGCCAGTGAATTATTTAACCCCGTCCGTGAATTATTTGATACCTCCGTGAATTATTTAACCCCCTCAGTGAATTACTTCATACCTCCGCGAATTATTTAACCGCCTCCGTGAATTATTTGAGATCTCCGTGAATTATCTAACCCCCTCCGTGAATTATTTGATACCTCCGTCAATTATGTAACCCCCTTCGTGAATTATTTCATACCTTCGTGAATTATTCAACCCCCTCCGTAAATTACTTCATACCTCGTGAATTATTTAACCCCCTCGGTGAATGATTTCATACCTCCGTGAATTATTTAACCCCCTCCGTGAATTATTTGATACCTCCGTGAACTATTTAACCCCCTCCGTGAATGATTTGATACCTCCGTGAATTAATTAACCCCCCTATGTGAATTATTTGATACCTCCGTGAATTATTCAACCCCCTCCGTGAATTATTTCATACCTCCGTGAATTATTTAACCCCCTCCGTGAATTATTTGATACCTCCGTGAATTACTTAACCCCCTCCGTGAATTATTTGATACCTCCGTGAATTTTTTAACCCCCTCCGTGAGGTATTTGATACCTCCGTGAACGATTTAACCCCCTCCGTGAATTATTTGATACCTTCGTGAAATAATGAACCCCCATATGTGAATTATTTGATACCTCCGGGAATTTTTTAACCCCCTCCGTGAATTATTTGATACCTCTGTGAATTATTTAACCCCCTTCATGAATGATTTGATACCTCCGTGAATTAGTGAACCCCCCTATGTGAATTATTTCATACCTTCGTGAATTATTTAACCTCCTCCGTGAATTATTTGATACCTCCATGACTTATTTCACCCCCTCAGTGAATTTTTTCATACCTCCGTGAATCATTTAACCCCCTCCGTGAATTATTTGATACCTCCGTGAACTATTTAACCCCCTTCGTGAACGATTTGATACCTCCATGAAATAATGAACCCCTCTATGCGAATTATTTGATACCTCCGGGAATTATTTAACCCCCTCCGTGAATTATTTGATACCTCTGTGAATTATTTAACCCCCTTCATGAATTATTTGATACCTCCGTGAATCATTTCATACCTCCGTGAATTACTTAACACCCTCCGTGAATTGTTTCATACCTCCGTGAATTAATTAACCCCCTCCGTGAATTATTTGATACCTCCGTGAATTATTTAACCCCCTCCATGAATGATTTGATACCTCCGTGAATTATTTAACCGCTTCATGAATTATTTGATACCTCCGTGCATTATTTCATACCTCCGTGAATTATCTAACCCCCTCCGTCAGTTATTTCATACGTCAGTGAATCATTCAACCCCCTCCGTGAATTATTTGATACCTCCGTGAATTATTTAACCCCCTCCGTGAATTATTTGATACCTCCGTCAATTATGTAACCCCCTTCGTGAATTATTTCATACCTTCGTGAATTATTGAACCCCCTCCGTAAATTACTTCATACCTCCGTGAATTATTTAACCCCCTCGGTGAATGATTTGATACCTCCGTGAACTATTTAACCCCCTCCGTGAATGATTTGATACCTCCGTGAATTCATTAACCCCCCTATGTGAATTATCTGATACCTCCGTGAATTATGTAACCCCCTCCGTGAATTATTTGATACCTCTGTGAATTATTTAACCCCCTCCAGGAATTATTTGATACCTCCGTGAACTATTTAACCCCCTCCGTGAATGATCTGATACCTCCGTGAATCAATTAACCCCCCTATGTGAATTATTTGATACCTCCGTGAATTATTTAACCCCCTCCGTGAATTATTTCATACCTGCGTGAATTATTCAACCCCCTCTGTGAATTATTTGATACCTCCGTGACTTATTTAACCCCCTCCGTGAATAATTTGATACCTCCGTGAATTATTCAACCCCCTCCGTGAATCATTTGATACCTCCGTGAATTATTTAACCCCCTCCGTGAGTTATTTCATACCTCCGTGAATTATTTAACCCCCTCCGTGAATTATTTGATACCCCCTTGAACTATTTAACCCCCTCCATGAAGTATTTGATACCTCCGTGAATTATTTAACCCCCTGCGTGAATTATTTGATCCCTCCGTGAACAATTTAACCCCCTCCGTGAATTATTTCATACCTCCATGAATTATTTAACCCCTTCCGTGAATTATTTGATACCTCCGTGAATCATTTCATACCTCCGTGAATTATTCAACACCCTCCGTGAATTATTTCATACCTCCGTGAATTATTTAACCCCCTCCGTGAATTATTTGATACCTCCGTGAATTATTTAACCCCCTCCGTGAATTATTTGATACCTCGGTGAATTATTTAACCGCTTCATGAATTATTTGATACCTCCGTGAATTATTTCATACCTCCGTGAATTATTTAACCCCCTCCGTGAGTTATTTCATACGTCAGTGAATTATTTAACCCCCTCCGTGAATGATTTGATACCTCCGTCAATTACGTAACCCCCTTCGTGAATTATTTCATACCTTCGTGAATTATTTAACCCCCTCCGTAAATTACTTCATACCTCCGTGAATTATTTAACCCCCTCGGTGAATGATTTGATACCTCCGTGAACTATTTAACCCCCTCCGTGAATGATTTGATACCTCCGTGAATTAATTAACCCCCCTATGTGAATTATTTGATACCTCCGTGAATTATTTAACCCCCTCCAAGAATTATTTGATACCTCTGTGAATTATTTAACCCCCTCCAGGAATTATTTGATACCTCCGTGAATTATTTAACCCCCTCCTTGAATTGCTTCATACCTCCGTGAATTATTTGATACCTCCGTGAATTATTTCATACCTCCGTGGATTATATAACCCCCTCCGTGAATTATTTCATACGCCAGTGAATTATTCAGCCCCCTCCGTGACTTATTTGATACCTCCGTGAATTATTTAACCCCCTCCGTGAATTATTTCATACGCCAGTGAATTATTCAACCCCCTCCGTAAATTACTTCATACCTCCGTGAATTATTTAACCCCCTCGGTGAATGATTTCATACCTGCGTGAATTATTTGATACCTCCATGAATTATTTAACCCCCTCCGTGAATTATTTGATACCTCCGTGAACTATTTAACCCCCTCCGTGAATGATCTGATACTTCCGTGAATTAATTAACCCCCCTATGTGAATTATTTGATACCTCCGTGATTTATTTAACCCCCTCCGTGAATTATTTCATACGTCAGTGAATTATTTAACCCCCTCCGTGAATCATTTGATACCTCCGTGAATTATTCAACCCCCTCTGTGAATTATTTGATGGCCCTGTGACTTATTTAACCCCCTCCGTGAATAATTTGATACCTCCGTGAATCATTTAACCCCCTCCGTGAATTATTCCATTACTCCGTGAATTATTTAACCCCCTCCGTGAGTTATTTCATACCTCCGTGTGTTATTTAACCCCCTACGTGAATTATTTGATACCCCCTTGAACTATTTAACCCCCTCCGTGAAGTATTTGATACCTCCGTGAATTATTTAACCCCCTGCGTGAATTATTTGATCCCTCCGTGAACCATTTAACCCGCTCCGTGAATTATTTCATACCTCCGTACAATTCAACCCCCTCCGTGAATTATTTGATACCTCTGTGAATTATTTAACCCCCTCCGTGAATTATTTGATACCTGCGTGAATTATTGAACCCCCTCCATGAATTATCTGATACCTCCGTGAATTATTTAACCCACTCCGTGAATTATTTCATACCTTCGCGAATTATTTAACCCCCTCCGTGAATTATTTCATACCTCCGTGAATTATGTAACCCCCTCCGTGAATTATCTGATACCCCCATGAATCTCCTTCCATGATTTATTTCATACCTCTGTGAATTATTCAACCCCCTCCATGAATTATTTGATACCACCGTGAATTAGTTAACCCCCTCTGTGAATTATTTGATACCTCCGTGAATTATTTAACCCCCTCCGTGAATTATTTCACACCTCCGTGAATTATTTAACGCCCTCCGTGAATCATTTCATACATCTGTGAATCATTTAACCCCCTCCGTGAATTATTTGATACCTCCGTGAATTATTGCGTACCTCCGCGTGTTATTTATCCCGCTCCGTGAATTATTTCATACCTCCGTTTTTTTTAACCCCCTCTGTGAATTATTTGATACCTTCGTCAATTATGTAGCCCCCTCGGTGAATTGTTTCATACCTCCGTGAATTATGTAACCCCCTCCGTGAAATTTTCCATACCTCCGTGAATTATTTAACCCCCTCCGTGAATTATTTCATACCTCCGAGAATTATTTAACCCCCTCCGTGAATTATTTGATACCTCCGTGAATCATTTAACCCCCTCCGTGATTTATTTGATACCTCGGTGAATTATTCAACCCCCTCAGTGAATTTTTTGATAGCTCCGTGAATTATTTAACCCCCTCTGTGAATTATTTGATACCTCCGTGAATTATTTAACCCCCTCCGTGAATTATTTCACACCACCGTGAATTATTTAACGCCCTCCGTGAATCATTTCATACATCTGTGAATCATTTAACCCCCTCCGTGAATTATTTGATACCTCCGTAAATTATTTAACCCCCTCCGTGAATTATTGCGTACCTCCGCGTGTTATTTATCCCGCTCCGTGAATTATTTCATACCTCCGTTTTTTTTAAACCCCTCTGTGAATTATTTGATACCTCCGTCAATTATTTAGCCCCCTCGGTGAATTGTTTCATACCTCCGTGAATTATGTAACCCCCTCCGTGAAATTTTCCATACCTCCGTGAATCCTTTAAGCCCCTCCGTGAATCATTTGATACCTCCGTGAATTAATTTACCCCCTCCGTGAATTATTTGATACCCCCGTGAATCATTTAACCCCCTCCATGAGTTATTTCATACCTCCGTGAATTATTTCATACCTCCGTGAATTCTCCAACCGCCTCTGTGAATTATTTGATACCTCCGTGAATTATCTAACCCCCTCCGTGAATTATTTGATACCTCCCTGAATTATTTAACCCCTTCCGTGACTTGTTTCATACTTCCGTGAATTATTTAACCCCCTCCGTGAATTATTTCATACCTCCGTGAATTATTTGATACCTCCGTGAATTATTCAATCGCCTCCGTGAATGATTTCATACCTCCGTGAACTATTTGATACCTCTGTGAGCAATTTAACCCGCTCCGTGAATTATTTGATACCTCCGTGAATTATTTAACCCCCTCTGTGAATTATTTCATACCTCCGTGAATTATTTAACCCCCTCCGTGAATTATTTGATACCTCCGTGAATTATTCAACCCCCTCCGTTAATTATTTGATACCTTCGTGAATTATTCAAACCCCCTCATGAATTATTTCATACCTCCGTGAATTATTTCACACCTCCGTGAATTATTTAACCCTCGTTGTGAATTATTTGATACCTCCGTGAATTATCTAACCCCCTCCGTGAATTATTTGATACCTCCCTGAATTATTTAACCCCTCCCAATTATTTCATACCTCCGTGAACTATTTAACCCCCTCCGTGAATTATTTGATACCTCCGTGAATTATGTAACCCCGTCCATGAATTATTTGATACCTCCGTGAATTATTTAACCCCCTGCGTGAATTATTGCATACCTCCGTGAATTATTTAACCCCCTCCGCGAATTATTTGATACCTCGGTGAGTAATTCAACCCCCTCCGTGAATCCTTTCATACCTCCGTGAATTATTTAACCTCCTCTGTGAATTATTTAACCCCCTCCGTGAATTATTTCATACCTCCGTGAATTATTTAATCCCCTCCGTGAATTATTTCATGCCTCCGTGAAATATTTGATACCTTCGTGAAATATTTAACCCCCTTAATGAATTATCTGATACCTCCGTGAATTATTTAACCCCCTCCTTGAATTATTTCATACCTCCGTGAATTATTTAACCCCCTCTGTGAATTATTTGATACCTCTGTGAATTATTTAATCCCCTCCGTGAGTTATTTCATACCTCCGTGAATTATTTAACTCCCTCCGTGAATTATTCCATACCTCCGTGAATTCTTTAACCCCCTCCGTGAATTATTTGATACCTCCGTGAAATATTTAACCCCCGCCATGAATTGTTTGATAACGCCGTGAATTATATAACCCCCTCCGTGAATAATTTGATACCTCCGGGAATTATTTAACCCCCTCCGTGAATTATTTGATACCTCCGTGAATTATTTAACCCCGTCCGTGAACTATTTGATACCTCCGTGAATTCTTTAACCCCCTCCGTGAATTATTTCATACCTCTGTGAATTATTTAACCCCCTCGGTAAATTATTTGATACCTCCGTAAACGATTTAACCCCCTCCGTGAATTATTGCATACCGCCGTGAATTATCCAACCCCCTCCGTTAATTGTTTCATACCTCCGTGAATTATTTAACCCCCTTTGCGAATTATTTGATACCTCTGTGAGTAATTCAACCCCCTCCGTGAATTATTTCATACCTCCGTGAATTATTTAACCCCCTCTGTGAATTATCTAACCCCCTCCGTGAATTATTTCATACCTCCGTGAATTATTTAACCCCCTCTGTGAATCATTTAACCCCCCCGCGAATTAATTGACACCTCCGTGAATTATTTAACCCCCTCCATGAATCGTTTGATACCTTCGTGAAATATTTAACCCCCTCCGTGAATTACTTTATACCTCCGTGAATTATTTAACCGCCTCCGTGAATTATTTGACACCTCCGTGAATTATTTAACCCCCTCCGTGAGTTATTTCATACCTCCGTGAATTATTTAACTCCCTCCGTGAATTATTCCATACCTCCGTGAATTCTTTAACCCCCTCAGTGAATTATTTGATACTTCCGTGAATTATTTAACCCCCGCCACGAATTATTTGATAACTCCGTGAATTATATAACGCCCTCCGTGAATCATTTGATACCTCCGGGAATCATTTAACCCCCTCTGTGAATTATTTGATACCTCCGTGAATTATTTAACCCCCTCCGTGAATTATTTCATACCTCCGTGAATTATTTAACCCCCTCTGTGAATTATTTGATACCTCCCTGAATTATTTAACCCCTCCCAATTATTTCATACCTCCGTGAATTATTTAACCCCCTCCGTGAATTATTTGATACCTCCGTGAATTATGTAACCCCGTCCATGAATTATTTGATACCTCCGTGAATTATTTAACCCCCTGCGTGAATTATTGCATACCTCCGTGAATTATTTAACCCCCTCCGCGAATTATTTGATACCTCGGTGAGTAATTCAACCCCCTCCGTGAATCCTTTCATACCTCCGTGAATTATTTAACCTCCTCTGTGAATTATTTAACCCCCTCCGTGAATTATTTCATACCTCCGTGAATTATTTAATCCCCTCCGTGAATTATTTCATGCCTCCGTGAAATATTTGATACCTTCGTGAAATATTTAACCCCCTTAATGAATTATCTGATACCTCCGTGAATTATTTAACCCCCTCCTTGAATTATTTCATACCTCCGTGAATTATTTAACCCCCTCTGTGAATTATTTGATACCTCTGTGAATTATTTAATCCCCTCCGTGAGTTATTTCATACCTCCGTGAATTATTTAACTCCCTCCGTGAATTATTCCATACCTCCGTGAATTCTTTAACCCCCTCCGTGAATTATTTGATACCTCCGTGAAATATTTAACCCCCGCCATGAATTGTTTGATAACGCCGTGAATTATATAACCCCCTCCGTGAATAATTTGATACCTCCGGGAATTATTTAACCCCCTCCGTGAATTATTTGATACCTCCGTGAATTATTTGACCCCGTCCGTGAACTATTTGATACCTCCGTGAATTCTTTAACCCCCTCCGTGAATTATTTCATACCTCTGTGAATTATTTAACCCCCTCGGTAAATTATTTGATACCTCCGTAAATTATTTAACCCCCTCCGTGAATTATTGCATACCGCCGTGAATTATCCAACCCCCTCCGTTAATTGTTTCATACCTCCGTGAATTATTTAACCCCCTTTGCGAATTATTTGATACCTCTGTGAGTAATTCAACCCCCTCCGTGAATTATTTCATACCTCCGTGAATTATTTAACCCCCTCTGTGAATTATCTAACCCCCTCCGTGAATTATTTCATACCTCCGTGAATTATTTAACCCCCTCTGTGAATCATTTAACCCCCCCGCGAATTAATTGACACCTCCGTGAATTATTTAACCCCCTCCATGAATCGTTTGATACCTTCGTGAAATATTTAACCCCCTCCGTGAGATACTTTATACCTCCGTGAATTATTTAACCGCCTCCGTGAATTATTTGACACCTCCGTGAATTATTTAACCCCCTCCGTGAGTTATTTCATACCTCCGTGAATTATTTAACTCCCTCCGTGAATTATTCCATACCTCCGTGAATTCTTTAACCCCCTCCGTGAATTATTTGATACTTCCGTGAATTATTTAACCCCCGCCATGAATTATTTGATAACTCCGTGAATTATATAACGCCCTCCGTGAATCATTTGATACCTCCGGGAATCATTTAACCCCCTCTGTGAATTATTTGATACCTCCGTGAATTATTTAACCCCCTCCGTGAATTATTTCATACCTCCGTGAATTATTTAACCCCCTCTGTGAATTATTTGATACCTATGTGAATTATTTAATCCCCTCCGTGAGTTATTTCATACCTCCGTGAATTATTTAACTCCCTCCGTGAACTATTCCATACCTCCGTGAATTCTTTAACCCCCTCCGTGAATTATTTGATACCTCCGTGAATTATTTCGCCCCCGCCATGAATTATTTGATAACGCCGTGAATTATATAACCCCCTCCGTGAATCATTTGATACCTCTGGGAATTATTTAACCCCCTCCGTGAATTATTTGATACCTCCGTGAATTATTTAACCCCGTCCATGAACTATTTGATACCTCCGTGAATTATTTAACCCCCTCGGTGAATTATTTCATACCTCTGTGAATTATTTAACCCCCTCCGTGAATTATTTGATACCTCCGTAAATTAATTAACCCCCTCCGTGAATTATTGCATACCGCCGTGAATTATCTAACCCCCTCCGTTAATTGTTTCATACCTCCGTGAATTATTTAACCCCCTTTGCGAATTATTTGATACCTCTGTGAGTAATTCAACCCCCTCCGTGAATTATTTCATACCTCCGTGAATTATTTAACCCCCTCTGTGAATTATTTAACCCCCTCCGTGAATTATTTCATACCTCCGTGAATTATTTAACCCCCTCTGTGAATCATTTCACCCCCCCGTGAATTAATTGACACCTCCGTGAATTATTTAACCCCCTCCGTGAATCGTTTGATACCTTCGTGAAATATTTAACCCCCTCCGTGAGATACTTTATACCTCCGTGAATTTTTTAACCCCCTCCGTGAGTTATTTCATACCTCCGTGAATTATTTAACTCCCTCTGTGAATTATTCCATACCTGCGTGAATTCTTTAACCCCCTCCGTGAATTATTTGATACCTCCGTGAATCATTTAACCCCCGCCATGAATTATTTGATAACTCCGTGAATTATATAACCCCCTCCGTGAATCATTTGATACCTCCGGGAATTATTTAACCCCCTCTGTGAATTATTTGATACCTCCGTGAATGTTTTAACCCCATCCGTGAATTATTTCATACCTCCGTGAATTACTTAATCGCCTCTGTGAATCATATGATACCTCTGTGAATTATTTAAACCCCTCCGTGAATTCTTTCATACCTCCGTGATTTATTTAACCCCCTCCGCGAATTCTTCGATACCTCCGTGAATCATTTAACCCGCTCCGTGAATTATCTGATACCTCCGCGAATTATTCAACCTCTCCGTGAATTATGTAATACCTCCGCTAATTTTTTGATACCTCCGTGAATTATTTAACCCCCGCCATGAATTATTTGATAACGCCGTGAATTATACAACCCCCTCCGCGAATCATTTGATACCTCCGTGAATTCTTTAACCCCCTCCGTGAATTATTTCATACCTCTGTGAATTATTTAACCTCCTCCTTGAATTATTTGATACCTCCGTAAATTATTTAACCCCCTCCGTGAATTATTGCATACCGCCGTGAATTATCTAACCCCCTCGGTGAATTGTTTCATACCTCCGTGAATTATTTAACCCCCTTTGCGAATTATTTGATACCTCTGTGAGTAATTCAACCCCCTCCGTGAATCATTTCATACCTCCGTGAATTATTTAACTCCCTCCGTGAATTATTCCATACCTCCGTGAATTCTTTAACCCCCTCCGTGAATTATTTGATACCTCCGTGAATTATTCAACCCCCGCCATGAATTATTTGATAACTCCGTGAATTATATAACCCCCTCCGTGAATCATTTGATACATCCGGGAATTATTTAACCCCCTCTGTGAATTATTTGATACCTCCCTGAATTATTTAACCCCCTCCGTGAATTCTTTCATACCTCCGTGACTTATTTAACCCCCTCCGCGAATTCTTCGATACCTCCGTGAATTATTTAACCCCCTCCGTGAATTATTTCATACCACCGTGAAGTATCTAACCCCCTCCGTGAATTCTTTCATACCTCCGTGAATTATTCAACCCCCTCCGCGATTTCTTCGATACCTCCGTGAATCATTTAACCCCCTCCGTGATTTATTTGATACCTCGGTGAATTATTCAACCCCCTCAGTGAATTATTTGATAGCTCCGTGAATTATTTAACCCCCTCTGTGAATTATTTGATACCTCCGTGAATTATTTAACCCCCTCCGTGAATTATTTCACACCACCGTGAATTATTTAACGCCCTCCGTGAATCATTTCATACATCTGTGAATCATTTAACCCCCTCCGTGAATTATTTGATACCTCCGTAAATTATTTAACCCCCTCCGTGAATTATTGTGTACCTCCGCGTGTTATTTATCCCGCTCCGTGAATTATTTCATACCTCCGTTTTTTTTAAACCCCTCTGTGAATTATTTGATACCTCCGTCAATTATTTAGCCCCCTCGGTGAATTGTTTCATACCTCCGTGAATTATGTAACCCCCTCCGTGAAATTTTCCATACCTCCGTGAATTATTTAACCCCCTCCGTGAATTATTTCATACCTCCGAGAATTATTTAACCCCCTCCGTGAATTATTTGATACCTCCGTGAATCATTTAACCCCCTCCGTGATTTTTTTGATACCTCCGTGAATTATTCAACCCCATGGTGAATTATTTGATAGCTCTGTGAATTATTTAACCCCCTCCGTGAATTATTTGATACCACCGTGAATCCTTTAAGCCCCTCCGTGAATCATTTGATACCTCCGTGAATTAATTTACCCCGTCCGTGAATTATTTGATACCCCCGTGAATTATTTAACCCCCTCCGTGAGTTATTTCATACCTCCGTGAATTATTTCATACCTCCGTGAATTCTCCAACCGCCTCTGTGAATTATTTGATACCTCCGTGAATTATCTAACCCCCTGCGTGAATTATTTGATACCTCCCTGAATTATTTAACCCCTTCCGTGACTTGTTTCATACTTCCGTGAATTATTTAACCCCCTCCGTGAATTATTTCATACCTCCGTGAATTATTTGATACCTCCGTGAATTATTCAATCGCCTCCGTGAATGATTTCATATCTCCGTGAATTATTTCACCCCCTCCGTGAACTATTTGATACCTCTGTGAGCAATTTAACCCGCTCCGTGAATTATTTGATACCTCCGTGAATTATTTAACCCCCTCTGTGAATTATTTCATAC
Source organism: Eutreptiella sp. 'Long Island Sound 2002' (assembly GCA_964036045.1). Classification (NCBI taxonomy): domain Eukaryota; phylum Euglenozoa; class Euglenophyceae; order Eutreptiales; family Eutreptiaceae; genus Eutreptiella; species Eutreptiella sp. 'Long Island Sound 2002'. The sequence continues at coordinate 124,383,755 of OZ038380.1, read as the reverse complement.
CTCCGTGAATTATTTAACCCCCTCCGTGAATTATTTGATACCTCCGTGAATTATTCAACCCCCTCCGTTAATTATTTGATACCTTCGTGAATTATTCAAACCCCCTCATGAATTATTTCATACCTCCGTGAATTATTTCACACCTCCGTGAATTATTTAACCCTCGTTGTGAATTATTTGATACCTCCGTGAATTATCTAACCCCCTCCGTGAATTATTTGATACCTCCCTGAATTATTTAACCCCTTCTGTGACTTATTTCATACCTCCGTGAATTATTTAACCCCCTCCGTGAATTATTTGATACCTCCGTGAATTATGTAACCCCGTCCATGAATTATTTGATACCTCCGTGAATTATTTAACCCCCTGCGTGAATTATTGCATACCTCCGTGAATTATTTAACCCCCTCCGCGAATTATTTGATACCTCGGTGAGTAATTCAACCCCCTCCGTGAATCCTTTCATACCTCCGTGAATTATTTAACCTCCTCTGTGAATTATTTAACCCCCTCCGTGAATTATTTCATACCTCCGTGAATTATTTAATCCCCTCCGTGAATTATTTCATGCCTCCGTGAATCATTTAACCCCCCAGTGAATTATTTGATACCTCCGTGAATTATTTAACCCCTCCGTGAAATATTTGATACCTTCGTGAAATGTTTAACCCCCTTAATGAATTATCTGATACCTCCGTGAATTATTTAACCCCCTCCTTGAATTATTTCATACCTCCGTGAATTATTTAACCCCCTCTGTGAATTATTTGATACCTCTGTGAATTATTTAATCCCCTCCGTGAGTTATTTCATACCTCCGTGAATTATTTAACTCCCTCCGTGAATTATTCCATACCTCCGTGAATTCTTCAACCCCCTCCGTGAATTATTTGATACCTCCGTGAAATATTTAACCCCCGCCATGAATTGTTTGATAACGCCGTGAATTATATAACCCCCTCCGTGAATAATTTGATACCTCCGGGAATTATTTAACCCCCTCCGTGAATTATTTGATACCTCCGTGAATTATTTAACCCCGTCCGTGAACTATTTGATACCTCCGTGAATTCTTTAACCCCCTCCGTGAATTATTTCATACCTCTGTGAATTATCTAACCCCCTCCGTAAATTATTTGATACCTCCGTAAATGATTTAACCCGCTCCGTGAATTATTGCATACCGCCGTGAATTATTTAACCCCCTTTGCGAATTACTTGATACCTCTGTGAGTAATTCAACCCCCTCCGTGAATTATTTCATACCTCCGTGAATTATTTAACCCCCTCTGTGAATTATCTAACCCCCTCCGTGAATTATTTCATACCTCCGTGAATTATTTAACCCCCTCTGTGAATCATTTAACCCCCCCGCGAATTAATTGACACCTCCGTGAATTATTTAACCCCCTCCGTGAATCGTTTGATACCTTCGTGAAATATTTAACCCCCTCCGTGAATTACTTTATACCTCCGTGAATTATTTAACCGCCTCCGTGAATTATTTGACACCTCCGTGAATTATTTAACCCCCTCCGTGAGTTATTTCATACCTCCGTGAATTATTTAACTCCCTCCGTGAATTATTCCATACCTCCGTGAATTCTTTAACCCCCTCCGTGAATTATTTGATACTTCCGTGAATTATTTAACCCCCGCCATGAATTATTTGATAACTCCGTGAATTATATAACGCCCTCCGTGAATCATTTGATACCTCCGGGAATCATTTAACCCCCTCTGTGAATTATTTGATACCTCGGTGAATTATTTAACCCCCTCCGTGAATTATTTCATACCTCCGTGAATTATTTAACCCCCTCTGTGAATTATTTGATACCTATGTGAATTATTTAATCCCCTCCGTGAGTTATTTCATACCTCCGTGAATTATTTAACTCCCTCCGTGAACTATTCCATACCTCCGTGAATTCTTTAACCCCCTCCGTGAATTATTTGATACCTCCGTGAATTATTTCACCCCCGCCATGAATTATTTGATAACGCCGTGAATTATATAACCCCCTCCGTGAATCATTTGATACCTCTGGGAATTATTTAACCCCCTCCGTGAATTATTTGATACCTCCGTGAATCATTTAACCCCGTCCATGAACTATTTGATACCTCCGTGAATTATTTAGCCCCTCGGTGAATCATTTCATACCTCTGTGAATTATTTAACCCCCTCCGTGAATTATTTGATACCTCCGTAAATTATTTAACCCCCTCCGTGAATTATTGCATACCGCCGTGAATTATCTAACCCCCTCCGTTAATTGTTTCATACCTCCGTGAATTATTTAACCCCCTTTGCGAATTATTTGATACCTCTGTGAGTAATTCAACCCCCTCCGTGAATTATTTCATACCTCCGTGAATTATTTAACCCCCTCTGTGAATTATTTAACCCCCTCCGTGAATTATTTCATACCTCCGTGAATTATTTAACCCCCTCTGTGAATCATTTCACCCCCCCGTGAATTAATTGACACCTCCGTGAATTATTCAACCCCCTCCGTGAATTACTTTATACCTCCGTGAATTATTTAACCCCCTCCGTGAGTTATTTCATACCTCCGTGAATTATTTAACTCCCTCTGTGAATTATTCCATACCTGCGTGAATTCTTTAACCCCCTCCGTGAATTATTTGATACCTCCGTGAATTATTTAACCCCCGCCATGAATTATTTGATAACTCCGTGAATTATATAACCCCCTCCGTGAATCATTTGATACCTCCGGGAATTATTTAACCCCCTCTGTGAATTATTTGATACCTCCGTGAATTATTTAACCCCATCCGTGAATTATTTCATACCTCCGTGAATTACTTAATCGCCTCTGTGAATCATATGATACCTCTGTGAATTATTTAAACCCCTCGGTGAATTCTTTCATACCTCCGTGACTTATTTAACCCCCTCCGCGAATTCTTCGATACCTCCGTGAATCATTTAACCCCCTCCGTGAATTATCTGATACCTCCGCGAATTATTCAACCTCTCCGTGAATTATGTAATACCTCCGCTAATTTTTTGATACCTCCGTGAATTATTTAACCCCCGCCATGAATTATTTGATAACGCCGTGAATTATACAACCCCCTCCGTGAATCATTTGATACCTCCGGGAATTATTTAACCCCCTCCGTGAATTATTTGATACCTCCGTGAATTATTTAACCCCGTCCATGAATTATTTGATACCTCCGTGAATTATTTAACCCCCTCCGTGAATTATTTCATACCTCTGTGAATTATTTAACCTCCTCCTTGAATTATTTGAGGCCTCCGTAAATTATTTAACCCCCTCCGTGAATTATTGCTTACCGCCATGAATTATCTAACCCCCTCCGTGAATTGTTTCATACCTCCGTGAATTATTTAACCCCCGTTGCGAATTATTTGATACCTCTGTGAGTAATTCAACCCCCTCCGTGAATCATTTCATACCTCCGTGAATTATTTAACTCCCTCCGTGAATTATTCCATACCTCCGTGAATTCTTTAACCCCCTCCGTGAATTATTTGATACCTCCGTGAATTATTCAACCCCCGCCATGAATTATTTGATAACTCCGTGAATTATATAACCCCCTCCGTGAATCATTTGATACATCCGGGATTTATTTAACCCCCTCTGTGAATTATTTGATACCTCCGTGAATTATTTAACCCCCTCCGTGAATTCTTTCATACCTCCGTGACTTATTCAACCCCTCCGTGAATTATTTGATACCTCCGTGAATTATGTAACCCCCTCCGTGAATTATCTGATACCTCCATGAATTATTTAACCCCCTCCGTGAATCATTTCATACCTCCGTGAATTATGTAATACCTCCCTTTATTATTTGATACCTCCGTGAATTATTTAACCCCCTCCGTGAATTATTTCATACCTCCGTGAATTATCTAATCCCCTCCGTGAAATATTTGATACCTCCGTGAATTATTTAAACCCCTCCGTGAATTATTTGATACCACCGTGAGTATTTACACCCTCCGTGAATTATTTGATACCTCCGTGAATTATTTAACCCCTGCGTGAATTATTTCACACCTCCGTGAATTATTTAACCCCCTCCGTGAATCATTTCATACCTCCGTGAATTACTTAATCCCCTCTGTGAATTATTATCTAACCCGGTCCGTGAATTATTTGATACCTACGTGAATTATCTAACCCCCTCCGTGAATTATTTGATACCTCCATGAATAATTCAACCCCCTCCGTCAATTATTTGTTTCCCCCGTGAGTAATTTAACCCCATCCGTGAATTATTTCATACCTCCGTGAATCATTTAACCCCCTCCGTGAATTATTTCATACCTCCGTGAATTATTTAACCCCCTCCGCGATTTATTTGATACCTCCGTGAATTATTCAACCCCCTTCGTGAATTATTTGATAGCTCTGTGAATTGTTTAACCCCCACCGTGAATTATTTGATACCTCCGTGAACTATCTAACCCCCTCCGTGAATTATTTGATACCTCCGTGATATATTTAACCCACTCCGTTAATCATTTCATACCCCCGTCAGTATTTTAACCCCCTCCGTGAATCATTTAACCCCCTTCGTGAATTATTTGATACCTCCGTGGATTATTTAACCTCCTCCGTGAGTTATTTGATACCTCCGTGAATTATTCAACCCCCTCAGCAAATTATTTGATAGCTCTGTGAATTATCCAACCCCCTCCGTTAATTATTTCATGCCTCCGTGAATTATTTCAACCCCTTGGTGAATTATTTGATACCTCCGTGAATTATCTAACCCCCTCCGTGAATTATTTGATACCTCCGTGAAATATCTGACCCCCTCCGTGAATCATTTCATACCGCCGTGAATGATTCACCCCCTCGGTGAATTATTTGATACCTCCGTGAATTATTTAACCCCCTCTGTGAATTATTTGATACCTCCGTGAATTATTCAACCCCCTCCGTGAATTATTTGATAGCTCTGTGAATTATTTAAACCCCTCCGTGAATTATTTGATAGCTCTGTGAATTATTTCACCCCCTCCGTGAATTATTTGATACCTCCGTGAATCTTTTAAGCCCCACCGTTAATTATTTCATACCTCCGTGAATTATTTTACCCCCTCCGTGAATCATTTGATACCTCCGTGAATCTTTTAAGCCTCTCCGTGAATTATTTGATACATCCGTGAATTATTTAACCCCCTCCGTGAATTATTTGATACCTCCGTGACACGGGGGAGGCGTCTCCTCGGTCCCGGTACGCCCCCCCCCCCCCCCTTCGGGCCCTCCGGGCCCACTTAGTTACCAAGGGTCAATGGCTACTGACCATACATATGATGGCGCCTGATATTTTTTTATTTCGTTCCCCTTGCCCACGTAGCATCCCTCCCCGCCCAGGCGGTGGAGCACCCCAACACTATACTTGAACCCAACCTTGACTCTAACGCCCACCCCAGCCCTCAGCCTGCTCCTAACCCTACACCTAATCCTACCCATGACCCTAACCCTAACCCTAACCCTAGCCCTAACCATAGCCCCAGCTCTCACCCCAGAGGGAGGCCAAGGGGAGGTAACGGGAGCCTGTCCCCCCCCCCCCAGCACCCCAAATCGCCCCACCTGGGACCCCCCCCCCAACTGACCCTCCCGACCGCCCCCCCCCCCCATCGCCCCTCCCTGAACCCCCCCTCAAATGCCCCCCCCCCCCCCCCCCCCCCCCCCCCCCAGAGGCCTTCGGCCCAATTCTACTGCGGAGGGGAGTCGCGTCTAAAAGCGGGGGGACAGCCCCCCCGTGCTCCATGAATTATTTAACCCCCTCCGTTAACTATTTCATGCCTCCGTGAACCATTTCAACGCCTCCGTGAATTATTTGATACCTCCGTGAATTATTTAAGCCCTCCGTGAATTATTTCATACCTCTGTGAATTATTTAACCCCCTCCGTGAATTATTTGATACCTCCGTGAATTATTTAACCCCCTCGGTGAATTGTTTGATACCTCCGTGAATTATTTAACCCCCTCCGTGAATTGTTTTATACCTCGGTGAATTATCTAACCCCTCCGTGAATTATTTGACACCTCCGTGAATCATTTCACCCCTCCGTGACTTATTTCATACCTCCGTGAATTATTTAACCCCTCCGTGAATTATTTGATACCCCCTTAAACTTTTTAACCCCTTCGGTGAATCATTTGATACCTCCCTCAATTATTTAACCCCCTCCGTTGATTATTTGATACCTCCGTGAATTATTTAACCCCCTCCGTGGATTACTGGATACCTCCGTGAATTATTTAACCCCGTCCGTGAATAATTTGATACCACCGTGAAGTATTTAACCTCGTCCGCGAGTTATTTCATACCTACGTGAATTATCTAACCCCCTCCGTGAATTATTTGATACCTCCGAGAATTATTGAACCCCCTCCGTGAATTATTTGATACCGCCGTGAATGATTTTACCCTGTGCGTAAAATATTTCATACCGCTGTGAGGTAAATAACCTCCTCGGTGAATTATTTCATACCTCCGTGAATTATTCAATTGCCTCCGTCAATTATTTCATATCTCCGTGAATTATTTAACCCCCTCCGTGAACTATCTTATACCTCCGTGAATTATTTAACCTCCTCCGTGAATTATTTGATACCTCCGTGAGTAATCTAACCCCCTCCGTGAATCATTTAACCCCCTCCGTGAATTATTTGATACCTCCGTGAATTATTTAACCCCGTCCATGAATTATTTGACACCTCCGTGAATTATCTAACCCCCTCCGTGAATTATTTAACCCCCTCCGTGAATTATTCGATACCTCCGTGAATCATTTAACCCCTTCCGTGAATTTTTTCATACCTCCGTGAATTATCTAACCCCCTCCGTGAATTATTTAACCCCCTCCGTGAATTATTTCATACCTCCGTGAATTATTTGACCCCCTCCGTGAATTATTCGATACCTCTGTGAATTATTTAACCCCCTCCGTGAATTATTTGATATCTCCGTGAATTATTTCACCCCCTCCGTGAATTATTTGATACCTCCGTGAATTATTTAACCCCCTCCGTGAATAATTTGATACCGCCGTGAATTGTTTAACCCCCTCCGTCAATTATTGCATACCGCCGTGAATCATCTGACCCCCTCCGTGAATTAGTTCATACCTCCGTGAATTATTTAACCCCCTCCGCGAATTATTTGATACCTCCGTGAGTAATTCAACCACCTCCGTGAATTTTTTGATACCTCCGTGAAATATTTAACCCCCTCCGTGAATTATTTCATACATCTAACCGCCTCCGTTGATTATTTGATGGCCTCCGTGAAATATTTAACCCCCTCCGTGAATTATTTCATACATCTAACCCCCTCCGTTGATTATTTGATAACTCCGTGAATTATTTAACCCCCTCCGTGGATTACTTGCTTCCTCCGTGAATTATGTAACCCCGTCCGTGAATTATTTGATACCTCCGTGAAGTATTTCACCTCGTCCGCGAATTATTTCATACCTACGTGAATTATCTAACCCCCTCCGTGAATTAGTTGATACCTCCGTGAATTATTGAACCCCTTCCGTGAATTATTTGATACCTCCGTGAATTATTTTACCCCGTCTGTGAATTATTTCATACCGCTGTGAATTTTTTGACCCCCTGCGTGAATTATTTCATACCTCCGTGAATTATTTGATACCTCCGTGACACGGGAGGGGGCGTCTTCTCGGTCCCGGTACGCGCCTCCCCCCCCCCCCCTTCGGGCCCTCCGGGCCCACTTAGTTACCAAGGGTCAATGGCTACTGACCATACATATGGTGGCGCCTGAAATTTTTTTTTCATTCCCCTTGCCCACGTAGCATCCCTCCCCGCCGAGGCGGTGGAGCACCCCAACACTATACTTGAACCCAACTTTGACTCTAACGCCCACCCCAGCCCTCAGCCTGCTCCTAACCCTACACCTAACCCTAGCCCCAGCTCTCACCCCAGAGGGAGGCCAAGGGGAGGTAACAGGAGCCTGTGCCCCCCCCCCAACTGACCCTCCCGACCCCCCCCCCCCCATCGCCCCTCCCTGAACCCCCCCCCCCAAGGGCCTTCGGCCCACTTCTACTGCGGGGGGGAGTCGCGTCTAAAAGCGGCGGGACAGCCCCCCCGTGCTCCATGAATTATTTAACCCCCTCCGTTAATTATTTCATGCCTCCGTGAACCATTTCAACCCCTCCATGAATTATTTGATACCTCCGTGAATTATTTAAGCCCCTCGGTGAATTATTTGATACCTCCGTGAATTATTTAACCCCCTCCGTGAATTATTTTATACCTCGGTGAATTATCTAACCCCTCCGTGAATTATTTGACACCTCCGTGAATCATTTAACCTCTCCGTGAATTATTTGATACCCCCTTAAACTTTTTAACCCCCTCGGTGAATCATTTGATACCTCCGTGAATTATTTAACCCCCTCCGTTGATTATTTGATACCTCCGTGAATTATTTGACCCCCTCCGTGGATTACTGGATACCTCCGTGAATTATTTAACCCCGTCCGTGAATTATTTGATACCTCCGTGAATTATTTAACCTCCTCCGTGAATTATTTGATACCTTCGTGAGTAATCTAACCCCCTCCGTAAAATTTTTAACCCCCTCCGTGAATTATTTGATACCTCTGTGAATTTTTTAACCCCGTCCATGAATTATTTGACACCTCGGTGAATTATTTAACCCCCTCCTTGAATTATTTCATACCTCCGTGAATTATTTAACCCCCTCCGTGAATTATTCGATACCTCCGTGAATTATTTAACCCCCTCCGTGAATTTTTCATACCTCGCCGAATTATCTAACCCCCTCCGTGAATTATTTCATACGTCCGTGAATTATTTCACCCCCTCCGTGAATTATTTGATACCTCCGTGAATTATTTAACCCCCTCGGTGAATCATTTGATACCTCCGTGAATTGTTTAACCCCCTCCGTGAATTATTGCATACCGCCGTGAACCATCTGACCCGCTCCGTGAATTATTTCATACCTCCGTGAATGATTTAACCCCCTCTGCGAATCATTTGATACCTCCGTGAGTAATTCAACCACCTCCGTGAATTTTTTGATACCTCCGTGAAACATTTAAGCCCCTCCGTGAATTATTTCATACATCTAACCCCCTCCGTTGATTATTTGATACCTCCCTGAATTATTTAACCCCCTCCTTGGATTACTGAATACCTCCGTGAATTATTTAGCCCCGTCCGTGAATTATTTGATACCTCCGTGAAGTATTTGACCTCGTCCGCGAATTATTTCATAGCTACGTGAATTATCTAACCCCCTCCGTGAATTATTTGATACCTCCGTGAATTATTTTACCCCATCCGTGAATTATTTCATACCGCTGTGAATTATTCAACCCCCTGCGTGAATCATTTCATACCTCCGTGAATTATTTAACCCCCTCCGTGAATTATTTAACCACCTCCGTGAATTATTTTATACCTCCCTGAATTATTCAACCCCCTCCGTGAATTGTTTGATACCTCCGTGAATTATTTAACCCCTTCCGTGAATTTTTTCATACATCCGTGAATGATCTGACCCCCTCCGTGGATTATTTCATACGTCCGGGAATTATTTCACCCCCTCCGTGAATTATTTGATACCTCCGTGAATTATTTAACCCCCTCCGTGAATTATTTCATACCTCCGTGAATTATTTAACCCCCTCCGTGAATTATTTAACCCCCTCCGTGAATTATTTGATACTTCCGTGAATTATTTAACCCCTTCCGTGAAATTTTTTCATACCTCCGTGGATTATCTAACCCCCTCCGTGATTTATTTCATACGTCCGTGAATTATTTCACCCCCTCCGCGAATTATTTGATACCTCCGTGAGTAATTCAACCACCTCCGTGAATTATTTGATACCTCCGTGAAATATTTAACCCCCTCCATGAATTACTTGATACCTCCGTGAATTATTTCACCCCGTCCATGAATTATTTGACACCTCGGTGAATTATTTAACCCCCTCCTTGAATTATTTAACCCCCTCTGTGAATTATTTCATACCTCCGTGAATTATTTAACCCCCTCCGTGAATCATTTGATACCTCCGTGAGTTGTTTAACCCCCTCCGTGAATTATTGCATACCGCCGTAAACCATCTGACCCGCTCCGTGAATTAGTTCATACCTCCGTGAATTATTTAACCCCCTCCGCGAATTATTTGATACCTCGGTGAGTAATTCAACCACCTCCGTGAATTTTTTGATACCTCCGTGAATTATTTCATACATCTAACCCCCTCCGTTGATTATTTGATACCTCCCTGAATTATTTAACCCCCTCCGTGGATTACTGGATACCTCCGTGAATTATTTAGCCCCGTCCGTGAATTATTTGATACCTCCGTGAAGTATTTAACCTCGTCCGCGAATTATTTCATACCTATGTGAATTATCTAACCCCCTCCGTGAATTATTTGATACCTCCAAGAATTATTGAACCCCCTCCGTGAATTATTTGATACCTCCGTGAATTATTTTACCCCGTCCGTGAATTATTTCATACCGCTGTGAATTATTTAACCCCCTGCGTGAATTATTTCATACCTCCGTGAATTATTTAACCCCCTCCGTGAATTATTTAACCGCCTCCGTGAATTATTTCATACCTCCGTGAATTATTTAACCCGCTCCGTGAATTGTTTGATACCTCCGTGAATTATTTAACCCCTTCCGTGAATTTTTTCATACCTCCGTGAATGCTCTAACCCCCTCCGTGAATTATTTCATACGTCGGGGAATTATTTCACCCCCTCTGTGAATTATTTGATACCTCCGTGAATTTTTTAACCCCCTCCGTGAATTATTTCATACCTCCGTAAATTATTTAACCCCCTCCGTGAATTATTTAACCCCCTCCGTGAATTATTTAATACCTCCGTGAATTATTTAACCCCCACCGTGAATTATTTGATACCTCCGTGAATTATTTAACCCCCTCCGTGAATTATTTCATACGTCCGTGAATTATTTCACCCCCTCCGCGAATTATTTGATACCTCCGTGAGTAATTCAGTCACCTCCGTGAATTATTTGATACCTCCGTGAAATATTTAACCCCCTCCGTGAATTATTTCATACATCCGTGAATTATTTAACCCCCTCCGTGAATTATTTCATACCTCCGTGAATTATTTAACCCCCTCGGTGAATTATTTCATACGTCCGTGAATCATTTCACCCCTTCCGTGAATTATTTGATACCTCCCTGATATATTTAACCCCCTCCGTGAATCATTTGATACCTCCGTGAATTATTTAACCCCCTCCGTGAATTATTGCATACCGCCGTGAATTATCTAACCCCCTCCGTGAATTATTTAATACCTCCGTGAATCATTCAACCCCCTCCGTGAATTTTTTCATGCCTCCTTGAATTATTTAATCCCCTCGGTGAATCATTTGGTACCTCCGTGAATTATTTAACCCCATCCGTGAAATGCTTGATACCTCCGTCAATTACTTAACCCCCTCCGTGAATTATTTCATACCTCCGTGAATTATTTAACCCCGTCCGTGAATTATTTCATACCTTTGTGAATTATTTAACCCCCTCCGTGAATTCTTTGATGCCCCCGTGAATGATTTAACCCCCTCCGTGAGGTATTTCATACCTCCGTGAATTATTTATCCCCCTCCGTGAATTTTTTCATACCTCCGTGAATTATTTAACCCCCTCCGTGAGTTATTTGATACCTCTGTGAATTATTTCACCCACTCCGTGAATTATTTGATACCTCCGTGAATTATTTAACCCCCTCCATGAATTTTTTGATAACGCCGTGAATTATATAACCCCCTCCGTGAATTATTTGATCCCTCCGGGAATTATTTAACCCCCTCTGTGAATTGTTTGATACCTCCGTGAATTATATAACCCCCTCCGTGAATTATTTGATACCTCCGTGAATCATTTAACCCCCTCCGTCAATTATTTCATACCGTCGTGAATTATTTAACCCCCTCCTTGAACTATTTCATACCTCCGTGAATTATTTAACCCCATCCGTGAAATGCTTGATACCTCCGTGAATTACTTAACCCCTTCCGTGAATTATTTCATACCTCCGTGAATTATTCAACCCCGTCCGTGAATTATTTCATACCTCCGTGAATTATTTAACCCCTTCCGTGAATTCTTTGATGCCTCCGTGAATGATTTAACCCCCTCGGTGAATTATTTCATACCTCCGTGAATTAACTAACCCCCTCCGTGAATTATTCGATACATCCGTGAATTATTTAACCCCTTTGTGCCTTATTTGATACCCCCGTGAATTATTTAACCCCCTCCGTGAATTATTTGATACCTCCGTGAATTATTCCACCCCCTCTGTGAATTATTCGATACCTCCGTGAATTATTCAACCCCCTCCGTGAATTATTTAACCCCCTTCCTGAAATCCTTCATACCTCCGTGAATTATCTGACCTCCTCCGTGAATGATTTGATACCTCCGTGAATTTTTTAACCCCTCCGTGTCTTATTTCATACCTCCGTGAATTACTTAACCCCCTGTGTGAATTATTTGATACGTCGGTGAATTATTTAACCCCCCCCCGTGAATTTTTTGATACCTCCGTGAATTATTTAATACCTCCGTGAATTATATAACCCCCTCCATGAATTATTTGACACCTCCGTGAATTATTTGATACCCCCAGGAATGACCCCCTCCGTGTATTATCCGTCGATTCTTTGATACCTCCGTGAATTATTTAACCCCCTCCGTGAATTATTTCGTACCTCCCTGAATTTTTTCACCCCCTCCGTGAATTATTTGATACCTCCGTGAATTATTTAACCCCCTCTGTGAATTATTTGATACCTCCGTGAATTATTCAACCCCCTCCGTCAATCATTTCATACCGTCGTGAATTATTTAACCCCCTCCTTGCATTTTTTGATACCTCCGTGAATCATTTAACCACCTCCATGAATTATTTCTTACCTCCGTGAAGTATCCAACCCCCCCGGTGAATTATTTCATACCTCCGGGAATTATTTAACCCCCTCCGTGAATTATTGGATACGACCGTGAATTATTTCACCCCCTCCGTGAATTATTCCATACCTCCGTGAATTATTTAACCCCCTCCGTGAATTATCTAGCCTCCTCCGTGAATTATTTCATACCTCCGTGATTTATCTAACCCCCTCCGTGAAGTATTTGATACCTCCGTGAATTATATAATCCTCCGTGTCTTACTTCATACCTCTGTCAATTAATCAAGCCCCTCCGTAAATTGGTTCATACCTCTGTGAATTACTGAAACCCCTCCGTGAATTATTTGATACCTCTGTGAATTATTTAACCCCCTCCGTGAATCTTTTGATACCTCCGTGAATTATTTCATATCTCCCTGAATTATTTAACCCCCTCCGTGAACTATCTCATACCTTCGTGAATTATTTAACCCCGTCCGTGAATTATTTGATACCTCCGTGATTAATTTAACCCCCTCCGTGGATTATTAAATACCTCCGTGAATTATTTAGCCCCGTCCGTGAATTCTTCTATACCTCCGTGAATTATTTAACCCCGTCCATGAATTATTTGATACCTCCGTGAATTATTTAACCCCCTCCGTGAATTATTTCATACCTCCTTGAACTATTTCATATCTCCGTGAATTATTTAACCTCCTCCGTGAACTATCTCATACCTCTGTGAATTATTTAACCCCGTCCGTGAATTATTTGATACCTCCGTGAGTAATTTAACCCCCTCCGTGAATTATTTGATACCTCCGTGAATTATTTTACCCCGTCCATGATGTATTTGATACCTCCGTGAATTATTTAACCCCCTCCGTGAATTATTTCATACCTCCGTGAATTATTTAACCCTCTCCGTTAGTTATTTCATGCCTCCGTGAATTATTTAACCCCCTCCGTGAATTATGGTATGCCTCCGTGAATTATTTCACCCCCTCCGTGAATCATTTGATACCTCCGTGAAATATTTAACCCCTTCCGTGAATTATTTCATACCTCCGTGAATTATCTAACCCCCTCCGTGAATTATTTCATACGTCCGTGAATTATTTAACCCCCTCCGTGAATTATTTAACCCCCGCCGTGAATTATTCAACCCCATATGTGAAATGCTTGATACCTCCGGGAATCATTTAACCCCCTCCGTGAATTATTTGATACCCCCGGGAATTATTTAACCCCCTCTGTGAATTATTTGATACCGCCGTGAATTATTTAACCCCCTCCGTGAATCATTTGATACCTCAGGGAATTATTTAACCCCTCCGTAACTTTTTTCATACCTTCGTGAATTATTTAACCCCCTCCATGAATTATTTGATACCTCCGTGAATTATTTCACCCCCTTCGTGAATTATTTGATACCTCCGTGAATTATGTAACCCCCTCCATGAGTTTTTTGATAACGCCGTGAATTATATAACCCCCTCTGTGAATTATTTGATACCTCCCGTGAATTAACACACCCCCTCGGTGAATTATTCGATACCACCGTGAATTATTGAACCCCTTCGTATCTTATTTGATACCCCGTGAATTATTTCACCCCTTCCGTGAATTATTCGATACCTCCGTGAATTATTTAACCCCCTCCGTGAATGATTCGATACCTCCGTGAATTTTTTAACCCCCTCCGTGTCTTATTTCATACGTCTGTGAATTATTTAACCCCCTCCGTGAACTTTTTCATACCTCCGTGAATTACTTAACCCCCTCCGTGAATTATTTGATACCTCCGTGAATTATTTAACCCCCTCCGTGAATTTGTTGATACCTCCGTGACTTATTTCATACCTCCATGAATTATTTAACCCCCCTCCGTGAATTAGTTCATACCTCCGTGAATTATTTCACCCCTCCGTGAATTATTTGATACCGCCGGGAGTCATTTAACCCCCTCCGTGAATTTTTTGATACCCCAGGGAATTATTTAACCCCCTCCGTGAATTATCTGATACCTCCGTGAATTAGTTAACCCCCTCCATGAATTATATGATACCTCCGTGAATTATTTCACCCCCTCCGTGAATTATTTGATACCTCCGGGAATTTTTTAACCCCCTCCGTTAATTATTTGATGCCTCTCTGAATTATTTAACCCCCTCCGTCAATTCTTTCATACCTCCGTGAATTATTTAAGCCCCTCCGTGAATTATTTCATACCTCCGTTAATAATTTAACCCCCTCCGTGAATTATTTCATACCTTCGTGAATTGTTCAACCCCCTCCGTGAATTATCTGATACCCCCGTGAATTATTTAACCCCCTCCGTGAATTATTTGATACCTCCGTGAATTTTTTAACCCCCTCCGTGAATTATGGAATACCTCCGTGAATTATTCAACCCCCTCCGTGATTTTTTTTCATACCCCCGTGAATTATATAACCCCCTCCGTGAATTATGGGATACCTCCGTGAATTATTTACCCCCCTCCGTGAATTTTTTTCATACCTCCGTGAATTATATAACCCCCTCCGTGAATTATTTGATACCTCTGCGAATTATTATACCCCTCCGTGAATTATTTGATACCTCCGTGAATAAATTAACCCCCTCCTTGAATTATTTGATACCTCCGTGAATTATTTAACCCCCTCCGTGAATTATTTCATACCTCCGTGAAGTATCTAACCCCCTCCGTGAATTATTTCATACCTCCGTGAATTATTCGATACCTCCGTGAATTATTTAACCCCTTCGTGTCTTATTTGATACCCCCGTGAAATATTTGGCCCCCTTCGTTAATTATTTGATACCTCCGTGAATCATTTCACCCCCTCCGTGAATTATTCGATACCTCCGTAAATTATTTAACCCTCTCCGTGAATTATTTCATACCTCCGTGAATTATCTAACCCCCTTCGTGAATTATTTGATACCTCCGTGAATTATTTAACCCCTCCGTGAATTATTTCATACCTCCGTGAATTATTTAACCCCCTCCGTGAATCATTTCATACCTCCGTGAATTATTTAACCCCCTCTGTGAATTATTTGATACCTGCGTGAATTATTTAACCACCTCCGTGAATTAGTTCATACCTCCGTGATTTATTTCACCCCTCCGTGAATTATTTGATACCTCCGTGAGTCATTTAACCCCCTCCGTGAATTATTTTATACCCCTGCGAATCATTTAACCCCCTCCGTGAATTATCTGATACCTCCGTGAATTATTTAACCCCCTCCGTGATTTATTTGATACCTCCGTGAATTATTTAACCCCTCCGTGACTTATTACATACCTTCGTGAATTATTTAACCCCCTCCGTGAATTATTTCATACCTCCGTGAATTATTTAACCCCCTCCGTGAATTATTTGATACCTCCGTGAATTATTCAACCCCCTCCATGAATTATTTGATACCTCCGTGAATTATCTAACCCCCTCCTTGAATTATTTGATACCTCCGGGAATTTTTTAACCCGCTCTGTGAATTATTTGATGCCTCCCTGAATTATTTAACCCCCTCCGTCAATTCTTTCATACCTCCGTGAATTGTTTAACCCCCTTCATGAATTATGTCATACCTCCGTGAATTCTTTAACCCCCTACGTGAATTATTTGATACCTCCTTTAATAATTTAACCCCCTCCGTGAATTATTTGATACCTCCGTGAATTATTTCACCACCTCTGTGAATTATTTCATACCTCCGTGAATTGTTCAACCCCCTCCGTGAATTATTTGATACCTCCGTGAATTATTCAACCCCCTCCATGAATTATGTGATACCCCCGTAAATTTTTGAACCCCCTCGGTGAATTATGGGATACCTCCGTGAATTATTTAACCCCCTCCGTGAATTTTTTTCACACCTCCGTGAGATATTTGATACCTCCGTGAATGATTATACCCCTCCGTGACTTATTTGATACCTCCGTTAATTATTTGACCCCCTCCTTGAATTATTTGATACCTCCGTGAAGTATCTAACCGCCTCGGTGAATTATTTCATACCTCCGTGACTTATTCGTCACCTCCGTGAATTATTTAACCCCTTCGTGTCTTATTTGATACCCCCGTGAATGATTTAACCCCCTTCGTTAATTATTCGATACCTCCGTGAATCATTTCACCCCCTCCGTGAATTATTCGATACCTCCGTGAATTATTTAACCCCCTCCGTTGATTATTTGATACCTCCGTGAATTGTTCAACCCCCTCTGTGAATTATTGGATACCTCCGTGAATTATTTAACCCCCTCCGTGACCTATTTGATATCTCCGTGAATTATTTCATACCTTCTGGAATTATTTAACCCCCTCCGTGAATTACTTCATACCTCCGTGAATTATGTAACCCCCTCCGCGAATCATGGGATACCTCCGTGAATTATTTAACCCTCTCCGTGAATTTTTTTCATACCTCCGTGAACTATATGACCCGCTCCGCGAATTATGGGATACCTCCGTGAACTATTTAACCCCCTCCGTGAATTTTTTTCATACCTCTGTGAATCATTTAACCCCATCCGTCAATTATTTCATACCGTCGTGAATTATTTAACCCCCTCCTTGAACTATTTCATACCTCCGTGAATTATTTAACCCCCTCCGTGAATTATTTCATACCTCCGTGAAGTATCTAACCCCCTCGGTGAATTATTTCATACCTCCGTGAATTAACTAACCCCCTCCGTGAATTATTCGATACCTCCGTGAATTTTTTAACCCCTTCGTGTCTTATTTGATACCCCCGTGAATTATTTCACCCCCTTCGTTAATTGCTTGATACCTCCGTGAATCATGTCACCCCCTCTGTGAATTATTCAGTACCTCCTTGAATTACTTAACCCCCTCCGTGAGTTATTTCATACCTCCGTGAATTATGTAACCCCCTCCGTGAATTATTTCATATCTCCCTGAATTGTGTAACCCCCTCCGTGAATTATTTGATACCTCCGTGAATCATTTAACCCCTCTTGGTCTTATTTCATACCTCTGTGAATTATTTAACCCCCTCCGTGAATTATTTCATACCTCCGTGAATTACTTAGCCCCCTCCGTGAATTTTTAGATACCTCCGTGAATTATTTCATAACTCCGTGAATTATTTAACCCCCTCCATGAATTGTTTGATACCTCCGTGAATTATTTAACCCCCTCCATGAATTATTTGACACATCCGTGAATTATTTAACCCCTTCCGTGAAATATTTGATACCCCCATGAATTATTTAACCCCCTCCATGAATTATTTGACACCTCCGTGAATTATTTAACCCCCTCCGTGAATTATTTGATACCCCCGTGAATTATTTGAACCCCCTCCATGAATTATCTTATACTCCCGGGAATTATTTAACCCCCTCCGTGAATTATCTGATTCCTCCGTGAATTATTTAACATCCTTCGTGAATTATTTGATACCTCCGTGAATCATTTAACCCCTCCGTGACTTATTTCATACCTCCGTGAATTGTTTCATACCTCCGTGAATTTTTTCACCCTCTCCGTGAATTAGGTGATACCTCCGTGAATTATTCAACCCCCTCCATGAATTATTTCATACCTCCGTGAATTATTTAACCGCTTCATGAATTATTTGATACCTCCGTGAATTATTTAACCCCCTCCGTGAATTATTTAACCCCCTACGTGAATTATTTGATACCTCCGGGAGTTATGTAACCCCCTCGGTGAATTATTTGATACCTCCGTGAATTATTTAACCCCCTCCATGAATTATTTCATACCTCCGTGAATTATTCAACCCCCTCCGTGAATTATTTGATACCTCCGTTAATAATTTCACCCCCTGGGTGAATTATTTCACACCTACGTGAATTATTTAACCCCCTCCGTGAATTATTTGATACCTCCGTTAATAATTTAACCCCCTCCGTGAATAATTTGATACCCCCGTGAATTATTTAACCCCATCCGTGAATTATTTGACACCCCCGTGAATTATTTAACCCCCTCCGTGAATTATGGGATTCCTCCGTGAATTATTGAACCCCCTCCGTGAATTTTTTGCATACATCCGTGAATTATGTAACCCCCTCCATGAATTATGGGATACCTCCGTGAATTATTTAACCCCCTCCGTGAATTTTTTTCATACCTCCGTGAATCATATAACCCCCTCCGTGAATTATTTCATACCTCTGTGAATTGTTCAACCCCCTCTGTGAATTATTTGATACCTCCGTGAATTATTTAACCCCCTCCGTGAATTATTGGAAAACACCGTGAATTATTCAACCCAGTCCCTGAGTTATTTGATACCTCCGTGAATTATTTAACCCCCTCCGTGAATTATTTGATACCTCCGTGAATTATTTAAACCCCTCTGTGAATTATTTGATACCCCCCTGAATTATTTAACCCCCTCCGTGAATTATTTCATACCTACGTGAAGTATTTCACCCCCTCCGTGAGTTATTTGATACCTCCGTGATTTATTTAACCCCGTCCATGAATAATCTGATACCTCCGTGAATTATTCAACTCCCTCCGTGAATTATTCAACCCCCTCCGTGAATTATTTGATACCTCCGTGAATTATTTAACCCCTCAATGACTTATTCAATACCTCCGTGAATTATTTGACCCCCCCGTGAATTTTCTCATACGTCCGTGAATTATTTAACGCCCTCAATGAATTATTTGATACTTCTGTGAATTATTTAACCCCCTCCGTGAATTATTTGATACCTCCGTGAATAATTTGATCCCCTCCGTGAATTATTTGATACCTCCGTGAATTATTTAACCCCCTCCGAGAACTTTTTGATACCTCCGTGAATTATTTAACCCCGTGCGTTAATCATTTGGCTCCACCGTGAATTTTTTGATACATCCGTGAATTTTTTGATACCTCCGGGAATCATTTAACCCCCTCCGTGAATTGTCTCATAACTCCGTGAATCATTTAACCCCCTCCGTAAATCATTTGATACCTCTGGGAAATAATTTACCCCCTCCGCGAATTATTTCAGACCTCCGTGAATTATTTGATACCTCCGTGAATTATTTAACCCCCTCCGTGAATTATTTGATACCTCCGTGTATTATTAAAGCCCCTCCATGAATTATTTGATACCTCCGTGAATTATTTAACCCCGTCCGTGAATTATTTCATAATTCCATGAATTATTTAACCCCCTCCGTGAATTATTTCATACCTCCGTGAATTATTTAACCCCCTCCGTGAAGTATCTGATACCCCCGTGAATTATTTAACCCCCTCCGTGAATTATTTGATACCTCCGTGAATTATTTAACACCTCCGTGTCCTATTTCATACCTCTGTGAATTAATTAACCCCCTCAGTGAATCATTTCATACCCCTGTGAATTATTTAACCCCCTCCGTGAATTATTTGATACCTCCGTGAATTATTCAACCCCCTCCGTGAATTATTTGATACCTTGGTGAGATAACTTAACTCCCTCCGTGAATTATTTGATACCTCCGTGAATTATTTCACCCCTCCGTGAATTATTTCATACCTCCGTGAATTATTTAACCCCCGCCATTAATTATTTGATACCTCCGTGAATTATTTAACCCCTTCCGTGAATTATTTCATACGTCCGTGAATTATTTAACCCCCTCCGTAAATTATTTGATACCTCCGGGAAAAAATTTACCCCCTCCGTGAATTTTTTCAGACCTCCGTGAATTATTTAACCCCCTCCGTGAATTATTTGATACCTCCGTGAATTATTAAACACCCTCGGTGAATTATTTAGCCCTCTCCGTGAATTATTTGATACCTCCGGGAACCATTTAACCCACTCTGTGAATTGTCTCATACCTCCGTGAATCATTTAACCCCCTCCGTAAAATATTTGATACCTCCGGGAAATAATTTACCCCCTCCGTGAATTATTTGATACCTCCGTGTCCTATTTCATACCTCTGTGAATTAATTAACCCCCTCCGTGAATTATCTGATGCCTCCGTGAATTGTTTAACCCCCTCCATGAATTATCTGATACCTCCGTGAATCATTTAACCCCCTCCGTGGATTATTTGATACCTCGATGAATTATTTCACCCCCTCCGTGAATTATTTGATACCTCCGTGAATTGTTTAACCCACTCCATGAATTATTTGATACCTCCGTGAATTATTTAACCCCCTGCATGAATTATTTGATACCTCCGTGAATTATTTAACCCCCTCCGTGAATTTTTTGATACCCCCGTGAATTATTTAACCCCCTCCGTGAATTATTTCATACCTACGTGAAGTATTTAACCCCCTCCTTGAGTTATTTCATACCTCCGTGAATTATTTAACCCCGTCCATCAGTAATCTGATACCTCCGTGAATTATTTAACCCCCTCCGTGAATTATCTAACCCCCTCCGTGAATTATTTGATACCTCCGTGAATTATTTAATCCCTCAATGACTTATTTCATACCTCCGTGCAGTATTTAACCCCCTGCGTGAATTTTTTCATACGTCCGTGAATTGTTTAACCCCCTCTGTGAATTATTTGATACCTCCGTGAATTATTTAACGCCCTCCATGAATTATTTGATACCTCCGTGAATTATTTAATCCCCTCCGTGAATTATTTCATACCCCTGTGAATTATTTAACCCCCTCCGTGAATTCTTTGATACCTCTGTGAATAAGTTAACCCCCTCCGTTAATTATTTGATACCTCCATGAATTATTGAACCCCCTCCGAGAATTTTTTGATACCTCCGTGAATTATTTGATACATCCGTGAATTATTTGATACCTCCGTGAATTATTTCATACCGTCGTGAATTATTCAACCCCCTTCGTGCCTTATTTCATACCTCCGTGAATTATTTAACCCCCTCTTTGAATTATTTCACCCCCTCCGTGAATTATTTGATACCTCCGTGAATTATTTAACCCTGTCCATGAATTATTTGATACCTCCGTGAATTATTTAACCCCCTCCGAGAATTATTTGATACCTCCGTGAATTATCTAACCCCCTGCGTTAATTATTTGATACCTCCGTGAATTATTTGATACATCCGTGAATTATTTAATACCTCCGTATATTATTTAACCCCCTCCATGAATTATTTGACACCTCCGTGAATTATTTAACCCCCTCTGTGAATCATTTGATACCTGCGTGAATTATTTAACCCCCTCCATGAATTATCTTATACTCCCGGGAATTATTTAACCCCGTCCGTGAATTATCTGATGCCTCCGTGAATTATTTAACATCCTCCGTGAATCATTTGATACCTCCGTGAATTATTTAACCCCCTCCGTGAATTATTTGATACACCCGGGAATCATTTAACCCCCTCCGTGAATTATTTGATACCTCCGTGAATTATTTAACCCCCTCCGGGAATTATCTGATACCCCCGTGAATTATTTCACCCCCTGCATGAATTATTTGATACCTCCGTGATTTATTTAACCCCCTCCGTGAATTATTTGATACCTCCGTGAATTCTTTGACCCACTCCATGAATTATTTGATACCTCCATGAATTATTTAACCCGCTTCGTGAATTATTTGATACCTCCGTGAATTATTTAACCCCCTCGGTGAATTGTTTGATACCCCCAGGAATCATTTAACCACCTCCGTGAATTATTTCATACGTACGTGAAGTATTTAACCCCCTCCGTGAGTTATTTGATACCTCCGTGAATTATTTACCCCCGTCCATCAATAATGTGATACCTCCGTGAATTATTTAACCCCCTCCGTGAATTATTTAACCCCCTCCGTGAATTATTTGATACCTCCGTGAATTATTTAACCCCCTCCGTGAATTATTTGATACATGCGTGCATTATTTAACCCCCTGCGTGAATAATTCTTACCCCTGTGAATTATTTAACCCCCTCCGTGAATTATTTGATACCTCTGTGAATAATTTAACCCCCTCCGTTAATTATTTGATACCTCCATGAATTATTGAACCCCTTCCGAGAATTTTTTGATACCTCCGTGAATTATTTGATACATCCGTGAATTATTTGATACCTCCGTGAATTATCTCATACCGTCGTGAATTATTCAACCCCCTTCGTGCATTATTTCATACCTCCGTGAATTATTTAACCCCATCTTTGAATTATTTCACCCCCTGCGTGAATTATTTGATACCTCCATGAATTATTTAACCCTGTCCATTAATTATTTGATACCTCCGTGAATTATTTAACCCCCTGCGTTAATTAGTTGATACCTCCGTGAATTATTTGATACATCCGTGAATTATTTGATACCTCCGTATATTATTTAACCCCCTCCATGAATTATTTGACACCTCCGTGAATTGTTTAACCCCCTCCGTGAATTATTTGATACCTGCGTGAATTATTTAACCACCTCCATGAATTATCTTATACTCCCGGGAATTATTTAACCCCCTCCGTGAATTATCTGATGCCTCCGTGAATTATTTAACATCCTCCGTGAATTATTTGATACCTCCGTGAATTATTGAACCCCTCCGTGACTTATTTCATACCTTCGTGAATTATTTCATACCTCCGTGAATTTTTTTACCCCCTCCGTGAATTAGGTGATACCTCCGTGAATTATTTAACCCCTCCATGAATTATGTGATACCTCCGTGAATTATTTAACCCCATACGTGAATCATTTGATACCTCCGTATATTATTTAACCCCCTCCATGAATTACTTGATACCTCCCTGAATTATTTAACCCCCTCCGTCAATTCTTTAATACCTCCGTGAATTATTTAACCCCCTCGGTGAGTTATTTGATACCTCCGTGAATTATTTAACCCCCTCCATCAATTATTTCATACCTCCGTGAATTATTTAACCCCCTCCGTGAATTATTTGATACCTCCGTTAATAATTTAACCCCCTCCGTGAATTATTTGATACCTCCGTGAATTATATAACCCCCTCTGTGAATTATGTGATACCTCCGTTAATAATTTAACCCCCTCCGTGAATTATTTGATACCCCCGTGAATTATTTAACCCCCTCCGTGAATTATTTGATACCCCGGTGAATTATTTAACCCCCTCCTTGAATTATGGGATACCTCCGTGAATTATTTAACCCCCTCCGTGAATTTTTTTCATACCTCCGTGAATTATACAACCCCCTCCGTGAATTATTTGATACCTCTGTGAATTGTTCAACCCCCTCCGTGAATTATTTGATACCTCCGTGAATTATTTAACCCCCTCTGTGAATTTTTGGATACCACCGTGAATTATTTAACCCAGTCCATGAATTATTTGATACCTCCGTGAATTATTTAACCCCCTCCGTGAATTATTTGATACCTCCGTGAATTATTTAACCCCCGGCGTGAGTTATTTGATACCTCCGTGATTTATTTAACCCCGTCTATGAATAATCTGATACCTCCGTGAATTATTTAACCCCCTGCGTGAATTATTTAACCCCCTCCGTGAATTATTTAATACCTCCGTTAATTATTTAACCCCTCAATGACTTATTTAATACCTCGCAGAATTATTTAACCCCCTCCGTGGATTTTTTCATACGTCCGTGAATTAGTTAACGCCCTCCATGAATTATTTGATACCTCCGTGAATTATTTAACCCCCTCTTTGAACTATTTTACCCCCTCCATGAATTTTTTGATACCTCCGTGAATTATTTAACCCCCTGCGTGAGTCATTTGATTCCACCGTGAATTATTTGATACATCCGTGAATTTTTTGATACCTCCGTGAATTAGTTAACCCCCTCCATGAATTATCTGATACCTCAGTGAATTACGTAACCCCCTCCGTGAATGATTTGCTACCTCCGGGAATCATTTAACCCCCTCCGTGAATTGTCTCATACCTCCGTGAATCATTTAACCCCCTCCGTAAATTATTTGATACCTCCGGGAAATA
The DNA here is from genome assembly GCA_964036045.1 of Eutreptiella sp. 'Long Island Sound 2002'. Taxonomy (NCBI): domain Eukaryota; phylum Euglenozoa; class Euglenophyceae; order Eutreptiales; family Eutreptiaceae; genus Eutreptiella; species Eutreptiella sp. 'Long Island Sound 2002'. Next base: position 124,358,862 of record OZ038380.1, on the reverse strand, counting down.
ATTTACCCCCTCCGTGAATTATTTCAGACCTCCGTGAATTATTTAACCCCCTCCGTGAATTATTTGATACCTCCGTGAATTATTAAACACCCTCGGTGAATTATTTAACCCTCTCCGTGAATTATTTGATACCTCCGGGAACCAGTTACCCCACTCCGTGAATTGTCTCATACCTCCGTGAATCATTTAACCCCCTCCGTGAAGTATCTGATACCCCCGTGAATTATTTAACCCCCTCCGTGAATTAGTTGATACCTCCGTGAATTATTTAACACCTCCGTGTCCTATTTCATACCTCTGTGAATTAATTAACCCCCTCAGTGAATCATTTCATACCTCCGTGAATTATTTAACCCCTCCGTGAATTATTTGATACCTCCGTGAATTATTTAACCCCCTCCGTGAATTATTTCATACCTCCGTGAATTATTTCACCCCCTCTGTGAATTGCTGCATACCTCCGTGAATTATTTAACCCCCGCCATGAATTATTTGATACCTCCGTGAATTATTTCATACGTCCGTGAATTATTTGACCCCCGCCGTGAATTTTTTCATACCTCCGTGAATTATCTAACCCCCTGCGTGAATTGTCTCATACCTCCGTGAGTCATTTCATCCCCTCCGTAAATTATCTGATACCTCCGGGAAATAATTTACCCCCCCCGTGAATTGTTTCGGACCTCCGTGAATTATTTAACCCCCTCCGTGAATTATTTGATACCTCCGTGAATTATTAAACACCCTCCGTGAATTATTTAAGCCTCTCCGTGAATTATTTGATACTTCCGGGAATCATTTAACCCTCTCCGTGAATTATTTGATACCTCCGGGAACCAGTTAACCCACTCCGTGAATTGTCTCATACCTCCGTGAATCATTTAACCCCCTCCGTGAAGTATCTGATACCCCCGTGAATTATTTAACCCCCTCCGTGAATTATTTGATACCTCCGTGAATTATTTAACACCTCCGTGTCCTATTTCATACCTCTGTGAATTAATTAACCCCCTCAGTGAATCATTTCATACCTCCGTGAATTATTTAACCCCCTCCGTGAATTATTTGATACCTCCGTGAATTATTTAACCCCCTCCGTGAATTATTTGATACCTCCGTGAATTATTTCACCCCCTCTGTGAATTGCTGCATACCTCCGTGAATTATTTAACCCCCGCCATGAATTATTTGATACCTCCGTGAATTATTTCATACGTCCGTGAATTATTTCACCCCCGCCCTGAATTATTTCACACCTCCGTGAATTATCTAACCCCCTGCGTGAATTGTCTCATACCTCCGTGAGTCATTTCATCCCCTCCGTAAATTATTTGATACCTCCGGGAAATAATTTACCCCCTCCGTGAATTATTTCAGACCACCGTGAATTATTTAACCCCCTCCGTGAGTTATTTGATACCTCCGTGAATTATTAAACACCCTCCGTGAATTATTTAAGCCTCTCCGTGAATTATTTGATACCTCCGGGAATCATTTAACCCTCTCCGTGAATTATTTGATACCTCCGGGAACCAGTTAACCCACTCCGTGAATTGTCTCATACCTCCGTGAATCATTTAACCCCCTCCGTGAAGTATCTGATACCCCCGTGAATTATTTAACCCCCTCCGTGAATTATTTGATACCTCGGTGAATTATTTAACACCTCCGTGTCCCATTTCATACCTCTGTGAATTAATTAACCCCTCAGTGAATCATTTCATACCTCCGTGAATTATTTAACCCCCTCCGTGAATTATTTGATACCTCCGTGAATTATTTAACCCCCTCCGTGAATTATTTGATACCTCCGTGAATTATTTCACCCCCTCTGTGAATTGCTGCATACCTCCGTGAATTATTCAACCCCCGCCATGAATTATTTGATACCTCCGTGAATTATTTCACCCCCTCCGTGAATTATTTCATACGTCCGTGAATTATTTCACCCCCGCCGTGAATTATTTTATACCTCCGTGAATTATCTAACCCCCTCCGTGAATTGTCTCATACCTCCGTGAATCATTTAATCCCCTCCGTAAATTATTTGATACCTCCGGGAAATAATTTACCCCCTCCGTGAATTATTTCAGACCTCCGTGAATTATTTAACCCCCTCCGTGAATTATTTGATACCTCCGGCAATCATTTAACCCCCTCCGTAAATTATTTGATACCTCCGGGAAATAATTTACCCCCTCCGTGAATTATTTCGGACCTCCGTGAATTATTTAACCCCCTCCGTGAATTATTTGATACCTCCGTGAATTATTAAACACCCTCCGTGAATTATTTAAGCCTCTCCGTGAATTATTTGATACCTCCGGGAATCATTTAACCCCCTCCGTAAATTATTTGATACCCCCGGGAAATAATTTACCCCCTCCGTGAATTATTTCAGACCTCCGGGAATTATTTAACTTCATCCGTGAATTATTTGATACCTCCGTCAAATATTAAAGCCCCTCCATGAATTATTTGATACCTCCGTGAAATATTTAACCCCCTCCGTGAAATATTTGACACCTTTGTGAATTATTACACCCCCTCCGTGAATTATTTCATACCCCCCTGAATTATTTAACCCCCTCTGGGAACATTGGGATACCTCCGTGAATTATTTAACCCTCTCCGTGAATTTTTTTCATACCTCCGTGAATTATATGACCCCCTCCGTGAATTATGGGATACCTCCGTGAACTATTTAACCCCCTCCGTGCATTTTTTTCATACTTCCGTGAATTATATAACCCCCTCCGTGAATTGTTCAACCCCCTCCGTGAATTGTTTGATACCTCCGTGAATTATCTAACCCCCTCCGTCAATTATTTCATACCGTCGTGATGTTGTTGTTGTTGTTGTGAGGGCACCCAGCACGTGCCGGCGGGAGAAATTGCCAGACACGCTCTCCCTGGGCAGGGCGCAAGGGAGCAGTTGGCCGGCGTCACGCTGGCCGGGCGTGTGCCGACAACGACCGGGGGGGGGGGGGGGGGGGGGGGCGCCGTGGTGTGGAGGGGGGGGGGCGCGCGTGGAGGAGGGTGGGGCCACGTGTGGAAGTTACTCTGGAGCCCTCCCCCGTCTCGCGGGGGGGGAGTGACTCGTCCTGTGCGAAGCGGCTGTGGAGGGGGTGGAGGGCGGGGCGGTGACCTTGGTGTGGGGAAGGCACGCCCGGGTCCACGGACACTCCGCGCCTTGCCCGAACGTCCCGCCGAGGTGGCCGTTCCTCGTGTGCGGCCGTGGCGAGGCCGGGGGCGCTGGCACGTGCTTCTAGCCTTCTACGGGGGCGAGGGGAGGCCCGGGAGTTGCTGTCTGCTGGCGCCTAGTCACCTTTGCTCGCGTTGTGGTGTGGCCGCCTCGTCCCCGGTAGTGCGGGCGCGCGCGCGTCGGTCATGGGGGAGGGAGGGCACAAGGGCGGGAGCACAAGAGCACTGTCATGGGTATACGGCGGCTGGCGTGTTGTGTTTGGTTCAGGTGCTGTCCCCTGGTGCCTGTCCCTGTGTCCTGCTTACGGGACGCCGCGCGGCACAGCCGGCGGGGCTCGAGGCCCGGGCCGGGCGCATGGGTAGCGGCGGGCGGCCGAGGCGGAAGCGGCGCCATGCGGGTGCGGGGCCCGTGCCGGTCGCGGTGGGGTGCGGGCGGTCCGGCCGGCGGCCGGCAAGGGCCCTGAGCGCCCCACACAGCGGGGTCGGTGGGCGTGCCGGGGGGGGGCGCGTCTTGCAGGCCAAGCTGCGGGGGGCGCGCGCGCAAGGGCGTCGGCGCGCCCGGTGCGGGCCCCTATGCGGGCCGAGCGACCTGCGGTGAGCTTGTTGCGTTGCCTGGGGGCCGAGGCCGGTGCCGGGCGCATGGGTAGCGGCGGGCGGCCGAGGCGGAGGCGGCGCCATGCGGGTGCGGGGCCCGTGGCGGTCGCTGGGAGGTGCGGGCGGTCCAGCCGGCGGTCGGCAGAGGCCCCAAGAGCCCCACACAGTGGGGTCGGTGGGCGTGTCGGGGGAGAGCGCGCCGTGCAGGCCAAGCTGCGGGGGGTGCGCGCGCAAGGGTGTCGGCGTGTCTGTCGGGGGCCCCCTGCGGGCCGTGGGACCTGCGGCTGGCAGGAAGCGCTGCTCGGGGGCTGAGGCCGGAGCCGGGCGCGTGGGTAGCGGCGTCCACGGGCACGAGCGCCAGAGGCGAGCGCGGGGTGGTGTGTGCGGGCCGGCCGGTGGCCGGTGGCCTCACTGAGAGTCCCATACGGAGGGGTCGACGGGTGTGCCGGGGGCGTACGCAACGTGCAGGTCGGGCAGCAGCGGGCGCACGTGCAGGGCATCGGCGTGCCCAATGAGGACCTCACTGAGGACCGAGGGGTTGGCGGCAAGCAGTATGCATTGCCCGGGGGGGGTGGCGGCGAGGAGTGGGCGTCGCAGGAGCGGTGGTGCAGGGTGACCTGCGCCAGCACCATGGCGTGTGAGGTGTGGCAGGGGAGGACGTGGTGAGTGTGGGAGGGGGCGCGGAGGGACCGGAGCCAGGCCGTGCGGAGGCCTGAGCCCTGGCCGGATGCGGTGCTATAGTGGGCCTCGTACCGCGGTGGGAGGGCGGGGCGGGCCGCGGCCAAGTCCCAGAGTTCCTGCTCGGCGCCCACGTCGGGGGACAGGGCCTCGAGCTAGGTGCGGGCGAGGGAGACTTGGCCGGCGATGCCGCCCCAGTTGTGCGTGAGGAAGGTGAGGGCTGTGTCGCGGAGGGGGGTGGACGCCTGGTCTCGGGGGTCGGGGAGGGAGAGGACGAAGGCGGGGGTCGGCTGGACGAGGCGGTCGGGAGGGGGGGCGCAAGGGGTGGCCCAGGGGATGGCCGAGACGGGGACAGCCCCGGGCAGTAGCATGCCCTGGAAGTCGACCACACAGCGGGCGGCGGTGTCACGAGTGCACACGGGCGGGGCTTTGTGGGGGGAGGTGCAGAAGAAGTGAGGCCAGTGGTCGGTCGGCGATGCGGGGAGGTCGACGAAGGCGGTGTGAGGCCTGGGGCGTCCACAGCCGGGGCAAGCGGAGGAGGTGACGAGTTGGGCGTCGGGGAGGGCGGGGTGTAGCGTCCACGTCGAGGTCGGGCCTGACGAGCGAGCATACGCTGGGGAAACGGGGGGAGGGGGGCTGACGGCAAGTGGGCGGTGTCCCAGAAGGCGGTCCACTTGGCGTCCACGTGCAGGGGCGGGTTGATCCAAAAGGGGGGGTCGCGGCGCTGGCGGGGGAAGGAGGCGAGCCAACCGCACATTGTGGGGAGGGCGGAGGCGAGGAGCGAGGGGGGTAGCGACGTGGAGACCTGGGCGGCGTGCAGGAGGTCTCGGAGGGGGCCCGTGGGGAGGTTGGCGGCCGGGGGGAGGCAAAGGGGGAGAAGGTCAGCAGAGTGTGTGCACTCGGGGCAGTGCGTGAGGGCCGGGCGCCGCAGCGTGCCGCAGTGAAGGCATATACGGGGGGCGGAGGCCGGTGGTGTAGAGGGTGTGCGGGGGGGGGTCTCCCGGGCGTAGGATTGGGGACGGGGCACCGGGCCGGAGAGGAGGTCAGCCCCGGCGCGGTGGGCGTCGAGTGGGCGGGGAAAGTGGGAGGCGAGGAAGGTCGCCCAGGCCAGGGTCGGGAGGTCGGGAGCGCTGGAGGCGGGGAGAGTGTCTGGCGGGGCGAGTCAGTTGTGTCTGCGGGCACTGGGGAACATGGCGCCGCGGACTGCTCTGCCTGACGTGGGGGCCGAGGGCGCTGTGCGGCCATGGTGCCTCGGGGAGCGTCGGGGGGAGGAACGGGGGGGTGACTGCTGGCGGCTGCGTTTGGTGGGACGGGGCTGAGGGTCTCCCGGGACGGGCGGGCGGTGGGAGGGGGGGGGGTTGAGTGTGGCAGCGGGGGCGTGCCAAGGTGGCCCATCGTCCCGTCTGCCCTGGACCGTAAGGGACCAGCCCTCGTCGTGCTGGATGACGCGCGTGGGCAGTGAGGCGAAGAGGGAGGTGTGCAAGGCGGGGGCGATGGATGCAAACGCGTGTCCGCGGCGGGCGTCGGCGTTAGTGACGTACACGACGGTCTGCAGGTTGTGGGTGAGGGTGACTGCCATGGAGGGGTGCGGGCCTAGGCGGAGGCCTGAGACGCGGACGATGCCGGTGGTGGCTGGCGAGGAGCCGACAGGGGCGAAGGTGGGGACCGAGGAGGCGGGGGTGGCGCCGGTGGCGGAGGGCGCGGGGGCGCCCGGGAGGGGGGGCTAGCTGAGGAGGGGTGGGGCGGAGAGTGGCGCTGGCGGGGCGGTGGCGCCGGGGGCTTGCAGGGAGGGCGCTGGCGGTGCGGAGGAGCCAAGGCGGAACCAGTCCGGGTCCGCCGTGGTGCGGGGGGGGAGGGCAGTTTTGGTGTAGGAGATGAGCTCCTGGAACTGGGCCGGGGTGGATAGACGGCCACACAGCCGTGCGATGGCTGCGCGGAGGGTGTCGGCGGAGGCGACGTGTTGGAGGTCCTGGTAAGCCTCTATGGGGAAGGAGGGGGCGCTGGCGATGGTGAAGGACGCTGTCAGCCAGGGAGTGTCGGCATGGGCCTGAGCGGCTGTGATGAGGCGCTGGATGGCCTGGAGGGCAGGCAGGGAGGCCGCGGAGGAGGCGGCGGCTCCGTACCGTTGGGAGACCAGGGTGAGGAGCTTGTTGAGGTGGAGGCGGAGAGTGGGCTTGTGGAGGTTGGGGCAGGAGTGCCAGGCACCCTTGGCGGCGAGCACCAAGCTGGCGGTGGACGTGGAGACCGAGAGGTGTTGCACGGTCCTGGGGGGCAGGTGGCAGTTCTTGCCCATGGCCACAATGCACATGGCCGTGTGGTGGGCGTGGGCCTCGGGGACGGAGGAGAGGCCGTCGAGTAAGGACAGTGTGTCTTGGGAGCTCAGGGCTGGGCCAGCCTGGAAGAGCGTCTCCCAGTCTCACGGGGGTGGTGCGGCCGGCTGTGGGGGTTGGGGACGGGGGAGAGGCGGGGACAAGGTTTGCGAAGCGTTGGGGGGTGCAGGGGCGGCGGCGGGGGGCGGGGACACCGGGGTCCACAGGAGGGTCATCTGCCTGCGGGTGAGCGCGGCGGGCGGCTGCGGTGATGGCGGTGGAGATGTTGGGGGTGCGAATTGAACCATCATCCTTCCGATGGTTCAACTGGGTGTACCACCGTTGGGCTGACAGGGGGCAAGAGGCGGGGACACGGACGTGGGGGCTGGCGGGGTCGAAGACGCAGCTGAGGGGGGGGCAGGCCAGCCGGGAGCCGGTCTGCTGGGCCCCCCAGGGTTGCTACCCAGTGGAGCGCGGCGACCCGGGCGACCTTGGGCTTGATGGCCTCCTCGAAGGCGAGGAGGTCCAGGAGGCGGCGGAAGGGGATGGAGGGGGGGAGGTCGGGGGAGAAGGGGGAAATGTGGGCGAGGGCGGCCGAGGCGAGAGTGGCCTGGTCGAGGGTGGAGGCACGAGAGCCCCAGTCGATGAGGGTGCTCATGAAGGAGGCGTAGGGGAGCCACGAGGCGTCGTGGTGTGTGGTGAGGAGGGAGATCTCGTTCTCGGTGAGCTGCTCGGTGAAGGCGAACCACCAGAGGAGGGGGCTGGCTTCGATGGAGGAGCCGGCGAGGGGCATGGAGAGGACGTCCACATTCGCCGGCATGTGGCGCGCGGAGGCCAGCAGGCGTGGGGGTTGCTGGGAGTCCAGGGCGATGGACAGGAGGGGCCAGGCGTCGGCCGCCGTCAACTGTTCGCGCTGGAGGTCGGGGGACAGAGCTGAGAATGGGTGTGCCATGGTGCTTGTGGGGAGCGGAGCAAGGGGAGGGTCCGACACACGGCGTGCCGGGGGGTGAGAGGTCCGTTGACGGCTGCGGGCGCCAGCCGTGGTGTGGGATGAGGGTGGGAGGGGTTGGTCGGGGTGGGCGGGCGGGAGAAAGGGAGAAGCCGAGGCGAGCGCTCAGGGTCCGGAGGCTCCAAAATGCAGAGCGAACAGTGCTACCGGCAGTGGCGCAAATGTAGAAAGGGGGGGGGGGTGGGCTAGGTGCGGGTGGTGGTCGTCGCTGGGCGTGGCGAGTGTCGTGAGGTGGTGCTGGGCGTGCGTGGTCGCTGGGTGTGGTGCCAGGCGGGCGGGAGGCTCGCGCCGGGGGCTGGTGTTGGGTGTGGGGCGGGGTGGGCTGGTGGGGGGCAGAAAAAGCCGAGGCAAGCGCTCGAGGCCCGCAGGCTCCGGCATGCAGAGCGAACAGTGCTACCGGCGGTGGCGCAAAGTAAGAAGGGGGGGGGGGGGCTGGTGGGCCCAGCGTGGGCGGGGGTCGTCGTTGGGTGCGACCTGCGTCGCGCGGTGGCGTCGGCTGGGGGAGAGGGATGGGGCGTTCGTGTGGTAAGGGGAGGGGTGTCGGGTGTGGGAGCTCGACTGTCTGCGGTCCAGAGCTGGGCTCTGGGGGTCGGCGGCGTGCGGTGGCGTGAAATATTTAACCCCCTCTGTGAATTACTTCATACCTCCGTGAATTATTGAACCCCCTCCGTGAATTATTTGATACCTCCCTGAATTATTTCCGACGATCGTGAATTAGTTAACGTGCTCCGTGAAGTATTTGATACCTCCGTGAATAATTTAACCCCCTTAGTGAATTATTTCAGTCCTCCGTGAATTATTTAACCCGCTCCCAGAATTATTTGATACCTCCGAGAATTATTTCATACTCCCGTGAATTATTTAACCCCCTCCGTGAACTATTTCATAGCTCCGTGAATTATTTAACCCCCTCCGTGAATTATTTCATGCCTCCGTGAAGTATTTAACCCCCTCCGTGAATTATTTGATACCTCCGTGAATTATTTAACCCCCTCCGTGAATTATTTCATACCTCCGGGAATTATTTGACACCTCCGTGAATTATTCAACCCCCTCCGTGAAATATTTACCCCACCGTGGATTATTTCATACCTCCGTGAATTATTCCATACCTCCGTGAATTATGTAACCCCCTCCGTGAATGACTTCATACCTCCGTATATAACCCCCTCGGTGAATCTTTCATGCCTCCGTGAATCATTTAACCCCCTCCGTGAATTATCGCATACCTCCGTGAATTATGTAACCCCCTCCGTGAATTATTCCATACCTCCGTGAATTATTTAACCCCCTCCGTGAATTATTTGATACCTCTGTGAATTATTTACCCCCTCCGTGAATTATCTGACACCTCCGTGAATTATTTAACCCCCTCCGTGAATTATTTGATACCTCCCTGAATTATTTCAGATATCCGTGAATTAGTTAACCTGCTCCGTGAATTATTTGATACCTCCGTGAATAATTTCACCCCCTTAGTGAATTATTTCAGTCCTCCATGAATTATTTAACCCGCTCCCAGAATTATTTAACCCCCTCCTTGAATCATTTGATACCTCCGTGAATTATTTAACCCCCTCCGTGAATTTTTTCATACCTCCGTGAATTACTTAACCCCCTCCGTGAATTATTCAACCCCCTCCGTGAAATATTTACCCCACCGTGGATTGTTTCATACCTCCGTGAATTATTCCATACCTCCGTGAATTTTGTAACCCCCTCCGTGAATCACTTCATACCTCCGTGAATTATGTAACCCCGTCCGTGAATTATTCCATACCTCCGTGAATTATTTAACCCCCTCCGTGAATTATTTGATACCTCCGTGAATTATTAACCCCCTCCGTGAATTATTTGATACCTCCGTGAATTATTTAACCCCCTCCATGAATTATCTGACACCTCCGTGAAGTATTTAACCCCCTCCGTGAATCTCCGTGAACCTGCGCCGTGAATTATTTGATACCACCGTGAATAATTTGACCCCCTTAGTGAAATTATTTCAGTCCCCCGTGAATTATTCAACCCCCTCCGTGAATTATTTCATGCCTCCGTGAGGTATTTAACCCCCTCCGTGAATTATTTGATACCTCCGTGAATTATTTAACCCCCTCCGTGAATTATTTCATACCTCCGTGAATTATCTAACGCCCTCCGTGAATTATTTGACACCTCCGTGAACTATTTAACCCCCTCCGTGAAATATTAACCCCACCGTGGATTATTTCATACCTCTGTGAATTATTCCATACCTCCGTGAATTATGTAACCCCCTCCGTGAATTATTTGATACCTCCGTGAATTATTTAACCCCCTCCATGTATTATCTGATACCTCCGTGAATTATTTCACCCCCTCCGTGAAATCTTTGATCCTTCCGTGAACTATTTGACCCCCTCCGTGAATTATTTCATACCTCCACGAATTATTGAACCCCCTCCGTGAATTATTTCATGCCTCCGGGAGTCATTTAACACCCTCAGTGAATTATTTCGTACCTGCGTGGATTCTTTAACCCCCTCCGTGAATTATTTCATACCTAGGTGAATTATGTAACCCCCTCCGTGAATTGTTTCATACCTCCGTGAATTATTTAACCCCCTCCGTGAATTATTTGATACCTCCGTGAATTATTCAACCCCCTCCGTGAATTATTTTACACCTCCGTGTATCATTTAACCCCCTCCGTGAATTATTTGATATGTCCGTGAATTATTTCATGCCTTCGTGAATTATTTAACCCCCTCGGTGAATTACTTCATACCTCCGTGAATTATTTAACCCCCTCCTTGAATTATTCCATGCCTCCGTGAATTATTTACCCCCTCCGTGAATTATTTGATACCTCCGTGGGTTATTTGATACCACCGTGAATTATTCAACCCCCTCCGTGAATTATTTTACACCTCCGTGTATTATTTAACCCCCTCCGTGAATTATTTGATATCTCCGTGAATTATTTCTTGCCTTCGTGAATTGTTGAACCCCCTCCGTGAATTACTTCACACCTCCGTGAATTATTTAACCCCCTCCGTGAATTATTTCATGCCTCCGTGAATTATTTCACCCCCTCCGTGAATTATTTGATACCTCCGTGAATTATTTCACCCCCTGCGTGAATTATTTCATACCTGCGTGAATTCTTTAACCCCCTCCGTGAATTATTTGATACATCCGTGAATTATTCAACCCCCTCCGTGAATTATTTCACACCTCGGTGAATTATTTAACCCCCTCCGTGACCTATTTGATATCTCCGTGAATTATTTCATACCTTCGTGGATTATTTAACCCCCTCCGTGAATTATTTGATACCTGCGTGAATTATTTACCCCTCCGTGAATAATTTGATACCTCCGTTAATTATTTCACCCGCTCCGTGAATTATCTGACACCTCCGTGATTTATTTAACCCCCTCCGTGAATTATTTGATACCTCCGTGAATAATTTAACCCCCTTAGTGAATTATTTCAGTCCTCCGTGAATTATTTCACCCGCTCCCAGAATTATTTGATACCTCCATGAATTATTTAACCCCCTCCGTGAACTATTTCATAGCTCCGTGAATTATTTAACCCCCTCCGTGAATTATTTCATGCCTCCGTGAAGTACTTAACCCCCTCCGTGAATTATTTGACACCTCCGTGAATTATTCAACCCCCTCCTTGAATTATTTACCCCGCCGTGCATTATTTCATACCTCCGTGAATTATTCCATACCTCCGTGAAGTATTTAACCCCCTCCGTGAATTATTTCATACCTCCGTGAATGATTTACCCCTCCGTGAATTATTTGATACCTCCGTTAATTATTTCACCCCCTCCGTGAATTATCTGACACCTCCGTGATTTATTTAACCCCCTCCGTGAATTATTTGATACCTCCCTGAATTATTTCAGACCTCCGTGAATTAGTTAACCTGCTGCGTGAATTATTTGATACCTCCGTGAATAATTTAACCCCCTTAGTGAATTATTTCAGTCCTCCGTGATTTATTTCACCCGCTCCCAGAATTATTTGATACCTCCATGAATTATTTAACCCCCTCCGTGAACTATTTCATGCCTCCGTGAATTATGTAACCCCCTCCGTGAATTATTTCATGCCTCCGTGAAGTATCTAACCCCCTCCGTGAATTATTTGACACCTCCGTGAATTATTCAACCCCCTCCGTGAAATATTTACCCCACCGTGGATTATTTCATACCTCCGTGAATTATTCCATACCTCCGTGAAGTATTTAACCCCCTCCGTGAATTCTTTCACGCCTCCGTGAATTACTTAACCCCCTCGGTGAATTTTTTGATACCTCCGTGAATCATTTAACCCCCTCCATGAATTATCTGATACCTCCGTGAATTTTTCCACCCCCTCCGTGAATTATTTGATACCTCCGTTAAATATTCCACCCCCTCCGTGAATTGTTTCATGCCTCCGGGAATTATTTAACCCCCTCTGTGAATGATTTGATACCTCCGTGAATTATTTAACCCCCTCCGTGAATTATTTCATACCTGCGTGAATTCTTTAACCCCCTCCGTGAATTATTTCATACCTAGGTGAATTATGTAACCCCCTCCGTGAATTGTTTCATACCTCCGTGAATTATTGAACCCCCTCCGTGAATTATTTTACACCTCCGTGTATTATTTAACCCCCTCCGTGAGTTTTTTGATACCTCCGTGAATTATTTAACCCCCTCCATGAATTATCTGATACCTCCGTGAATTATTTCACCCCCTCCGTGAATTCTTTGATCCCACCGTGAATTATTTAACCCCCTCCGTGAATTACTCCATACCTCCGTGAATTATTGAACCCCCTCCGTGAATTATTTCATGCCTCCAGGAATTATTTAACCCCCTCAGTGAATTATTTGATACCTCCGTGAATTATTCAACCCCCTCCGTGAATTATTTCACACCTCCGTAAATTATTTAACCCCCTCCGTGAATTATTTCATACCTAGGTGAATTATGTAACCCACTCCGTGAATTGTTTCATACCTCCATGAATTATTTAACCGCCTCCGTGAATTATTTGATACCCCCGTGAATTATTCAACCCCCTCCGTGAATTATTTGATACCTCCGTGAATTATTCAACCCCCTCCGTGAATTATTTGATATCTCCGTGAATTACTTCATACCTCCGTGAATTATTTAACCCCCTCCGTGAATTATTTCATGCCTCCGTGAATTATTTGATACCTCCGTGAATTATTCAACCCCCTCCGTGAATTATTTTACACCTCCATGTATTATTTAACCCCCCCCGGTGAATTATTTGATATCCCCGTGAATTATTTTATGCCTTCGTGAATTATTGAACCCCCTCCGTGAATTACTTCATCCGTCCGTGAATCATTTAACCCCCTCCGTGAATTATTTCATGCCACCGTGAATTATTTAACCCCCTCCGTGAATTATTTGATACCTCCGTGAATTATTTAACCCCCTCCGTGAATTATTTCATACCTGCGTGAATTCTTTAACCCCCTCCGTGAATTATTTGATACATCCGTGAATTATTCAACCCCCTCCGTGAATTATTTCGCACCTCCGTGAATTATTTAACCCCCTCTGTGACCTATTTGATACCTCCCTGAATTATTTACCCCCTCCGTGAATTATTTGATACCTCCGTGAAATATTTGACACCTCCGTGAATTATTCAACCCTCTCCGTGAAATATTTACCCCACCGTGGATTATTTCATACCTCCGTGAATTATTCCATACCTCCGTGAATGATGTAACCCACTCTGTGAAGTATTTAACCCCCTCCGTGAATTATTTGATACCTCCGTGAATTATTTAACCCCCTCCGTGAGCTATTTCATACCTCCGTGAATTATTTGACACCTCCGTGAATTATTCAACCCCCTCCGTGAAATATTTACCCCACCGTGGATTATTTCATACCTCCGTGAATTATCCCATACCTCCGTGAAGTATTTAACGCCCTCCGTGAATTATTTGATACCTCCGTGAATTATTTAACCCCCTCCGTGAATTATTTGATACCTCCGTGAATTATTTCACCCCCTCCATGAATTATGTGATACCTCCGTGAATTATTTAACACCCTATGTGAGATATTTGATACCTCCGTGAAATATTTCACCCCTCCATGAATTATTTGATATCTCCGTGAATTATTCAACCCCTCCGCGAATTATTTCAGACCTCCGTGAATTACTTAACCCCCTCCGTGAATTATTTGATACCTCCGTGAATTATTTCATACTTCCGTGAATCATATAACCCCCTCCGTGAATTATTTCATACCTCCGTGAATTATTTCACCCCCTCCATGAATTATCTGATACCTCCGTGAATTATTTAACACCCTCCGTGAATTATTTGAAACCTCCGTGAATTATTTAACCCCCTACGTCAATTATTGCATACCTCCGTGAATTATTTAACCCCCTCCGGTTATTTGATACCTCCGTGAATTATTCAACCCCCTCCGTGAATTGTTTCACGCCTCCGTGAATTACTTAACCCCCTCCATGACTTATCTGATACCTCCGTGAATTATTCAACCCCCTCCGTGAATTATTTGATACCTCCGTGAAATATTTCATACCTTCGTGAATTATTCAACCCCCTACGTGAATTACTTCATACCTCCGTGAATTATTGAACCCCCTCCGTGAATTATTTCATGCCTCCGGGAATTATTTAACCCCCTCTGTGAATTATTTGATACCTCCGTGAATTACGTAACCCCCTCCGTGAATTATTTCATACCTGCGTGAATTCTTTAACCCCCTCCGTGAATTATTTCATACCTAGGTGAATTATGTAACCCCCTCCGTGAATTGTTTCATACCTCCGTGAATTATTTGTCCCCCTCCGTGAATTATTTGATACCTCCGTGAATTATTCAACCCCCTCCGTGAATTATTTTACACCTCCGTGTATTATTTAACCGCCTCCGTGAGTTATTTGATATCTCCGTGAATTATTTAACCCCCTCTGAGAATTACTTCATACCTCCGTGAATTATTGAACCCTCTCCGTGAATTATTTCATGCCCCCGGTAATTATTTAACCCCCTCTGTGAATTATTTGATACATCCGTGAATCATTCAACCCCCTCCGTGAATTATTTCACACCTCCGTGAATTATTTAACCCCCTCCGTGAATTATTTGATACCTAGGTGAATCATTTAACCCCCTCTGTGAATTATTTCATGCCTCCGTGAATTATTTAACCCCCTCCGTGAATTATTTGATACCTCCGTGAATTATTTGATAGCTCCGTGAATTATTCAACCCCGTCTGTGAATTATTTTACACCTCCGTGTATTATTTAACCCCCTCCGTGAATTATTTGATATCTCCGTGAATTATTTCATGCCTTCGTGAATTATTGAACCCCCTCTGTGAATTACTTCATACCTCCGTGAATTATTCAACCCCCTCCGTGAATTATTTCATGCCTCCGTGAAATATTTAACCCCCTCCGTGAATTATTTGATACCTCCGTGAATGATTTAACCCCCTCCGTGAATTATTTCATACCTGCGTGAATTCTTGAACCCCCTCCGTGAATTATTTGATACATCCGTGAATTATTCAAACCCCTTAGGGAATTATTTCACACCTCCGTGAATTATTTAACCCCCTCCGTGACCTATCTGATATCTCCGTGAATTATTTACCCTCTCCGTGAATTATTTGACACCTCCGTGATTTATTTAACCCCCTCCGTGAATTATTTGATACCTCCCTGAATTATTTCAGACCTCCGTGAATTAGTTAACCTGGTCCGTGAATTATTTGATACCTCCATGAATAATTTAACCCCCTTAGTGAATTATTTCAGTCCTCCGTGAATGATTTAACCCGCTCCCAGAATTATTTGATACCTCCGTGAATTATTTAACCCCCTCCGTGAACTATTTCATAGCTCCGTGAATTATTTATCCCCCTCCGTGAACTATTTCATACCTCCGTGAAGTATTTAACCCCCTCCGTGAATTATTTGATACCTCCGTGAATTATTTAACCCCCTCTGTGAATTATTCCATACCTCCGTGAATTATTTGACACCTCCGTGAATTATTCAACCCCCTCCGTGAAATATTTACCCCACCGTGGATTATTTCATACCTCCGTGAATTATTCCACACCTCCGTGAAGTATTTAACCCCCTCCGTGAATTGGTTGATACCTCCGTGAATTATTTGACCCCCTCCGTGAAATATTTCATACCTCCGTGAATCATTTAACCCCCTCCGTGAATTATTTGATACCTCCGTGAATTATTTCACCCCTCCATGAATTATGTGATACCTCCGTGAATTATTTAACACCCTCTGTGAATTATTTGATACCTCCGTGAAATATTTCACCCCCTCCATGAATTATTTGATACCTCCGTGAATTATTCAACCCCTCCGTGAATTATTTCACACCTCCGTGGATTACTTAACCCCCTCCGTGAATTATTTGATACCTCCGTGAATAATTTCATACTTCCGTGAATCATATAACCCCCTCCGTAAATTATTTCATACCTCCGTGAATTATTTCACCCCCTCCATGAATCATCTGATACCTCCGTGAATTATTTAACACCCTCCATGAATTATGTGATACCTCCGTGAATTATTTCACCCCCTCCATGAATTATTTGATACCTCCGTGAATTATTCAACCCCTCCGCGAATTATTTCACACCTCCGTGAATTACTTAACCCCCTCCGTGAATTATTTGATACCTCCGTGACTTATTCAACCCCCTCCGTGAATTGTTTCACGCCTCCCTGAATTAATTAACCCCCTCCGTGAATTTTTTGATAAATCCGTGAATTATTTAACCCCCTCCAAAAATTATCTGATACCTCCGTGAATTATTCAACCCCCTCCGTGAATTATTTGATACCTCCGTGAAATATTTCATACCTTCGTGAATTATTCAACCCCCTCCGTGAATTACTTCATACCTTTGTGAATTATTGAACCCCCTCCGTGAATTATTTCATGCCTCCGGGAATTATTTAACCCCCTCAGTGAATTATTTCATACCAGCGTGAATTCTTTCACCTCCTCCGTGAATTATTTCATACCTAGGTGAATTGTGTAACCCCCTCCGTGAATTGTTTCATACCTCCGTGAATTATTTAGCCCCCTCTGTGAATTATTTGATACCTCCGTGAATTATTCAACCCCCTCCGTGAATTATTTTACACCTCCGTGTATTATTTAACCCCCTCCGTGAGTTATTTGATATCTCCGTGAATTATTTAACCCCCTCTGTGAATTACTTCATACCTCCGTGAATTATTGAACCCCCTCCGTGAATTATTGCATACCTCCGGTAATTATTTAACCCCCTCTGTAAATTTTTTGATACATCCGTGAATTATTCAGCCCCCTCCGTGAATTATTTCACACCTCCGTGAATTATTTAACCCCCTCCGTGAATTATTTCATACCTAGGTGAACCATTTAACCCCCTCTGTGAATTATTTCATGCCTCCGTGAATTATCCAAGCCCCTCCGTGAATTATTTGATACCTCCGTGAATTATTTGATACCTCCGTGAATTATTCAACCCCCTCCGTGAATTATTTTTAACCTCCGTGAATTATTTCATGCCTTCGTGAATTATTGAACCCCCTCTGTGAATTACTTCATACCTCCGTGAATTATTCAACCCCCTCCGTGAATTATTTCATGCCTCCGTGAAATATTTAACCCCCTTCGTGAATTATTTGATACCTCCGTGAATCATTTAACCCCCTCCGTGAATTATTTCATACTTGCGTGAATTCTTTAACCCCCTCCGTGAATTATTTGATACATCCGGGAATTATTCAAACCCCTTAGGGAATTATTTCATATCTCCGTGAATTATTTAACCCCCTCCGTGAAATATGTGATACCTCCGTGAATTATTTACCCCCTCCGTGAATTATTTGATACCTCCGTGAGATATTTCACCCCCTCCATGAATCGTCTGACACCTCCGTGATTTATTTAACCCCCTCCGTGAATTATTCCATACCTCCCTGAATTATTTCAAACCTCGGTGAATTAGTTAACCTGCTCCGTGAATTATTTGATACCTCCGTGAATTATTTAACCCCCTCCGTGAACTATTTCATAGCTCCGTGAATTATTTATCCCCCTCCGTGAATTCTTTCATACCTCCGTGAAGTATTTAATCCCCTCCGTGAATTATTTGATACCTCCGTGAATTATTTAACCCCCTCCGTGAATTATTTCATACCTCCGTGAATTATTTGACACCTCCGTGAATTATTCAACCAGCTCCGTGAAATATTTACCCCACCGTGGATTATTTCATACCTCCGTGAATTATTCCATATCTCCGTGAAGTATTTAACCCCCTCCGTGAATTATTTGATACCTCCGTGAATCATTTAACCCCCTACGTGAATTATTTCATACCTCCGTGAATTATATAACCCCCTCCGTGAATTATTTGATACCTCCGTGAATTATTTCACCCCCTCCATGAATTATGTGATACCTCCGTGAATTATTTAACACCCTCTGTGAATTATTTGATACCTCCGTGAAATACTGCACCCCCTCCGTCAATTTTTGCATACCTCCGTGAATTATTTAACCCCCTCCGTGAATTATTTGATACCTCCGTGAATTATTCAACCCCCTCCGTGAATTATTTCACATCTCCGTGAATTACTTAACCCCCTCCGTGAATTTTTTGATACCTCCGTGAATTATTTAACCCCCTCCGTGAATTATCTGATACCTCCGTGAATTATTCAACCCCCTCCGTGAATTATTTGATACCTCCGTGAAATATTTCATACCTTCGTGAATTATTCAACCCCCTCCGTGAAATATTTCATACCTCCGTGAATTATTGAACCCCCTCCGTGAATTATTTCATGCCTCCGGGAATTATTTAACCCCCTCTGTGAATTATTTGATACCTCCGTGAATTATTTAACCCCCTCGTGAATTATTTCATACCTGCGTGAATTCTTTAACCCCCTCCGTGAATTGTTTCATACCTAGGTGAATTATGTAACCCCCTGCGTGAATTGTTTCATACCTCCGTGAATTATTTAACCCCCCCCCGTGAATTAGTTGATACCTCCGTGAATTATTCAACCCCCTCGGTGAATTATTTTACACCTCCGTGTATGAGTTAACCCCCTCCGTGAGTTATTTGATAGCTCCGTGAATTATTTAACCCCCTCTGTGAATTACTTCATACCTCCGTGAATTATTGAACCCCCTGCGTGAATTATTTCATGCCTCCGGGAATGATTTAACCCCCCCTTTGAATTATTTGATACATCCGTGAATTATTCAACCCCCTCCGTGAATTATTTGATACCTCCGTGAATTGTTCAACCCCCTCTGTGAATTACTTCATACCTCCGTGAATTATTGAACCCCCTCCGTGAATTATTTGATACCTCCGTGAATTATTTCACCCCCTCCATGAATTATCTGATACATCCGTGAATTATTTAACACCCTCCGTGAATTATTTCATACCTCCGTGAATTATTTAACCCCCTCCGTCAAGTATTGCATACCTCCGTGAATTATTTACCCCCTCCGTGAATTATTTGATACCTCCGTGAATGATTTAAACCCCTCCGTGAATTATTTCATACCTGCGTGAATTATTTGATACCTCCCTGAATGATTTCAGACCTCCGTGAATTAGTCAACGTGCTCCGCGAATTATTTGATACCTCCGTGAATAATTTAACCCCCTTAGTGAATTATTTCAGTCCTCCGTGAATTATTTAACCCGCTCCCAGAATTATTTGATACCTCCGTGAATTATTTAACCCCCTCCGTGAACTATTTCATAGCTCCGTGACTTATTTATCCCTCTCCGTGAATTATTTCATGCCTCCGTGAAGTATTTAACCCCCTCCGTGAGTTATTTGATACCTCCGTGAATTATTTAACCCACTCCGTGAATTATTTCATACCTCCGTGAATTATTTCACACCTACGTGAATTATTCAACCGCCTGCGTGAAATATTTACCCCACCGTGGATTATTTCATACCTCCGTGAGTTATTCCATACCTCCGTGAATTATTTAACCCCCTCCGTGAATTATTTGATACCTCCGTGAATTATTTAACCCCCTCCGTGAATTTTTTGATACCTCCGTGAATTATTCAACCCCCTCCGTGAATTATTTCACGCCTCCGTGAATTACTTAACCCCCACCGTGAATTTTTTGATACCTCCGTGAATTATTTAACCCCCTCGATGAATTATCTGATACCTCCGTGAATTATTCAACCCCCTCCGTGAATTATTTGATACCTCCGTGAAATATTTCATACCTTCGTGAATTATTCAACCCCCTCCGTGAATTACTTCATACCTCCGTGAATTATTGAACCCCCTCCGTGAATTATTTCATGCCTCCGGGAATTATTTAACCCCCTCCGTGAATTATTTGATACCTCCGTGAAATATTTCATACCTTCGTGAATTATTCAACCCCCTATGTGAATTACTTCATACCTCCGTGAATTATTGAACCCCCTCCGTGAATTAATTCATGCCTCCGGGAATTATTTAACCCCCTCTGTGAATTATTTGATACCTCCGTGAATTATTTAACCCCCTCAGTGAATTATTTCATACCTGCGTGAATTCTTTAACCCCCTCTGTGAATTATTTCATACCTAGGTGAATTATGTAACCCCCTCCGTGAATTGTTTCATACCTCCGTGAATTATTTAACCCCCTCCGTGAATTATTTGATACCTCCGTGAATTATTCAACCCCCTCCGTGAATTATTTTACACCTCCGTTTATTATTTAACCCCCTCCGTGAATTATTTGATATCTCCGTGAATTATTTGACCCCCTCTGTGAATTACTTCATACCTCCGCGAATTATTGAACCCCCTCCGTGATTTATTTCATGCCTCCGGGAATTATTTAACCCCCTCTGTGAATTATTTGATACATCCGTGAATTATTCAACCCCCTCCGTGAATTATTTCACACCTCCGTGAATTATTCAACCCCCTCCGTATATTATTTTACACCTCCGTGTATTATTTAACCCCCTCCGCGAATTATTTGATACGTCCGTGAATTATTTCATGCCTTCGTGAATTCTTTAGCCCCCTCCGTGAATTACTTCATACCTCCGTGAATTATTTAACCCCCTCCGTGAATTATTTCATGCCTCCGTGAATTATTTAACCCCCTCCGTGAATTATTTGATACCTCCGTGAAGTATTTGATACCTCCATGAATTATTCAACCCCCTCCGTGAATTATTTTACACCTCCGTGTATTATTTAACCCCCTCCGTGAATTATTTGATATCTCTGTGAATTATTTCATGCCTTCGTGGATTATTTAACCCCCTGCGTGAATTACTTCATACCTCCGTGAATTATTTAACCCCCTCCGTGAATTATTTGATACCTCCGTGAATTATTTACCCCCTCCGTGAATTATTTGATACCTCCGTGAATTATTTCACCCCCTCCATGAATTATCTGACACCTCCGTGAATTATTCAACCCCCTCCGTGAATTATTTCATACCTCCGTGAAGTATATAACCCCCTCCGTGAATTATTTGATAGCTCCGTGAATTATTTAACCCCCTCCGTGAATTATTTCATACCTCCGTGAATTATTTGACACCTCCGTGAATTATCCAACCCCCTCCGTGAAGTATTTACCCCACCGTGGATTATTTCATACCTCCGTGAATTATTCCATACCTCCGTGAATGATGTAACCCACTCCGTGAATCACTTCATACCTCCGTGAGTTATATAACCCCCTCCGTGAATCTTTCATGCCTCCGTGAATTATTTAAGCCCCTCCGTGAATTATCGCATACCTCCGTGAATTATGTAACCCCCTCCGTGTATTATTCCATACCTCCGTGACTTATTTAACCCCCTCCGTGAATTATCTCACACCTCCGTGAACTATTTAACCCCCTCCGTGAATAATTTAACCCCCTTAGTGAAATTATTTCAGTCCTCCGTGAATTATTCAACCCCCTCCGTGAACTATTTCATAGCTCGGTGAATTATTTAACCCCCTCCGTGAGATATTTCACACCTCCGTGAATTATTCAACCCCCTCCGTGAAATAATAACCCCACCGTGGATTATTTCATACCTCCGTGAATTATTCGATACCTCCGTGAATTATGTAACCCCCTCCGTGAATTATTTCATACCTCCATGAATTATCTAACCCCCTCCCTGAATTATTTGATACCTCGTTCAACTATTCAACCCCCTCCGTGAATTATTTCACACCTCCGTGAATTACTTCACCCCCTCCGTGAATTTTTTGATACCTCCGTGAACTATTTCATACTCCCGTGAATTATTCAACCCCCTCCGTGAACTATTTCAGAGCTCCCTGAATTATCTAACCCCCTCCGTGAATTATTTGATACCTCCGTGAATTATTCAACCCCCTCCGTGAAATATTAACCCCACCGTGGATTATTTCATACCTCCGTGAATTATCCCGTACCTCCGTGAATTATGTAACCCCCTCCGTGAATAATTTCATACCTCCGTGAATTATTTAACCCCCTCCGTGAATTATTTGATACCTCCGTGAACTATTTAACCCCCTCCGTGAATTATTTCACACCTCCGTGAATTACTTAACCCCCTCGGTGAATTATTTGATACCTCCGTGAATTATTTCATACTTCCGTGAATTATTTCACCCCCTCCATGAATTATCTAATACCTCCGTGAATTATTTAACACCCTGTGTGACTTATTTGACACCTGCGTGAATTATTTAACCCCCTCCGTGAGGAATTTCATACCGCCGTCAATTATTTAACCCCCTCCGTGAGTTATTTCATACCACCGTGAATTATTTAACCCCCTCCGTGGATTATTTCATGCCTCCGTGAATTATTTAACCCCCTCCGTGAATTATTTGATACCTCCGTGAATTATTTAACCTCCCTCCGTGAATCATTTGATACCTCCGTGAATTATTTAACCCCCTCCATGAATTATCTGATACCTCCGTGAATTATTACACCCCCTCCGTGAATTCTTTCATCCCTCCATGAATTATTTAACCCCCTCCGTGAATCATTTGATACCTCCGTGAATTATTCAACCCCCTCCGTGAATTATTTAATACCTCCGTGAATTATTTCATACCTCCGTGAATAATCTAACCCCCTTAGTGAATTATTTCAGTCCTCCGTGAGTTATTCAACCCCCTCCGTGAATTATTTCATGCCTCCGTGAAGTATTTAACCCCCTCCGTGGTGAATGATTTCATACCTCCGTGAATCATTTCACCCCCTCCTTGAATTATCTGATACCTCCGTGAATTATTCAACACCCTCTGTGAATTATTTGATACCTCCGTGAATTATTTCACCCCCTCCATGAATTATGTGATACCTCCGTGAATTATTTAACACCCTGTGTGAGTTATTTGATACCTCCGTGAATTATTCAACCCCCTCCGTGAATTATTTCACACCTCCGTGAATTACTTAACCCCCTCCGTGAATTTTTTGATACCTCCCTGAATTATTTCATACTTCCGTGAATTATTTCACCCCCTCCGTGAATTATTTCATACCTCCGTGAACTATTTCACCCCCTCCATGAATTATCTAATACCTCCGTGAATTATTCAAGCCCCTCCGTGAATTATTTCACACCTCCGTGAATTACTTAACCCCCTCCGTGAATTATTTGATACCTCCGTGAAGTATTTCATACCGCCGTCAATTATTTAACCCCCTCCGTGAGTTATTTCATACCACCGTGAATTATTTAACCCCCTCCGTGGATTATTTCATGCCTCCGTGAATTATTTAACCCCCTCCGTGAATTTCTTTATACCTCTGTGAAATATGTAAGCCCCTCCGTGGATTATTTCATACCTCCGTGAATTGTTTAACCCTCTCCATGAATTATCTGATACCTCCGTGAATTATTTCACCCCCTCCGTGAATTCTTTGATCCCTCCGTGAATTATTTAACCCCCTCTGTGAATTATTCGATACGTGCGTGAATTATTGAACCCCCTCCGTGAATTATTTGATACCTCCGTGAATTATTTCATACCTTCGTGAATTATTTAACCCCCTCCGTGAATAACTTCATACCTCCGTGAATTATTGAACCACCTCCGTGAATTATTTCATGCCTCCGTGAATCATTTAACCCCGTCCGTGATTTATTTCATACCTAGGTGAATTATGTAACCCCCTCCGTGAATTCTTTCATACCTCCGTGAATTATTTAACCCCCCCCGGGAATTATTTCACATCTCCGTGAATTACTTAACCTTAAATTATTTGATACCTCCGTGAATTATTTCATACCTCCGTGAATAATCTAACCCCCTTAGTGAATTATTTCAGTCCTCCGTGAATTATTCAACCCCCTGCGTGAATCATTTAACACCTCCGTGAATTATTTAACCCCCTCAGTGAATTCTTTCGTACCTGCGTGAATTATTTAACCCCCTCCGTGAATTATTTGATACCTCCGTGAATTATTCAACCCCCTCCGTGAATTACTTGATATCTCCGTGAAGTATTTCATACCTTCGTGAATTATTGTACCCCCCCCCCCGTGAATTACTTCATACCTCCATGAATTATTTAAACCCCACCGTGAATTATTTCATACTTCCGTGAATTATTTAACCCCTTCCGTGAATTATGTAATACCTCCGTGAATTATTTCACCCCCTCCATGAATTATCTAATACCTCCGTGAATTATTTAACACCCTCCGTGACTTATTTGACACCTGCGTGAATTATTTAACCCCCTCCGTGAAGTATTTCATAGGGCCGTCAATTATTTAACCCCCTCCGTGAGTTATTTAATACCACCGTGAATTACTTAACCCCCTCCGTGGATTATTTCATGCCTCCGTGAATTATTTAACCCCCTCCGTGAATTAATTGATACGTCCGTGAATTATTTAACCTCCCTCCGTGAATTATTTGATACCTCCGTGAATTATTTAACCCCCTCCATGAATTATCTGATACCTCCGTGAATTATTACACCCCCTCTGTGAATTCTTCCATCCCTCCGTGAATTATTTAACCCCCTCCGTGAATTATTTGATACCTCCGTGAATTATTCAACCCCCTCCGTGAATTATTTCACATCTCCGTGAATTACTTAACCTTAAATTATTTGATACCTCCGTGAATTATTTCATACCTCCGTGAATAATCTAACCCCCTTAGTGAATTATTTCAGTCCTCCGTGAATTATTTAACCCCCTCCGTGAATTATTTGACACCTCCGTGAATTATTTCATACCTCCGTGAATTCTTTAACCCCCTCCGTGAATTATTTCATGCCTCCGTGAAGTATTTAACCCCCTCCGTGAATTATTTGATACCTCCGTGAATTGTTTAACCCCCTCCGTGAATGATTTCATACCTCCGTGAATTATTCAACCCCCTCCTTGAATTATTTGATACCTCCGTGAATTATTTAACCCCCTCCATGAATTATTTGATACCTCCGTGAATTGTTTCACCCCCTCCATGAATTATTTGATACCTCCGTGAATTATTTAACCCCCTCCGTGAATTTTTTGATACCTCCCTGAATTATTTCATACTTCCGTGAATTATTTAACCCCCTCCGTGAACTATTTCATACCTCCGTGAACTATTTCACCCCCTCCATGAATCATCTAATACCTCCGTGAATTATTTAACACACTCCGTGACATATTTGATACCTGCGTGAATTATTTAACCCCCTCGGTGAATTATTTGATACCTCCGTGAATTATTTCACACCTCCGTGAATTACTTAACCCCCTCCGTGAATTATTTGATACCTCCGTGAAGTATTTCATACCGCCGTCAATTATTTAACCCCCTCCGTGAGTTATTTCATACAACCGTGAATTATTAAACCCCCTCCGTGGATTATTTCATGCCTCCGTGAATTATTTAACCCCCTCCGTGAATTTCTTTATACCTCCGTGAATTATGTAAGCCCCTCCGTGGATTTTTTCATACCTCCGTGAATTATTTAACCCCCTCCATGAATTATCTGATACCTCCGTGAATTATTTCACCCCCTCCGTGAATTCTTTGATCCCTCCGTGAATTATTTAACCCCCTCTGTGAATTATTTGATACCTCCGTGAATTATTCAACCCCCTCCGTGAATTATTTGATACCTCCGTGAATTATTTCATACCTTCGTGAATTATTTAACCCCCTCCGTGAACAACTTCATACCTCCGTGAATTATTGAACCCCCTCCGTGAATTATTTCATGCCTCGGTGAATTATTTAACCCCGTCCGTGATTTATTTCATACCTAGGTGAATTATGTAACCCCCTCCGTGGATTGTTTCATACCTCCGTGAATTATTTAACCCCCTCCGTGAATTATTTGATACCTCCGTGAATTATTCAACCCCCTACGTGAATTATTTAACACCTCCGTGAATTATTTAACCCCCTCCGTGAATAACTTCATACCTCCGTGAATTATTGAACCCCCTCCGTGAATTATTTCATGCCTCCGTGAATTATTTAACCCCGTCCGTGATTTATTTCATACCTAGGTGAATTATGTAACCCCCTCCGTGGATTGTTTCATACCTCCGTGAATCATTTAACCCCCTCCGTGAAGTATTTGATACCTCCGTGAATTATTCAACCCCCTCCGTGAATTATTTCACACATCCGTGAATTATTTAACCCCCTCCGTGAATTACTTGATATCTCTGTGAAGTATTTCATACCTTCGTGAATTATTTAACCCCCCCCCCGTGAATTACTTCATACCTCCATGAATTATTTAAACCCCACCGTGAATTATTTCATACTTCCGTGAATTATTGAACCCGCTCCGTGAATTATTTCATACCTCCGTGAACTTTTTCACCCCCTCCATTGAATTATCCAATACCTCCGTGAATTATTTAACACCCTCCGTGACTTATTTGATACCTGCGTGAATTATTTAACCCCCTCAGTGAATTATTTGATACCTCCGTGAATTATTTCACACCTCCGTGAATTACTTAACCCCCTCCGTGAATTATTTGATACCTCCGTGAATTTTTTTATACCGCCGTCAATTATTTAACCCCCTCCGTGAATTATTTCATACCTCCGTGCATTATTTAACCCCCTCCGTGAATTATTTGATACCTCCGTGAATGATTTAACCCCCTCCGTGAATTATTTGATACCTCCGTGAATTATTTCATACCTTCGTGAATTATGTAACCCCCTCCGTGAATAACTTCATACCTCCGTGAATTATTGAACCCCCTCCGTGAATTATTTCATGCCTCCGTGAATTATTTAACCCCGTCCGTGATTTATTTCATACCTAGGTGAATTATGTAACCCCCTCCGTGAATTGTTTCATACCTCTGTGAATTATTTAACCCCCCCCGGGAATTATTTGATACCTCCGTGAATTATTCAACCCCCTCCGTGAATTATTTAAAACCTCCGTGAATTATTTAACCCCCTCAGTGAATTATTTCGTACCTGCGTGAATTATTTAACCCCCTCCGTGAATTGTTTGATACCTCCGTGAATTATTCAATCCCCTCCGTGATTTGTTCCAACCCCCTCCGTGAATTACTTGATATCTCCGTGAAGTATTTTATACCTTCGTCAGTTATTTAAACCCCCCCCGTGAATTACTTCATACCTCCGTGAATTATTTAAACCCCACCGTGAATTATTTCATACTTCCGTGAATTATTTAACCCCCTCCGTGAATTATTTCATACCTCCGTGAACTATTTCACCCCCTCCATGAATTATCCAATACCTCGTTGAATTATTTAACACCCTCCGTGACTTATTTGATACCTGCGTGAATGGTTTAACCCCCTCGGTGAATTATTTGATACCTCCGTGAATTATTTCACACCTCCGTGAATTACTTAACCCCCTCCGTGAATTGTTTGATACCTCCGTGAAGTATTTCATACCGCCGTCAATTATTTAACCCCCTCCGTGAGTTATTTCATACCACCGTGAATTATTTAACCCCCTCCGTGGATTATTTCATGCCTCCGTGAATGATTTAACCCCCTCCGTGAACGTTTTTGTACCTCCGTGAATTATGTAAGCCCCTCCGTGGATTATTTCATACCTCCGTGAATTATTTAACCCCCTCCGTGAATTATTTGATACCTCCGTGAATTATTTAACCCCACTCCGTGAATTATTTGATACCTCCGTGAATTATTTAACCCCCTCCATGAATTATCTGATACCTCCGTGAATTATTTCACCCCCTCCGTGAATTCTTTGATCCCTCCGTGAATTATTTAACCCCCTCCGTGAATTATTTGATACCTCCGTGAATTATTCAACCCCCTCCGTGAATTATTTGATACCTCCGTGAATTATTTCATACCTTCGTGAATTATGTAACCCCCTCCGTGAATAACTTCATACCTCCGTGAATTATTGAACCCCCTCCGTGAATTATTTCATGCCTCCGTGAATTATTCAACCCCCTCCGTGAATTATTTAACCCCCTCCGTGAATTACTTGATATCTCCGTGAAGTATTTCATACCTTCGTGAATTATTTAACCCCCCCCCCCGTGAATTACTTCATACCTCCGTGAATTATTTAAACCCCACCGTGAATTATTTCATACTTCCGTGAATTATTTAACCCCCTCCGTGAATTATTTCATACCTCCGTGAACTATTTCACCCCCTCCATGAATTATCCAATACCTCCGTGAATCATTTCACACCCTCCGTGACTTATTTGATACCTGCGTGAATTATTTAACCCCCTCGGTGAATTATTTGATACCTCCGTGAATTATTTCACACCTCCGTGAATTACTTAACCCCCTCCGTGAATTATTTGATACCTCCGTGAAGTATTTCATACCGCCGTCAATTATTTAACCCCCTCCGTGTTTATTTTATACCACCGTGAATTATTTAACCCCCTCCGTGGATTATTTCATGCCTCCGTGAATTATTCAACCCTCCGTGACTTTTTTTGTACCTCCGTGAATTATGTAAGCCCCTCCGTGTATTATTTCATACCTCCGTGAATTATTTAACCCCCTCCGTGAATTATTTGATACCTCCGTGAATTATTTAACCCCCCTCCGTGAATTATTTTATCCCTCCGTGAATTATTTAACCCCCTCCATGAATTATCTGATACCTCCGTGAATTATTTCACCCCCTCCGTGAATTCTTTGATCCCTCCGTGAATTATTTAACCCCCTCCGTGAATTATTTGATACCTCCGTGAATTATTCAACCCCCTCCGTGAATTATTTGATACCTCCGTGAATTATTTCATACCTTCGTGAATTATTTAACCCCCTCCGTGAATAACTTCATACCTCCGTGAATTATTGAACCCCCTCCGTGAATTATTTCATGCCTCCGTGAATTATTTAACCCCGTCCGTGATTCATTTCATACCTAGGTGAATTATGTAACCCCCTCCGTGAATTGTTTCATACCTCCGTGAATTATTTAACCCCCTCCGTGAATTATTTGATACCTCTGTGAATTATTCAACCCCCTCCGTGAATTATTTAACACCTCCGTGAATTATTTAACCCCCTCAGTGAATTATTTCGTACCTGCGTGAATCATTTAACCCCCTCCGTGAATTATTTGATACCTCCGTGAATTATTCAACCCCCTCCGTGAATTATTTGATACCTCCGTGAATTATTTAACCCCCTCCGTGAATTACTTGATATCTCCGTGAAGTATTTCATACCTTCGTGAATTATTTAACCCCCCCCCCGTGAATTACTTCATACCTCCGTGAATTATTTAAACCCCACCGTGAATTATTTCATACTTCCGTGAATTATTTAACCCCTCCGTGAATTATTTCGTACCTCCGTGAACTATTTCACCCCCTCCATGAATCATCCAATACCCCCGTGGATTATTTAACACCCTCCGTGACTTATTTGATACCTGCGTGAATTATTTAACCCCCTCGGTGAATTATTTGATACCTCCGTGAATTACTTAACCCCCTCCGTGAATTATTTGATACCTCCGTGAAGTATTTCATACCGCCGTCAATTATTTAACCCCCTCCGTGAGTTATTTCATGCCACCGTGAATTATTTAACCCCCTCCGTGGATTATTTCATGCCTCCGTGAATTATTTAACCCCCTCCGTGAATTTTTTTGTACCTCCGTGAATTATGTAAGCCCCTCCGTGGATTATTTCATACCTCCGTGAATCATTTAACCCCCTCCGTGAATTATTTGATACCTCCGTGAATTATTTAACCCCCCTCCGTGAATTATTTGATACCTCCGTGAATTATTTAACCCCCTCCATTAATTATCTGATACCTCCGTGAATTATTTCACCCCCTCCGTGAATTCTTTGATCCCTCCGTGAATTATTTAACCCCCTCCGTGAATTATTTTATACCTCCGTGAATTATTCAACCCCCTCCGTGAATTATTTGATACCTCCGTGAATTATTTCATACCTTCGTGAATTATTTAACCCCATCCGTGAATAACTTCATACCTCCGTGAATTATTGAACCCCCTCCGTGAATTATTTCATGCCTCCATGAATTATTCAACCCCGTCCGTGATTTATTTCATACCTAGGTGAATTATGTAAGCCCCTCCGTGAATTGTTTCATACCTCCGTGAATTATTTAACCCCCTCCGTGAATTATTTGATACCTCCGTGAATTATTTAACCCCTCCGTGTCATGCCTCCGATAATTATGCAACTCCCTCGGTGAATTATTTCATACCTCGGAGAACTATTTAACCCCCTCCGTGAAATATTTGATACCTCTGTGAATTATTTGATACCTCCGTGATTTATTTAACCCCCTCAGTGCACTACTTCATACCTCCGTGAATTATTTAAGCCCCTCCGTGAATTGTTCGATACCCCTGTGAATTATTTAACCCGCTCCGTGAATTATTTGATACCTCCGTGAATTATTCAACCCCCTCCGTGAAATATTTGATACCTTCGTGAATTATTTAACCCCCTCACTGAATTATTTTATACCTCCGTGAATTATTTAACCCCCTCCGTGAATTATTTGATACCCCCGTGAATTATTTGATACCTCCGTGAATTATCTAACCCCCTCCGTGAGTTATTTGATACCTCCGTCAATTAGTTAACCCCCTCCGCTATTTTTTTTTACCTCCGTGATTTATTTAACCCCCACCGTGAATTATTTGATACCTCCGTGAATTATTTAACCCCCTCCGTGAAATATGTGCTACCTGGGTGAATTATTCAACCCCCTCCGTGAATTATTTGATACGCCCGTGAATTATTTAACCCCGTCCGTGAACTATTTGATACCTCCGTGTAGTATTTAACCCCCTCTGTAAATTATTTGATACCCCCATGAATTACTTAACACCCTCCGTGAATTATTTGATACGTCCGTGAACTATTTAACATCTTCCGTGAATTATTTAACCCTCACCGTGAATTATTTGATACCCCCGTGCATTATTTAACCCCCTGCGTGAATTATTGCATACCTCCGTGAAATGTTTAACCCCCTCCGTGAATCATTTGATACCTCCGTGAATTATTCAACCCCCTCCGTGAATTATTTCATACCTCTGTGAATTACCTGATACCTCGGTGAATTATATCACCCCCTGCGTGAAATATTTCATACCTCCGTGAATTATTTAACCCCCTCAGTGAATTATCTGATACCTCCGTGAATTATTTCATACCTCCGTGAATTATTTTATACCTGCGTGAATCATTAAACATCCTCCGTGAATTATTTGATACCACCGTGAATTATTTAACCCCCTCCGTGAATTATTTAAATACCTCCGTGAATTGTTTAACCCCCTCAGTGAAATATTTGATACCTCCGTGAAGTATTTAACCCCCTCCGTGAATCATCTGATACCTCCGTGAAGTATTTAACCCCCTCCGTGAATTATTTGATACCCCCATGAATCATTTAACCCCCTCCGTGAATTATTTGATACCTCTGTGAATTATTTAACACCCTCCGTGAATTATTTGATACGTCCGTGAACTATTTAACACCCTCCGTGAATTTTTTAACCCTCACCGTGATTTATTTGATACCGCCGTGAATTATTTAACCCCCTCCGTGAATTATCTGATACCTCCGTGAATTCTTTAACCCCATCCGTGAAATATTTGATACCCCCGTGCATTATTTAACCCCCTGCGTGAATTATTGCATACCTCCGTGAAATGTTTAACCCCCTCCGTGAATTATTTGATACCTCCGTGAATCATTTAACCCCCTCTTTGAATTATTTCATACCTCCGTGAATTATTTAACCCCCTCCGTGAATTATCTGATACCTCCGTGAATTATCTGATACCTCCGTGAATTTTTTGATACCCCCGTGAATTATTGAACCTCCGCCGTGAGTTATTTCATACCTCCCTGAATTATTTAACACCCCCCGTGAATTATTGCATACCTCCTTGAATTGTTTAACCTCCTCCGTGAGTTATTTCATACGTCCGTGCATTATTTAAGCCCCTGCGTGAATTATTGCATACCTCCGTGAATCGTTTAACCCCCTCCGTGAATTATTTGATACCTCCGTGAATTATTTCATACCTCCGTGAATTACCTGATACCTCCGTGAATTGTTTCACCCCCTCCGTGAAATATTTCATACCTCCGTGAATCATTAAACCCCCTCCGTGAATTATTGCATACCTCCGTGAATAATGTAACCCCCTCCGTGAATTATTTTATACCTTTGCTGAAACCACAAGCAAACACGCAAACACGAGGCAAAACACGCACGTCTCCTGTGGCACATCTCGTCAGTGTGCCGCCTCCTCGTGGGCAGTCACAAAAGCCCGGTATGGGCAATAGAAGTCGCAAATAGCGTCATTGGGTGGGACGGGTGGGCTGCTGGCAACAAGCAAAAATGCTCTACAAGTACAGAGCCTCACTGCACACACGCATGCGCACACACACACCACCCGACGAGCAAAACCAAAGCTCAGGCACGGCTGAGCTAAGATTTTGCTAAAACCACAAGCAAACACGCAAACACGAGGCAAAACACGCACGTCTCCTGTGGCACATCTCGTCAGTGTGCCGCCTCCTCGTGGGTCTCGTTCATGCCAAACTGCCGCATAACCCCCCCCCCCCCCCCCCCCCCCCCCCCCCAGGTCTGAGACCCAGCGGCTCCCATGCGCAACGCACGCCACACCCTCGAAGTATACGGCCGCCCCAAACATAAATCGCCAAAGGCGCCCCGCACACACCGGCGCCACCCGCCAGGCTTCAGGCGTCCGCAGACCAAGCCCAAGAGAGCGTGGACGACCCCTGCCGCCGCCAATGAGGAAGCGGTAAATGTACAGCGACCGTCAGGCACTGCCGCCCTGTCGCAGAGCTGCCCGGTCAGCCCAGGGCAGCACCCCTGAGATCCGCAGCAGATCTCAAAATGGCGGGCCAGCGCCCAACCCAGCTCCAACCCTAAGAAAGCATGGACCCCGGACCCACAACAAAGTGGCAGCGGTGCAGGCCAAAGGACCAACGCCCGGCATATAACCACAAAATCAGCCCGCGACATCCACGCAGGGCAGGGCCGCCTCTACAGACAATCGCCCGGAGGGCTCCCGCCTGCGCACACTGGACCTGCCAAAACGCAGATAGAATACGAGCCACACACAACAACCAGAACATTGGCGCAGCCATGGAAGCCAAAAAACGCCCACAAATGCGCGAGCAATGCCCGGGCGCAAAGCAGCCCGGCCATCCCAGGGTGGCACTCAGAGACCTGACACAGAACGCAAAGCAAAGGGTGAGCGCACACTCCCACCCCAGCCCCTCGGAGACCGGCTGACCACCCAAAAAACAGACTACACCAACGGCCTGAAGTGGCCAGCTATTCTCACCACCAAGGGATAAGACCCCTGCACCCATAGATACGGGACGGGGGTACGACGACCCCCGTTCCAGTCCGTCAGCGACACCACCACCCTCTGACCTCCCCTCGACCCCGTCACCACATCCCACATCCCCCCGCAAGTGTGCCTGCCCCCTGGCTTCACCCCGGGGTCCCCAACCGCGGTGGTGCGCCGCGTCGCCTGCCCCCGAACCCGCTTGGCGATGTCCATGGCCGCGGCACCCAGGAAGTCGTCCCTCTCCTTGGGATCTTCTGGCACGCCATACGCGACGTACAGCCGCACCCCATTCCGGAGGAGCACCCGGTGACAGGCCCTGCGGCCCACCAAGGCTCCCAACTTCTCCCGCAGCGCGGCGCGGCGCCGCGCCGCGCGCCGCTGAACGGCCTCCTCCGACCGCTTGCGCGAGCGGCTCTTGCCCCGCTTCCGCCCGCCGCTACGCGCACGGCGGTTACGGCGGCGCCGGGTCATGATCACATGCACCAAGAGAAACGAGTGCTACAAGCAGGCGACGGCACTACACGACCTCAAGTCATTGCACCCACCGACTCCTCCAAGCGGTACTGCAAAAAAACCTCGTGGAACTCCGCCCCCCCTTCACCACCCCCCGGGGACCACAGGCCCGCTCTCCACGAATGCGGCAGAACAAAGGGCCCCATTGGCACCCCCAGGGTCCACAAAAAAACCGTGCGCCTATCGGGAAAGGCCCAGAGATCCCCAACCCTGCGCGCCGCCACCTCGCGCGCCAAACCCAGATCTCCATTGAAGTTGTCACTCAACCTACTGATAGGATCAGCGGGATTATGTGAACCACGCACCCAGTGCATATATACCGTGAAGCCTGGGCACGACGCCCACAGGTAGCGGAAACGCTTCAGAATGGACTGCTGGAATTTACGCCCCACCTTGGCTTTACACCGTAGGAACTGCACTAGCGCCGCCGCATTATCCCCAAACAAATGGGCCTCCCGAACGCCTACATTGAGGATGAGCTTCAAGCCCCAGAGCAGCGCGGCAGCCTCCGCACACTGCTGGTTGGGCGGCTGCTCCGCGGGCACAACCGATCGAGAACCCACATCCATCGAAAACAGGCCCAGCCGGTATTCACCCGCGTCCAGCGCCGCGTCGACGTAAACAACCAACGGCGATCGCTTCACCACCCTGGGGAGGGACACCACTGACCATTGCCTCCTGGCAAGCACGCACGCCACGCACATAGACTTAAGCAAACGCACTGGGGTAAACGGCAGCCGGGGGGGCGCCCAGAGCACATGAGCCCACACACCAGACAGGTGCGGACTGTGCCCAGAACCCGGGCGACATATCCACTGTGCCCGCCCCAAGAACTGCTGCAGCCGTTTTACCCTACAGGGTCCCACAGACAACCTCAACCAATGCGCAAACAGAGCTTCCCACGCGTTGCCAGCAGTCCGCACCTCCCCCCCCTGCAAATCAATATCCTTCCCCAGCCACACCAGCCGCTGCACAGGCTCCAACGTACTCTTTGGGCTGACTACAGCACCTGCACGGCGCAACGCCTCCGCCGCCCTTGCCGTCTGCTCTCGCACACGCGCGCGTCCGCGCCCCACAACCAGGACATCATCCAAGTAAATTAAAACCAGCACCCCTAACAATCCCGCGCCGGCCACCAGACCCTCTAACACTCGCTGGCACAGGAGGGGGCTGTACTTCCACCCAAAGGGCAAGCACCGGAAAGCCAACACCCCCCCCTCTCCATCCGAGACGCGAAAGGCACCCCAGAACTCGCGCGGCAGCTGAAGTGACCAAAAGCAATTACTCAGGTCGATGTGGCACATGCACAGCTCTTCCCCCCCCCCCCCCCGGCAGGGACAGAATATCCCACACCGGCCTCATGCAACGCGCTCGGGCATAAAAAGAGGGGAGGAAAAAGGAGGACCCTTGCTGTGCCACCTGCGCCAAAAGGGCCAACACCTCCACAGAGGGGAGGGAGAACTTCTCCGGCCGAGACCGCATCTCCTCATTAAGGGGCACCAGATTGACAATCAAACTGCACTTCTCCTCCGTCTTGGGTATCGCAAAAACACCCCCATTGGGCCCAGGTGACCCCGGCGGCAGGGGGAAAAGCAAACCCTGGTCCCGCAACGCCCTCATCATGACCACCGCCTCATCCGACGGGGGAATTATCCCAGAAAACTGCCTGCCTACCAATTCTGCGAAGCCGTCCGGCACACAACTATCCCAGACCTCGCGGGGGATATCCACACGCCCCACCGGCCCCAAACCCCGCGCCAATACCTCCTCCCTGATACGCTGCATAAGCAATTTGGGCGACGTCGAATCATGCAAGAGCGACTCCCAAACCTCAGGGCTAAATGAGGACAAAGCCACAGCCAAGACTCGCAGAAACTCCGGCTGTCTGAGATCACGGGCAGCTTCCCTGCCCCACTCCAGAAACTGCAACAGGCGACGCTCCAGTAAACCAGGCGGTGCGCGGGGCAGACAAGCCCGCAGGGAGCACAACCAGGCGTCCCACTCACCGGTCCGAAGGCGCTCCCGCACCCACTGACCCAGCTCCGACGCGACGGGAAATTGCCGTTCGGGCAGCCGCACCCACAATCCTGGCCGGGCCCGCGGCCTTCCGCTTGCCCAAGACGGACGCGACCTCACCCGTCCTGCGGGCCGCGATGCGCAGCCGCCTGATGGAGGAGCCTGCTGCGGAGGCAGGTGGGGGGTCTGCATCCACATCAATGACTTCCCCCCCCCCGTCCCCCCGCGGCCGGCGCCCGCGTCCTGAGGACCCCTCAACAGCCGTAAGGGCCGGAGGGGCCCCCGGGTCACGTGCGCCAGCCCGGTCCTCCCTCCCAGCAGCTCCCGCAGCGGCAGGACTCGCGGACTCCCCAGGGCACGATCCCCCCCGACCTCCTGCCGACCCATCCCCGTCACCCCCCCATTGTGGGGGCTCATCGGCATCAGGGGCACAGAGCTCCAGGAGCTCCTTCGGGAAAACGTCCCGGAGGGACACGGCGCGCCAAACGAACTCTCCTGCATGGTTGTCAGGGGGCCAGGGGAGGACAGCCCCGGTCGTGACGACGAAGTCGTCGGGCGCGTCGGCGTAGTGGACTGCCACCGTCTCCGAAAGCCACCGCCCCCACCAAGCCAGCCACTTGATGGGCAGCCCCAACCATCGCAGGGCCGCGGAGCCCCCTCGCCTCCATGCGTGCCACCTGGCGTGGGGGTTGTCGCTGCCCCCCAACGCGGTAGCCATGACCGACTGCATGAAAGCTGGTCCCTGCGGACAGAATTGCGCTCCGACGACAGCAGACGTGGCCCCCGTGGCATCGAGCCAGCCCAGCCACTCTTGGGCATACTTCCCGAGTCGCCTGCGCACGATGCGCGGCGCCACCTTGACCGTGCGGAACGCCAATCCCCGACACCGGGATCCCCCCCGACGGAGGGGCGCGGCCTCACCCACCCGCAGAAGGCAGGTGAACGCCAGGACTGCCATCCCATAGACGGTCCACTGCGGTCGCTCCGTGCAAGCCAGCGCGAAGTTGCGGAGGTCGTCCAAACCTGCGTAGGGCCGTAGGGCCGGCTCCGTGGGCGCCCACTTGGCACAGCGCCAGACCCGGCGACTGACGAACGCGGGCAGCCATCCCATGTCCTCCAGCGCCCGGAACGCCGACACTGCGACCTTGAGGGAGCTTCCCGAGTACCCCAGTCCCCATAACTGGAAAATGTAGCGGCACGCCGCTCGTTCAAGCTCGGACGTGGGCGTGTAGCCCACCCAGAGGGCCATCTTGCGGAAGTGGGTACAATACGTACCCATGGTGCTTTTTGCCCAGGAGGATGCCTGCAGGGCGTCCACGGAGGTGATCTCATCCTCCTTCCATATCCGTCTCCACGCTGCCCACACCAGGCGCCAGACCACGTCCTCGCCATCCCGGAAGTCCGGCGGTCCGAGAACCACCAAGGCCTCCCGGGGCTCGGGAGGGATGGGCCGGATGGGGCAGCTTCCCCATCAGTCAAAGCCGGGGCACTCGTGAAACCAATGCCGTTTCACTCCCCTCCCAGCGTTCTTGCATGCCCGACACGCTGTCACCGGGGCATTGGTGACGTCCATCGGCTCGGCACCCGGCTTGGCGGTGTACAGGCGGCGGCCCCCCTCAACGCGGAACTTACCCTTCATGGCTTGCAGCCGCCGCCCCACCACCTCCTCCTCCGCCGCTCCCGTACAACCAGCGGACAGCACAGGCACATCGGACGCATGCTCGGCCGCGTCCGACCCCTCGCCGACCTGTCCGGGGTCCAAGCCCTTCTTGCCCCTGTATGCCGACAGGCTAGTCACCGTGAACGTCCAGACCGCCTGGACAAAACTCCGAAGGCGCGTAAGTTCGTCATCATCCATGGACTCCAGCTGCCACACTTCCGTGTCCGCGGAGTCCGCGTCCACCACCGGCGCCAGCTCGTCCAGGATGGCGTCCGTGAACTTTTCCTTGTCCTTGTACTTGGAGACGTATTCGTGTTGGGGCACCTCCCTGCGCCACAACAAGGTGGACAGCGCGAGAAGGCTGGCGAAGATCCACTGGGGCTTAGAATCCAACTCCCTCACCTTCACGATTTCCGCTTTACACAGCGGCGGGACCTTCGCCATTTTCCTCTTGGACTCCGCCTCGGCCTTGGCACTGACCGCCTCCAACTGCTTGCGCAGGCCCTCCATCACAAGGGCCTGTCCTTGAACCAACTGCTTGAGCTCCTGAAGCTCTGGCGACACCGTCTGCGGCTGCTGGGGCGGTACCTCCACCTTGACAAAGCCCAGCGACGCCACATCCAGGTCGCACTGGGCCATGACGCAATACGAGGCGATCATCTTCACCAGCCCCACCTCCCCCAACTCTATTCCGTACCTGGCGACGAAACTAGCCTCCCACTCTGACCTGCGTTCCAGCAGCACCGACAGCTTCATCTCCACCTGCGAGGCAGCCCTGGCTATCTCCAGCATGGGAACGCTATCAATGAACTGGGAACAAATTGTTCCCTTCGCGAAGACGGCAAAATCGTCAACTGACATATTCACAGACCGGGTCGTTCCAAAGTGTCACGGAGCAGGCTCTACGTGTGACCACCTATGGTCTGCTGGCAACAAGCAAAAATGCTCTACAAGTACAGAGCCTCACTGCACACACGCATGCGCACACACACACCACCCGACGAGCAAAACCAAAGCTCAGGCACGGCTGAGCTAAGATTTTATACCTCCGTGAATTATTTCACCCCCTCCGTGAATTATTTCATACCTACCGGAATTGTTTAACCTCCTCCATCAGTTATTGCATACCTCCGTGAATTATTTAACCCCCTCGGTAAATTATTTGATACCTCCGTGAATTATTTAATCCCCTCCGTGAATCACTTCATACCTCCGTGAATTATTTAACCCCCTCCGTGAATTATCTGATACCTCCGTGCATTATTTGATAACTCCGTGAATTATTCAACCCCCTCCCTGAATTATCTCATACCTCCGCCGCGAATCATGTCATACCTGCGTGAACTATTGACGCCCCTCCGTGATACCTCGGTGAAATATTTAACCCCCTGCGTGAATTAGTTGATACCTCCGTGAACTATTGAACTCTCTCCGTGAGTTATTTCATACCTCGGTGAATGATTTAACCCCCTCCGTGATTTATTTGATACCCCCGTGAAGTATTTTCGCTCCTGCGTGAGTTATTTCATACCTCCGTGAATTATTCAACACCCTCCGCGAATTATTGCATACCTCAATGCATTATTTAACCCCCTCCGTGAATCAT
The DNA here is from genome assembly GCA_964036045.1 of Eutreptiella sp. 'Long Island Sound 2002'. Lineage (NCBI taxonomy): Eukaryota > Euglenozoa > Euglenophyceae > Eutreptiales > Eutreptiaceae > Eutreptiella > Eutreptiella sp. 'Long Island Sound 2002'. The sequence continues at coordinate 124,319,342 of OZ038380.1, read as the reverse complement.
TTCATACCTCCGTGAAGTATTTAACCCCTTCTGTGAATAATTTGATACCTCGGTGAATTATTTAACCCCCTCCGTGAATTATTTCATACCTCCGTGAATTATTTAACCCCCTGGTTGAATTATTTCATACCTCCGTGAAGTATTTAACCCCGTCCGTGAATTATTTCATACCTCCGTGAATCATTTAACCCCCTCCGTGACGTATTTGACATCTCCGGAAATTATTTAACCCCCTGCATGAATTATCTGGTACCTCCGTGAATTATTTAACCCCCTCCGTGAATTATTTGATACCTCCATGAATTATTTAACCCCCTCCGTGAATTATTTCATACCTCCGTGAATTATTTAACCCCCTCCGTGAAAGATATGATACCTCGGTGAATAATTCAACCCCCTCCGTGAATTTTTCATACCTCCGTGAATTATTTCACCGCCGCCGTGAATTATTTCATACCTACCGGAATCATTTAACCTCCTCCATGAGTTTTTTCATACCTCCGTGAATTATTTGATACCTCCGTGAATTATCTAATCCCCTCCGTGAATCATTTCATACCTCCGTGAATCATTTAACCCCCTCCATGAATTATCCGATACCTCCGTGCATTATTTGATACCTCCGTGAATTATTCAACCCCCTCCCTGAATTATCTCATACCTCCACCGCGAATTGTTTCATATCTCCGTGAATGATTTAACCCCCTCCGTGAATTATTTCATACCTCCGTGAATTATTTAACCCCCTCCATGAATTATTTGATACCCCCGTGAAGTATTTACGCTCCTGCGTGAGTTATTTCATAACTCCGTGAATTATTCAACACCCTCCGCGAATTATTGCATACCTCCATGCATTATTTAACCCCCTCCGTGAATCATTTCATACCTCCGTGAATTATTTAACCCCCTCCGTGAATTATTTCATACCTCCGTGAATTATTTAACCCCCTCCGTGGTTTATTTCATACCTCCGTGATTTATCTAACCCGCTCCGTGAATAATTTGATACCTCGGTGAATTATGTAACCCCCTCCGTGAATTATTTCAAACCTCCGTGGATTATTTCACCCCCTCCGTGAATTATTTGATACCTCCGTGAATTATTTAACCTGCTCCGTGAGTTATTTCATACCTCCGTGAATCATTTAACCCCTTCCGTGGATTATTGCATACCTCCGTGAATTATTTAACCGCCTCCGTGAATTATTTGATACCTCCCTGAATTATTTAACCCCCTCCGTGAATTAATTCATACCTCCGTGAACAATTTAACCCCCTCCGTCAATTATTTCATACCTCCGTGAATTATTTAACCCCCTCCGTGAATTATTTCATACCGCCGTGAATCTTTTAACGCCCTGCGTAAATTATTTGATACCTCCGTGAATTATTCAACCCCCTCCGTGAACTATGTGATACCTCTGTGAACTACTCAACCCCCTCCGTGAATTCTTTGGTACCTCGGTGAATTATTTAACCCCCTCCGTGAATTATTTGATACCTCCGTGAATTATTTAACCCCCTCCGTGAATCATTTCATACCACCGTGAATTATTCAACCCCCTCCGTGAATTATTTGATACCTCCGTGAATTATTCAACCCCCTGCATGAATTATTGGATACCTCCCTGAATTATTGAACCCCCTCCGTGAATTATTTCATACCTCGGTGAATTATTTAACCCCCTCCGTGAATTATTTGATACCTCCGTGAATTATTCAACACCCTCCGTGAATTATTTGATAGCTCTGTGAATTATTTAACCCCCTCCGTGAATTATTTTATTCCTCCGTGAATCATTTAACCCCCTCCGTGAAATATTTCATACCTTCGTGAATTATTTAACCCCCTCCGTGAATCATTTGATACCTCCGTGAATTTTTTAACCCCTCCGTGACTTATTTCATACCTCCGTGAATGATTTAACCCCCTCCGTGAATTATTTCATACCCCCATGAATTATTTAACCCCCTGCGTGAATTATTTGATACCTCCGTGAATTATATCACCCCCTCGGTGAATTAGTTGATACCTCCATGAATTATCTAACCCCCTTCGTGAATTATTTGAGACCTCCGTGAATTATTTAACCCCTCCGTGACTTATATCATCCTCCCGTGAATTAACCAACCCCCTCCGTGAATTATTTGATACCTCCGTGAGTTATTTCACCCCCTCGGTGAATTATTTGATACCTCCGTGAATTATTTAACCCCCTCCGTGAATCATTTGATACCTCCATGAATTATTGTACCCCCTCCGTGAATTATTTCATACCTGCGTGAATTATTTAACCCCCTCCGTGAATGATTTCATATCTCCGTGAATTATTTAACCCCCTCCGTGAACTATTTCATACCTCCGTGAATTATGTCACCCCCTCCGTGAACTATTTGATACCTCCGTGAGTAATTTAACCCCCTCCGTGAATTTTTTCATACCTCCGTGAATTATTTAACCCCCTCAGTGAATTATTTGATACCTCCGTGAATTATTTACAGCCTCCGTGAATTATTTGATACCTCCATGAATTATTTAACCCCCTCCATGAATTATCTGATATGTCCGTGAATTATTTAACCCCCTCCGTGAATTATTTGATCCCTCCGTGAATTGTCTAACCCCCTCCGTGAATGATTTGATACCTCCGTGAATTATTTCAAACCTCCGTGAATTATTTAACCCCCTCCGTGAATCATTCCATACCTCCGTGAATTATCTAATCCCCTCTGTGAATTATTTGATACTCCCGTGAATTATTTAACCCCCTCCGTGAATTATTTGATACCTCCGTGAATTATTTCACCCCCTCGATGAATTATTTGATACCTCCGTGAATTATTTTACCCCCTCCGTGAATTATTTTTACCTCCGTGAATTATTCAACCCCCTCCTTGAATTATTTGATACCTCCGTGAATAATTTAACCCCCTCAGTGAATTATTTCATACCTCCGTGAATTATTTAACCCTCTCCGTGAGGTATTTGATACCTCCGTGAATTATTTCATACCTCCGTGGATTATTTAACCCCTTCCATGAATTATTTCATACCTCCGTGAATTATTTAACCCCCTCCGTGAATGATTTCATGCCTCCGTAGAGTATTTAACCCACTCCGTGAATTACATGATACCTCCGTAAACTTTTTAACCCCCTCCTTGAGTTTTTTGATACCTCCGTGAATTATTCAACCCCCTCCATGAATTATTTGATACCTCCGTGAATCATTCAACCCCCTCCGTGAATTATTTCATACCTCCGTGAGTTATTTTACCCCCTCCGTGAATTATTTAACCCCATCCGTGAATTATTTGATACCTGCGTGAATTATTTAACCCCCTCCGTGAATTATTTCATACCTCCGTGAATTATTCAACCCCCTCCATGAATTACTTGATACCTCCGTGAATTATTGGGCGGCCTCCGTGAATTATTTGATACCTCCGTGAATTATTTAACCCCCTCCGTGAACTATTTGATACCTCCGTGAATTATTTCATACCTCCGTGACTTATTTAACCCCCTCCGTGAATTATTTCATACCTCCCCGAATTATTTAACCCCCTCCGTGAATGATTTCATGCCTCCGTAGAGTATTTAACCCCCTCCGTGAATCATTTCGTACCTCCGTGAATTATTCCGACCCCTCCATGATATATTTTAAACCTCCGTGAATTATTCAACCCCCTCCGTGAATCATTTCATACCTCCGTGAATTATTTAACCCCCTCCGTGAATTATTTGATACCTCCGTGAATTATTCAACCCCCTCCTTGAGTTTTTTGATACCTCTGTGAATTATTTAGCCCCTCCGTAAATTGTTTGATACCTCCGTGAATTACTCAACCCCCCCCCGTGAATTATTTGATACCTCCGTGAATCATTTCATACCTCCGTGAATTATTCAACCCCCTCCGTGAATTATTGCATACCTCCGTGAATTATTTAACCCCCTCAGTGAATCATTTAACCCCATCCGTGAATTATTTGATACCTGCGTGAATTATTTCATACCTCCATGAATTATTCAACCCACTCCATGAATCATTTGATACCTCCGTGAATTATTCAACCCCCTCCGTGAACTATTTGATACATGCGTCAATCCTTTAACCTCCTCCGTGAATTATTTGATACCTCCGTGAATTATGTAACCCCCTCCGTGAATTATTTCATACCTCCGTGAATTATTTAACCCCCTCCGTGAATTATTTCATTCCTCCGTGTATTATTCAACCCCCTCCGTGAATTATTTTTACCTCCGTGAATCATTCAACCCCCTCCTTGAATTATTTGATACCTCCGTGAATTATTTAACCCCCTCCGGAAAACATTTGATACCTCCGTGAATTATTCAACCTCCTCCGTGAATTATGTAATACGTCCGTGAATTATTTAACACCCTCGGTGAATTGTTTCATACCTTCGTGAATTATTTCAAGCCTCCGTGAATTATTAAACCCCCTCCATGAATTATTTCATGCCTCCGTCAATCATCTAACCCTTCCGTGAATTATTTCATACCTCCGTGAATTATGTAACCCCCTCCGTGAATTGTTTCATACCTCCGCGAATTATTTAACCCCCTCAGTGAATTATTTCATGCCTCCATGAATTATTTAACCCCCTCCGTGAATTATTTCATACCCCCGTGAATTATGTAACCCCCTGCGTGAATTATTCTATACCTCCGTGAATTATTCAACCCCCTCGGTGAATTGTTTCACACCTCCGTGAATTACTTAACCCCCTCCGTGGATTATTTGATACCTGTGTGAATTATTTCATACCTCCGTGAATTATTTAACCCCCTCCTTGAATTATTTGATACCTCCGTGAATTATTTAACCCCCTCCGTGAATTATTTCATACCTCCGTGAATTACTCAACCCCCTCCTTGAATTATTTGATACCTCCGTGAATTATTTAACCCCCTCCGTGAATTATTTGATACCTCTGCGAATTATTTAATACCTCCGTGAATTATTTAATACCTCCGTGAATTATTTAACACCCTTGGTGAATTATTCCATACCTTCGTGAATTATTTCATAGCTCCGTGAATTATTTAACCCCCTCCGTGAATTATTTCATGCCTCCGTGAATCATCTAACCCTTCCGTGAATTATTTCATACCTCCGTGAATTATGTAACCCCCTCCGTGAATTGTTTCATACCTCCGTGAATTATTTAACCCCCTCTGTGAATCCTTTGATACCTGCGTGAATTATTGAACCCCCTCCGTGAATTATTTCATGGCTCCATGAATTATTTAACCCCCTCCGTGAATTATTTCATACCTTCGTGAATTATGCAACCCCCTCCGTGAGTTTTTCCATACAATCGTGAATTATTCAACCCCCTCGGTGAATTATTTCACACCTCGGTGAATTACTTCACCCCTTCTGTGAATTATTTGATACCTCCGTGAATTATTTCATACCTCCGTGAATTATTTAACCCCCTCCGTGAATTATTTAACCCCGTCCGTGAGTTATTTGATACCTCCGTGAATTATGCAACCCCCTCCGTGAATTATTCTATACCATCGTGAATTATTCAACCCCCTCGGTGAATTATTTCACACCTCCGTGAATTACTTAACCCCTTCTGTGAATTATTTGATACCTCCGTGAATTATTTCATACCTCCGTGAATTATTTAACCCCCTCCGTGAATTATTTAACCCCCTCCGTGAGTTATTTGATACCTCCGTGAATTATTTAACCCCCTCCGTGAAATATTTCATACCTCCGTGAATTATTCAACCCCCTCGGTGGATTATTTCATACCTCCGTGAATTATTCAACCCCCTCCGTGAATTATTTAACCCCATCCGTGAATTATTTGATACCTGCGTGAATTATTTAACCCCCTCCGTGAATTATTTCATACCTCCGTGAATTATTCAACCCCCTCCATGAATTACTTGATACCTCCGTGAATTATTGGGCGGCCTCCGTGAATTATTTGATACCTCCGTGAATTATTTAACCCCCTCCGTGAACTATTTGATACCTCCGTGAATTATTTCATACCTCCGTGACTTATTTAACCCCCTCCGTGAATTATTTCATACCTCCCCGAATTATTTAACCCCCTCCGTGAATGATTTCATGCCTCCGTAGAGTATTTAACCCCCTCCGTGAATCATTTCGTACCTCCGTGAATTATTCCGACCCCTCCATGATATATTTTAAACCTCCGTGAATTATTCAACCCCCTCCGTGAATCATTTCATACCTCCGTGAATTATTTAACCCCCTCCGTGAATTATTTGATACCTCCGTGAATTATTCAACCCCCTCCTTGAGTTTTTTGATACCTCTGTGAATTATTTAGCCCCTCCGTAAATTGTTTGATACCTCCGTGAATTACTCAACCCCCCCCGTGAATTATTTGATACCTCCGTGAATCATTTCATACCTCCGTGAATTATTCAACCCCCTCCGTGAATTATTGCATACCTCCGTGAATTATTTAACCCCCTCAGTGAATCATTTAACCCCATCCGTGAATTATTTGATACCTGCGTGAATTATTTCATACCTCCATGAATTATTCAACCCACTCCATGAATCATTTGATACCTCCGTGAATTATTCAACCCCCTCCGTGAACTATTTGATACATGCGTCAATCCTTTAACCTCCTCCGTGAATTATTTGATACCTCCGTGAATTATGTAACCCCCTCCGTGAATTATTTCATACCTCCGTGAATTATTTAACCCCCTCCGTGAATTATTTCATTCCTCCGTGTATTATTCAACCCCCTCCGTGAATTATTTTTACCTCCGTGAATCATTCAACCCCCTCCTTGAATTATTTGATACCTCCGTGAATTATTTAACCCCCTCCGGAAAACATTTGATACCTCCGTGAATTATTCAACCTCCTCCGTGAATTATGTAATACGTCCGTGAATTATTTAACACCCTCGGTGAATTGTTTCATACCTTCGTGAATTATTTCAAGCCTCCGTGAATTATTTAACCCCCTCAGTGAATTATTTCATGCCTCCATGAATTATTTAACCCCCTCCGTGAATTATTTCATACCCCCGTGAATTATGTAACCCCCTGCGTGAATTATTCTATACCTCCGTGAATTATTCAACCCCCTCGGTGAATTGTTTCACACCTCCGTGAATTACTTAACCCCCTCCGTGGATTATTTGATACCTGTGTGAATTATTTCATACCTCCGTGAATTATTTAACCCCCTCCTTGAATTATTTGACACCTCCGTGAATTATTTAACCCCCTCCGTGAATTATTTCATACCTCCGTGAATTACTCAACCCCCTCCTTGAATTATTTGATACCTCCGTGAATTATTTAACCCCCTCCGTGAATTATTTGATACCTCTGCGAATTATTTAATACCTCCGTGAATTATTTAATACCTCCGTGAATTATTTAACACCCTTGGTGAATTATTCCATACCTTCGTGAATTATTTCATAGCTCCGTGAATTATTTAACCCCCTCCGTGAATTATTTCATGCCTCCGTGAATCATCTAACCCTTCCGTGAATTATTTCATACCTCCGTGAATTATGTAACCCCCTCCGTGAATTGTTTCATACCTCCGTGAATTATTTAACCCCCTCTGTGAATCCTTTGATACCTGCGTGAATTATTGAACCCCCTCCGTGAATTATTTCATGGCTCCATGAATTATTTAACCCCCTCCGTGAATTATTTCATACCTTCGTGAATTATGCAACCCCCTCCGTGAGTTTTTCTATACAATCGTGAATTATTCAACCCCCTCGGTGAATTATTTCACACCTCGGTGAATTACTTCACCCCTTCTGTGAATTATTTGATACCTCCGTGAATTATTTCATACCTCCGTGAATTATTTAACCCCCTCCGTGAATTATTTAACCCCGTCCGTGAGTTATTTGATACCTCCGTGAATTATGCAACCCCCTCCGTGAATTATTCTATACCATCGTGAATTATTCAACCCCCTCGGTGAATTATTTCACACCTCCGTGAATTACTTAACCCCTTCTGTGAATTATTTGATACCTCCGTGAATTATTTCATACCTCCGTGAATTATTTAACCCCCTCCGTGAATTATTTAACCCCCTCCGTGAGTTATTTGATACCTCCGTGAATTATTTAACCCCCTCCGTGAAATATTTCATACCTCCATGAATTATTCAACCCCCAGCATGAATTATTTGATACCTCCGTGAATTATTTAACCCCCTCCGTGAACTATTTGATACCTCCGTGAATCCTTTAACCTCCTCCGTGAATCATTTGATACCTCCGTGAATTATTTAACTCCCTCCGTGAATTATTTCATACCTCCGTGTATTATTCAACCCCCTCCGTGAATTATTTTTACCTCCGTGAATTATTCAACCCGCTCCTTGAATTATTTGATACCTCCGTGAATTATTTAACCCCCTCCGTGAATCATTTGATACCTCCGTGAATTATTCAACCCCCTCCGTGAATTATTTAATACCTCCGTGAATAATTTAACACCCTCCGTGACTTGTTTCATACCTCCGTGAATAATTTGACCCCCTTAGTGAATTATTCTATACCTCCGTGAATTATTCAACCGCCTCCGTGAATTATTGCACACCTCCGTGAATTATTTAACCCCCTCCATGAAATATCTGATACCCCCGTGAATTATGTAACCCCTGCCGTGAATTGTTTCATACCTCCGTGAATTATTTAACCCCCTCCGTGAACTATTCGATACCTCCGTGAATTATTTAACCCCCTCCGTGAATTATTTGATACCTCTGTGAATTATTTCATACCTCCGGGGATTTTTTAACCCCCTCCGTGAATTATTTAACCCCCTCCGTGAATTATTTGATACCTCCGTGAATTATTTAACCCCCTCCGTGAATGATTTCATACCTCCGTGAATTATTCAACCCCTTCGATGAATTATTTGATACCTCCGTGAATTATTTAACCCCCTCCGTGAATTATTTGATACCTGCGTGAATCAGTTAACCTCCTTCGTGAATTATTTGATACGTCCGTGAATTATTCAACCCCCTCCGTGAATTATTTCATGCCTCCGTGAATTATTTAACCCCTCCGTGAAGTATTTCATACCTCCGTGAATTATTTAACCCCCTCCATGAAATATCTGATACCCCCGTGAATTATGTAACCCCTGCCGTGGATTGTTTCATACCTCCGTGAATTATTTAACCCCCTCCGTGAACTATTCGATACCTCCGTGAATTATTTAACCCCCTCAATGAATTATGTGATACCTCCATGAATTATTCAACCCCCTCCGTGAATTATTTGTTTAACCCCCTCCGTGGATTATTTCATGCCTCCGTGAATTATTTCACCCCCTCCGTGAATTTTTTCATACCTCCGTGAAATATGTAAGCCCCTCCGTGAATTATTTCGTAGCTCCGTGAATTATTTAACCCCCTCCGCGAATTATTTGATACCTCCGTGAATTATTTAACCCCCCCGTGAATTATTTGATACCTCCGTGAACTATTTAACCCCCTCCATGAATTATCTGATACCTCCGTCAATTTTTCAACCCCCTCTGTGAATTGTTTGATCCCTCCGTGAATTATTTAACCCCCTGCGTGAATTATTTGATACCTCCGTGAATTATTTCATACCTTCGTGAATTATTGAACCCCCTCCGTGAATTATTTAACCCCCTCCGTGAATTATTTCATACCTCCGTGAATTATGTAAACCCTCCGTGAGTTGTTTGATACCTCCGTGAATTATTTAACCCCCTCCATCTATTATCTGATACCTCCGTCAATTTTTTAACCCCCTCTGAGAATTATTTGATATCTCCCTGCATTATTTCATACCTTGTGGAATTATTGAACCCCCTCCGTGAATTACTTCATACCTCCGTGAATCATTTAACCCCCTCCGTGAATTATTTCACACCTCTGTGAATTATTTAACCCCCTCCGTGAATTATTTGATATCTCCGTGAGTTATTTCATGCCTCCGTGAACTACTTAACCCCCACCGCGAATTATTTCATACCTCCGTGAATCATTCAACCCCCTCCGTGAATTATTTGATACCTCCGTGAATTATTCAACCCCCGCCGTGAATTATTTGATACCTCCCTGAATTACTTCAGACCTCCGTGAATTATTTAACCCCTTCCGTGAATTATTTGATACCTCCGTGAATTATTTCATACTCCCGTGAACAATTTAACCCCCTCCGTGAACTATTTCATAGCTCCGGAATTATTTAACCCCCTCACTGAATTATTTCATGCCTCCGTGAAGTATTTGACCCCCTCCGTGAATTATTTGATACCTCCGTGAATTATTTAACCCCCTCCGTGGATTATTTCATACCTCCATGAATTATTTCATACCTCCGTGAATTATGTAACCCCCTCCGTGAATTATTTCACACCTCTGTGAATTATTCAACCCCCTCCGTGAATTATTTGATACCTCCGTGAATTATTTAACCCCCTCCGTGAATTATTTGATACATCCGTGAATTATTTAACACCCTCCGTGAATTATTTGATACCTCCGTGAATTATTTAACCCCCTCAGTGAATTATTTGATACCTCCGTGAATTATTCAACCCCCTCCGTGAATCATTTCACACCTCCTTGAATTATTTGATACCTCCGTGAATTGTTTCATACCGCCGTCAATTGTTTAACCCCCTCCGTGCGTTATTTCATACCTCCGTGAATTATTTAACCCCCTCCGTGAAGTATTTGATACCTCCGTGAATTATATAACCCCCTCCGTGAATTATCTGATACCTCCGTGAATTATTTAACCCCCTCCGTGAATTATTTGATCCCTCCGTGAATTATTTAACCCCCTCTGTGAATTATTTCATACCTTCGTGAGTTATAAAACCCCCTCAGTGAATTACTTCATACCTCCGTGAATTATTGAATCCCCTCCGTGAATTATTTCATGCCTCCGTGAATCATTTAACCCCCTCCGTGAATTATTTCATACCTGGGTGAATTATGTAACCTCCTCCGTGAATTGTTTCATACCTCCCCGAATTATTCAACCCCCTCCGTGAATTTTTTGATACCTGCGTGAATTATTCAACCCCCTCTGTGAATTATTTGATACCTCCGTGAATTATTCAACCCCCTCGGTGAATTATTTCGTACCTCCGTGAATTATTTAACCCCCTCCGTGAATTATTTGATACCTCCGTGAATTATTTAACCCCCTCCCTGAAATATTAACCCCACCGTGTACTATTTCATACCTCCGTGAATTATTTCATACCTCCGTGAATTATGTAACCCCCTCCGTGAATTATTTGATACCTCCCTGAATCATTTAACCCCCTCCGTGAATTATTTCATACTTCCGTGAAATATCTAACCCCCTCCGTGAATTATTTCATACCTCCGTGAATTATCTCACCCCCTCCATGAATTATGTGATACCTCCGTGAATTATTTAACACCCTCCGTGAATCACTTGATCCCTCCGTGAATTAGTCAACCCCCTCCGTGAACTATTTCATAGCTCCGTGAATTCTTTAACCCCCTCCGTGAATTATTTGATACCTCCGTGAATTATTCAACCCCCTCCCTGAAATATTAACCCCACCGTGTACTATTTCATACCTCCGTGAATTATTTCATACCTCCGTGAATTATGTAACCCCCTCCGTGAATTATTTCATACCTCCGTGAATCATTCAACCCTCTCCGTGTATCATTTGATACCTCCGTGAATCATTTAACCCCCTCCGTGAATTATTTCATACTTCCGTGAATTATCTAACCCCCTCCGTGAATTATTTCATACCTCCGTGAATTATCTCACCCCCTCCATGAATTATCTTATACCTCCGTGAATTATTTAACACCCTCCGTGAATCACTTGATACCTCCGTTGTAACTGCTAAGATCTGCCCCATTTTGATCACATGTATGTGTACGCGTTATCGTACGCACTGATTTTGTAACGCGCATGAACCAGCGAACCAGGGCGTACGCGTTGCGATCTGAGCGCGTACGCGTTGTGTTCTGAGTGCGTACGCGCTGGTATTTTGGCGCGTACGCGTTGGTATTTTGGCGCGTACGCACTCACACCGCAACGCGTGCGCGCTGCCTATGGTGCCCGTACGCTGCCTGCAGTACTGGCGGTTGAATTGTGCTCCTTTTGAGGTGACAAAGAAACACTTTTACTTTCCTTCATGTCTGTTTTCCTTTCGTTAGTGCTTTTCTGCACACATGCCCGGCAAGAAAAAACCCGGGAAGAAGAAGGTGGCGAGGAAAGGCTCCGTGCCTGCCGCCGAAGCCGGGGCCGTGGCAAGGAGGGCGCCAAGGACAAGTGTGGGTCAAGACGTGGTGGAGGGGGACGTGGATTTGGAGGAGGAGGAGGAGGAGGAGGATGAGGTGGTGGCGAAAGGCAATAGGCCCGCCGAGATTGTGAAGCGGGCCTTGGAGGTTGGGTTGCTGGAGGAGGATGAATCGGTGGAGCGTTGGTTCACGGACACTCGTGAGGCAGGAGATCTTGCTCACGGTGTTCATGGTGTTGCTGTTGTTCATTTAGCGTTGGGTGAGGAAGACATTAAGGGTCTCCCGGAATTGCCAAGTTCATGGCAAGATCTTTTGCTTTTGGATGTGAATGCGCAAGGACTAGGTGTTATTGCTGTTGTTGATAGTCGTTCCGTTCTTGCATGGCCCAATGCCGATGCCATGCCCCACACCCTTCTCCCTGCTGCTTTGTATGTGTTTGTGGGTGAGCGTTTGCTCATGGTTTCCATTAGTTTGAGTGTTGGTGAGTGTGACGCACTTTTCACAACTATGAATGCGTCCTTGCGTAAGAGAGTTGCCAAGACCCTTACCCACAAATATGCGGTGCTCAACGATGGTACCCTTTTCCCCAATCCCGTTGCCAGTGACGTGGATAGCATTTGTCGCACGGACTCCTTTGTGCGGTACATGGGGTGTGCATCGGATGAATGGAATGAGCATGGCCCCATTCAATGTGTGCCCCCACCGCTTTCGGTAGATTACCACCCCGATTGCTCAGGGCCATATGTGTATGCAACCGCAGCAGAAGTTTTTGCATTGGGTTACGGTGCACCCACACCATTTTTTTGTGATATGCCCTTGCCCTCAAACCAATTGCTTCCGGACGCACCCGTTGAAAATGTGCATGGGTTTGCACATGCCGGTTATTTCATTGAACGGCATTCGTTTGATGCGGTTACTGACGAAGCCATTTTAAACGTTGACATTGCCCCCCGTGATTGGGAGGTGATTACGTTGGAAGATGACACTTATGCAAGTGCCAACGTGATTCCGAAGCAAACAAAACGGTCTTCGAAATGGTTGCCCGAGGAGTGGCGCACGCAAGTGTTGGGTGCGGTGACGCGCATTGAGGGTGTTGAGTGGAGTGCGTTGAAACCCGTGGATCTGAAATTGCTACATTGTACCCCATGCGCCCCATGGGATGGGTATCAGTTGGTCCATTCGGATCACAACCTTATGGGTCCACCTTGGATGAAGGATTGCATCCAAGTCTTTATTCCCTTGGACAATAATCCTCCCGAGTGTGCTTTGCAAGTCGGAGTGGGTTCACATCAGGTTGGGCAACATGAGTCCAATCGTTGGGATGTGTGTTCCATGGAATTGGGTGACATCCTTCTTTTAAAAGGTTGCACCTTTCATCGCGGGGCGGGTGGTGGGGAGAAGGGGCGCTACACTTTGTTCATCCCGTTTGTCCCATTGGAGCATGCTGCCACCATGTCAAAGGTGCATCTTGCTCGCCAATTGTATGCCCTTCCTCCTATGGTTCAATTTCTAAAAGATGCGAAAGGTGTTCCTATCCCTTGGGAATCTTTTACCCATTTTTCGGCGCCGTTGCTTATTCGGCGACGGCAAGCTATCCCCGATTGTGGCGACGTTGTGATTTTGGGCCATGGTGTGCAAGGTGCAACTTTCTTTTTTAAGTGCCCCCCGGGCCCCGAGGAGCCACCATGTCCCTTGGCCCGGTTTCACCGTTGGTACCTCCCAAAGGGAAATTTTGACGGCGGGACACGGTTTGCGGTTGAGAAAGGTTCGTTGGTGTTCACGTTTGCCACGTGTGGTTACGTGTTGAGGCGGGATGAGGATGGGCCGGAATGGATGGAGTGGGCAGCCATGGGGCATGCCCTGCATGTGGCGCCCGCAAGTGTTGCGGAGGCGGTGGAGCAGAACTGGGTGGTGCAGCGGCCGACGGCGACGGGCGGAATGGCGTACTCATGTGGGTGCATGGACAATTGTGATAATTATGGGGAGGTATGCATGTCTTGCGCATGGGGCACGTGCGCACCGCGTACGTTTTGTGCAAGTGCATCGTACGCGTTACGTTTTTGGTGCGTACGTGTTGACCTGCCAACACGTACGTGTAGGCCACACAGATCGTACGTGTTGGGGTAGCAACACGTACGCGTTGCCGAAGCGCCTCGTACGCGTTGACGTCCCAGCACGTACGTGTTGCCCAAGTAGATCGTACGCGCTAATGTACCAACGCGTACGTGTTGCGTGTGTTGCCCACACGTGTTGTTTCATAATTAACGTGTCTCTACGCTTTCCTCTTGCAGTTGAACGTCACCCCCTTCAAGTACAAGGAGCGGCGCCCTTGGCCCTCTGAAGCACAGGTGCACCCGACGCCTCCATATTCCTTGGTTGCCTCGGACCCTGAGTCGATAGGGACAATTGCAGGGCAGCTGGTGCAAGTGAGTAAGGAGGATGTGGTGGACAACGTCCATGTTGGGGATGTTGCCAAGTATAGTTTTTTTGATCAGGTTACGTTGCAGGCAAAGGTAAAGGATGACAGTGGTGCGGTCAAATGGCTTGAGCCCATGACCGTCCGCTTTCCCATGTGGATGAAGGGCCATGCCGTTGGGGGGACTTTGTACCAGATCAAAGGTGACAGCCACAGTTACGTGCAGACGTGGCGTGTGCAGGGAGGGCAGCTCAAGCAGGCCAAGCGTGCTCAGTGGTCAGGGGTAGCGGGTTACCTGCCAATCACCGACGCTGCTGTTGTTGCAGAGGTGGAGGGTGCAATGGAGAGGTGGAAGCTTCTCCTTGCGGGGAAGGTTGGGGGGAAGAGGGACACGGGGACGGGGGGGGGAGAGGAGGGCTACGACACCGACCAATCGCGGCACGGTTCTCGTATGTCCCGTGCCAAGAAACCAAACCTTGGTGCCAAGGGGGGGCCCGTAGTCCCCCAACAGCCCCCCATCTCCCCCTGAGGACCACTGCGTGAGCACCTCAAGGACACACAGGCGCAGCTAAAGGCGCGAATTGTGGAACTTGAGAAGGTGCGCAAGGAGAGTGCGGCGGCACAGAAAGCTGCAGAGGACATGCTGAGGGAAAGACTGTGTAAAGTGGGAGGAAGAGCGAAGAGAAAAAGACAGTGAGATTAGGGACTTAAGAGTGAAGCTGCAGGATGCCTCTGTGAGGGCAAGCAAGAAAGGCCCAGCCAGCCCTGGCCCTAGGGAGGGGGGGAAGGATGTGGAAGACCAGCGGAGTTTTTTTGCAACTGGCAGCAATGGAAATCAGGGATGGCCTTGTCCAAGCCAGCACATCCATTGAGGACCTGAGGGATTCACTGTCGGATGCAAGAGGCAAGGAGACATCACAGGGACAGAAGACTCTCACAGCCCTTATAGCATTGACGGACAAGTACAACGTCCGGAGTCTGCAGGCAGGCAAGCAGGCGGAGCAGCCCGGCGGTGGCAGTGGTGGTGGGAGTTGACTCCAAGGGGCTGCTGCGCTCCCCTCTGCCCACCTATGTTTTTTGTTGGAGGGGTTGGATGGGGGGGCGTGGCAGACCAAGGACAGGTGGGGAGTACGATTGCGCTCCGCGATGTTTGGGGTGGAGCAGCGTGGCAATGTCCGGGTGGCGGTTGCAACACGCAACTTCCCGAAGGTGTGCCGGGCCATCAACGCCTACGGGCGCGCACGGTTGCCATCGTGGTTCACTTGGACTGCCGTCCAAGTGAACCATAGTATTTCCCCTTCAAGCACTATGCCAGGGCACAAGCACCACGACCACTTGCCCTTGAGTGCCATTGTGAATGTTGGTGATTTTTCAGGTGGGGAGTTTTGTGTGGAAGAGGCGGGGCTCGTGTTCCCCACAAAGGGAAACCGCCCCTACACAATGGCATGTATTGCAGGGCCAGAGGGCCAAGACAGAGTGGATGAGGATGGGGTGGCATTGGATGCCCGGAATGGGGTTGTTTTTTGCAGTGGTACTTGCACATGCCAGCCCCGTGGCGTGGTGAGCGCTACGCACTGGTGTTTTTTACCCAGGTCGGTCTTGGCAAGGTGTCCTGGGAGGACCTCGTACTGCTGCGCAGTCTTGGGTTCCGGCTATGTGCAGGGTAGCATGTGCATGCATTAATAATTGTGCATTAATGATTGATGGGTGAAGTGTGCTTCAACACGCGCGCGTTGTGGCAGGGGCGTGTACGCGCTGGCGTACGTGGTGCGTACGCGTTACAGTGTTGCATCGTACGCGTTGCTGTGTTGGTGCGTACGCGCTGGGGTCATGACGCGTACGATTCGCTGTTCTGGCGCGTACGCGTTGCGTTCATGAAACGTACGATTCGGTGTTGTGGAACGTACGCATTAAGAATGGAACGCGTACGCGGCTCGTACGCGCAGACGTACGTGTTGCATGTTGCCTACACGTGTGAACCTTGTTGTGTCCATGCACCCCCCCCCCCCCTGTTGTCTTTCCCTAGGGTTTTTTTTCCCCCCCGTCAAGGAACATGCCCCCGTTCAAGGAGTACCAACAGTTGGGAAGGACTAAGAGATGGGAACGGATGGCCGAACTGCAAACGGCAGTCACAGAAATTCTTGGCCCAACCTGGCAAGTGCAAGCTGGCGAAAACGTGGGCACCCTCATTTTGAAAACGACGGAAGGGCGCATGCCCAAAAACCAGATGTGGCATGCCGAGGCCCTCCTGTGGGATTGCCGCAAAGAGGGCAAAAGCTGGCGGGCCCTCCAGTACTCCATCCCTACGTCAAGGATCAAATGCCCCCTTGATGAAATCTGACGTGTGGACTACAATGCAATGGACGGGGACCACATATTGCTGGGGGCCGGTACAAATTTGAGGGAGAAGCTGGGACTCATGATGGCCGCCCGTAAGGCAAATTTGTACCCGAACCTATGGGTACGCCTATGTGTGGATGGTACACAACTACAGAAGCGGCACTTCGAGCATTTTATGCTTGGAGTGCTTGGATCGGGCAACCCGCTTGGTAGCTGGTGCATTTTGCACGGCTCTGAAAAACGTGTTCTGCTGCGATCGCTCACAAGGGTTAGCAAAATGGATGAGCAGGTGCAAGAGGCCCTAAACACAAGGTATGAGGTACGAGGGGGTTACATGGAAAAACCCCATATTTTCCTGGTTGCAGATGTCATTGCACAACAGGCAATGGCAGGCATCAAAAGATGGAACTGCACCAGTGTGGACCCAGTGTGCTGGGTATGCGGCAAATGCAGGGCACATTGCGATCGCGACTTTGGAAAGGGACTTTCACCCATTCTGTCACACTGGACCTGGTACGGGCAGGTGCTACGTAGCATTGTGCCCAAGTACAGGCCTCCCTACTATGCATTGCATGGGGTCACACGTGTAACTCACAGTGGCCTTGATGGATGCTGGAGGGCTCTTGTACAGCACCATCGCTTCACGAAGAGACGCGCCATTACATGGGTGCAGACCCATGTAAATCCTTGCAGGGTTGCCTCACACAGTGTTGCACCGCAAGACATCGGAGGGCAGGCATGTGACGAACCGTTACTCCGTTGTGAACAGAGGGCAGCAATTCTATTTGTTTCGACAAAGGCCTGGGGTCCCCTCATTGTAGGGCTGAATGATGAAGGTCTCTTGCAACATGTCGTGGAAGGGGGTCATACTTGGGCGCAAAATTTTGACTCATGGTGGGACTGTTTGCACAAAAGTGCAACCATTTCCAAAAAGGAGGGGCGGTTAGGAGCCCAAGAAATTGACACCCTAAAAAATGTGCTACCCCAAATGGCAGTGCATCACAAAAGGTGCCAACTGGGGCAAACCCTGTGGGTGCACCTTTGGGTTGACCACCTACTTGGGTATGCTAAGCAGTGGCATGCCCTTGGCGCCTTTGCTGCCTTCAAGGCAGAAGAAAGGCACAAGACTCTGAAAACAGAGATTCGGTTTAGGAGCTTCAAGGGGGGGGGCAAGGAAAGTAAAAGGGGGGGGTACGGGGACGGAGAGGTAGACTGGTGAGGCAAGTTTTCGTGAAAGGGTGGAGGGAAGTTGTAAAAAATGATAATCTGGATTCGGGTTTGTTAAGGAGGGGGTGGGATGTATGGGTGCGTGCATGGACACAACAACCACGCGTGAAGGAACACGAAACGTATTGGAAGGCCAACACGCCTTAGGAGTCTGTATGGTGTTTCAGCTCTTGTGTATGATATCTGATTTGGGATTCCATTGAATTGCTTTGTGCAAGTATACTACGTCTTCAATGCACATTGCATTCATCATGGTGTTCTGGTGCAGGCCTTATTACTAAAAAAAACCAAGGGCAGCTAGTGGTCTCATTTCAATGCCTGTCTTCAGCGCCTGTATTTGTTGGTTGCCCCACTAGGTAGGTCTATGGCGGGCATCTCCTCATCGCGTCTTCGGCCGGATCCACCTCCTTTGTGGGCCCCTGGTCATGCGGTTGGGGTCGCCTCACGCCCTCTCCTGCTCTTGTGTGTCCTCATCCTAAGGTGCAGACACAGTGCGTATGCAAGGGTTCGAACCGAGGGTTCCGAAACGCAAGGAACATGCACATACCTCTAGACCAACCAGCTGCCATAGCACATAACGAGTAGGCGGTGCGTACGAACTGCGTACGCACCTGCAGATCAACGCGTACGCGTCCGTCATCTAACACGTACGCGTTGCTGTTTCGACGCGTACGTGTTAAGTTACCAACGCGTACGCGTCGAAACACCAACACGTACGCGCCACGCACCCAACGCGTACGCGTTGCACTTCCAACACGCACGCGTCAGAGGACAATCTGAAAGCAAGGTTTTGGGAAATTCAGTATGGTTTTTGGGACACTATGCAGAGGGAGAAGGCGACCTACGGTCGGCAATGTTTGCAGTGGCACCCAGTGGTGTAGGGGAAGTGCAAAGAGGGGTTGGGTTGGGTAAGGTGATACCCCACACATGAATTTTGCATGAAAAATAACAAATTTCCAACAAAGAAAAAACCAACGCGTACGTGTTGAGGTTTCAACACGTACGCGTCTATGTGAACAGATCTTAGCAGTTACAGTGAATTATTTCATACCGCCGTCAATTATTTGACCCCCTCCGTGCGATATTTCATACCTCCGTGAATTATTTAACCCCCTCCGTGAATTATTTGATACCTCCGTGAATTATTTAACCCCCTCCGTGAATTACTTGATACCTCCGTGAATTATTTAACCCCCTCCATGAATTATCGGATACCTCCGTCTCCGGGGGTGTAGCTGCTAAGAAGAAGCGCTAGCAAGCGGGCACAGTGAAAGACTTCATCAGTAGAATTCCAAAAGGCTGTACACAGCAGAGGACAGCGCACTGTGCGCACCAGGGACGGTTATCTCAGAAAATTGCTTTCAAACCACAGGCACCTGGCTGTCTCGTGCATACACGCCCATGCCCTTTCTGTCTCTCACTCCCTATTCACACAAGACATGAACCGAGCAGGTCCACACTTCAGTGCGCACAGGTCTTCCCACCCTCATACTAAACCACCCTGTATCACATCAATTGGTGCCGCACCATGCCACTCGTGTCATATAGCTGGTCCGTGGGGCTGTGCGCACAGCAGCCCTGCAAAAGCACACAGAGCTGGCAAGTCATCGGAAGAACAAACCAGACGACCAGAGATACCACAAAACAAAGTCACCCGGGTCCAGGGCGCCGGCTGGACCACTCCCTCCCTTACCACATGCTCACCACAGGGCGCACAATCTGCCCTCAACAGGCGCGACGCCGGCAGATGGCAAAAAAAAAACAGCATCCCACCCTTAGGCGTCACAAGTTGCCCACCCCCCACCTGGCGCTATGGCCCACGGAAGTCCATGTTGTAATGAGGGGAAAAGTATGTGAAAAGGGGTGTTATTTTTTGGGTACCCAAACCCCCCTGGTGGCAACATGCAAAAACAAGGTGTGTATTTCAAATATATGCCATTATTTGCATTTCTGGAAACACACAGATTTTCAAAATAAAGACATTCAATCACCAAAATATAGTGTTGTTTTACATTTAGACCACTGCATTCCAGTGTGTGGGGGGGGGGGGGCTGCCTATTTTTCTCTCCCCTTTGTTCGAGGTTGATCACAGAACCCCCCTATACACCACAGATGAGGGAACCCCAAACATACCTTTCATTGAAGCACACAAAAAACTATCCCAAAGCATGTACTTGTATTTCCTATTTTAACCAACCTGGCCGAAATTTCGGCCAGCTCTTCGAAAAAGTCCAAACACATGGTCCTATTTGACAGACAGGCCTAAGCTGGCCGAAATTTCGGCCAGGTCCATCGAAACTCCGAATATGATCACTGAAATGGGTACCTAAGACAGTAGACATGAGCAAGGAACACAGGAGCAGTGACATTTGAACAGGGTGTGCAACATAATATACTCAATTACAAGCAAATACTTGCCACCTGACGAATCAAAGCAGACTTTTGCAGTGCCTATGGGGAAACACAATAATAAAAGGCTGAAGAGGCTGAGGACTGCATGCTGGCCGAAATTTCGGCCAGACTTCATGCTGACAGGCAACATAAGCAGCAGGACTGGCATTAGCGCTTGCGCAGACCAGATGCACGGGGCTTCTTAGCACCTGTGTTAGCAGGCTGCTTGGCAGGGGCTGCAGCACCAGACTTGGCAGTGGCAGAGTTCTGTGACTGTGTGTTTCCACCCTGGGATGGTGAAAAATGATTCACAAAAGTATTCATACCTTTGCCAGTAGGGGCAACAGTGCCTGAGGAGGAAGCTGGGGTGGCCTGAGCGCACTGCGTGCCACTGGGTGAGGGGGCAGGGGCAGTTTTGGGTTTCTTCTTTGGAGTCTGTGTCTCTGGTTGCGACTCTGCCTCCCCATCTTGCTCCTCAGGATCCTCATCTACATACCTAACCCCAGAACAATCCACCGGAAAACCTTGCCCCAAGTCGTGGTACACATCCTCCCATGACTTGGGGGGGCACGTGTCGGCGTTGGTGATACCTGCTCTGATGAGCTGAACAAAGTCATCGGGCACAACAGTCTCCTCACCCAAAAGGGCACACACAACATTACAGTCCTTGGAAAACCTGGTAGACATCATGCTTGCAAAAGACACAGACAGAGTCCCCAGCAAAAACCAGTTGCCTGCCCGTTCTGGGACCGGAACCAGGCTCAAAAGAAATGACACACCAAAATCACTGGCAATGCGTGGCAGAACCCATACCACAGTGACAAACACAGCTGCAAACAGAAATCAGTCCCAATCCTGGGTATCCACACCGATGTGTTCCGCCTCATCTAGGGCTTCAAAGGAGGCAACGCTGTCTGCATCACAATCAATATCCTGGTCACTATCACAAGAGTCGACAGCAATGGAATCATCAAGGGCGGGGAGGGGGGGTACTGGGCGGGGGGGGGCCGGGGGGGGTACTGGGGGGCCTCTGGCTCGGGGCTTCGGGGGTGGCTTTGGGGGCAAGGCAATTCCACCAGGAGCAGCAGCAGCAGCAGCAGGCGGTGCACGGTTGGCAGCGCGAATAGAAGCATGTGCAGTACGCAACACCCCTTGCTCGGCAGCAGTGCGGGCAGGTGCATTTGTCTGTAAAAAATCCTCAACACCCTCAGGAACCCTGGTGCGCGCAACCAGATTTTGCATTGCATGCAACAGAACCACTTTTAAACGGTCTGTGGTGATTCGTGTCCTAGACATGGTACCGGGGAACGTCAAATCCTCAACTCCATCCAGTCTTCTCACCTCAACTTTATAGTCCGGAACGGGAACACAAATGGGCAGGCTCTGTGTATGGGCTGTCAAGATGAATTGTTTAAGATTGGCAGAGAACATTGCCAGGGATCTCTCAGTCAGCACACCACGCAAAACTTTCTCTCCGGGTTGGACAGGGGGAAGTGTCAGAAATAAATCAGACGACTGTTGGACACTAGTACAGGCAGTGTTGCGGCGACAGTGGGCTGAGAACCGACTCAGAAGTGCCTCACCCAGCTCCTCAGAGTGGATACACCCTAGGGAGGCGGAATGCCACTGACTCCAAAACAAAAGAGCAACAGCGGTGGTTTTCACATACTCCGTGGTTAACTGTTCCTCGGGCTTTAGGATGTTCAGCATGAGCAGTAGGGACATCTCAAGTGCCTGCTTAGCTACAATACCGGAACCTGCCCCCCGTCCCTCCCAGTTGCACTCACGAACCAAAGTCCCAATGCTGAAAGCAGCTGGACAGTATGTGTACAGCAAAGCCTTAAGGGCTAATAACATACGCAAACCCTTGCGCTGAATGGGTGTCAAGTCCCGCTGGCTATTGAGCAGGGAAGTGACGCGCTCATCTAGTCTGCCTCTATTGGACGATGTGGCTAGCATGAGTCCAAGCAACGTCTTCTCCATATGGATGACCTTGACCTTGCGAGGGAGGATAGACCCAACCTGAAGGCTGTTCCCCTGCTCCAAAAACTTAATGAACGGCAGGAACGCCCTGTAGATCAATTCAACGCAATACTTATAGCCATGCCATACT
Organism: Eutreptiella sp. 'Long Island Sound 2002'; assembly: GCA_964036045.1. Lineage (NCBI taxonomy): Eukaryota > Euglenozoa > Euglenophyceae > Eutreptiales > Eutreptiaceae > Eutreptiella > Eutreptiella sp. 'Long Island Sound 2002'. Next base: position 124,296,547 of record OZ038380.1, on the reverse strand, counting down.
CCGTACACCAAAGGAAAACCCAACAGTAATTGTGGTACATTCCAGGGAACATAAGCAGCACCATAACACAGCTTAAGTAGGGCAAAGTGTATTTTCATGTCCACAAGCAGCGGAACACAGTGTCTGGTGCGGTGTTCCACACATGACAAATCAACCACGAGTTGCAAAAGCTCTTTGTGTGTGCCGGAGCGGAGCTCAGACAGGAAAAAGGGTCTCTAGTTGAGGGAACGCACATCTTTTCTGGCAATATCCAAAGGAGCACGAACCCAAACTCTCTGAATACCTTGGTTGGCAACATCAATACGATGAAACAATGCTCTATGTGAGCGAAAGATGTCATCAGCAACCTTTGGTACCCTGGCCTCAATTTCGGCCAGCTCCGGCAGACCCCGGTATGCAGGTAGGGCAGTAGTGTGCAAAACAGCAACAGCTGTACAGTTTAGGGTTAAGTCGGGTGAATGGGGATCAGCTCCCGACCTGTAACGCCTCAGGTTATCAAACCATATACAAACTTGCCTACGGTGCATGGTGTTCCACAAGTTGTGTGCTGCTAGTCCAGCACGATGGTGAATGGACTCCTGCTTAGTGTTACACTGACCAAGGACTCCTACCTTACGGCGTTGGCGGCAGGACATAATACCCCAGTTGTAACCAGACCCACAGTTAGAGTATGGGAGGGCCATACGGCGCAGCAGGCAGTATAGGGCATGGAACTGTGACAAAAATGTCATGTACCATCGTGGGGGCTTCTTCTCAGTGGCGGCGGCCTTCAACTGTGTCAGGGAGTGCCGGCTCCTGCGATTCTTCCGCAACAAGAGGCAGAATTGCAAAAGCTTTTGCAGAGTCCCACCACGTAATGCATTTCGCAACAGCCCTTTGGCTGTAGTAGCAAAAGCACCAGTAACTGCAGCATGTACAACAGTGGCAGTAATAGCAGAAGACATTAATGCTGAGACAAGGAAACAGTTATGTAGGTTGTATGGTGTAATACTCATGAACAACGACAATTGCAAGCTGGCCGAAATTTCGGCCAGATGTGTTCAAAGGGGAAATAATTGCTTACATGTTCAAAAATAGGAAAAGCTGGCCGAAATTTCGGCCAGCCCACCCAAAAACCAGAATATAAGTGCTTGAATAGTGAACAGACCAAAAAGCTGGCCGAAATTTCGGCCAGCCCTAAGAAAAATGAAAATAATCATGCCTATTCACCAAGAAACCAAAAAGCTGGCCGAAATTTCGGCCAGAAGGGTCAAAAACTGCATATACACATAGTTGTTTGCAATGTTACCCAAAACCTGGCCGAAATTTCGGCCAGCTTCAAAAAAACGTCAAATACAACACACTAGAAGACGGGGATACACAAGGCTAACACATCAACACGTGTTTCAACGGGTGTCATACAGCTCTGCCAACAACTTTGGTCGCATACGTCAAATAACATACTCAAAGTAGAAATGTAGAATATTGTCAAATCGCGCGTATACAGGGTCCTAGAGGGTGGGCAACTTGTGACGCCTAAGCCACCGGAAAGGAACAAGAGGCAGTCCAGCCAGCCCTCCCTGCGCTGACTTGCATTCCCCGCTGTGCCCCCTCCCAGCCACATAAAGCTGTATGCTCGTACTGGCAAAAGGTCGCGGTCTGCTATGGTGGGGCACTCAGCACTCCACGCTCCCCATAGTCCCCGCCACAGTCGACCAACAACACCGTGCAGACACACTCTCAATGGCCACTCAAACATCCCACACCGGAAACGGAATATGCAATGCTTAGGGCAGGACCGTAATTATATTTATATCAAAACGGGGCGAGTGCAGAACTAGGGTAGCCGCTCGCCTCCACTGCCACATGTCCGGAGGCGTGTACCCTGCCCTCCTTGTACCAGCTCTCAATCACCGCATCCGGAAACCTGGACCGCAACGCATGCTGAGTAAAAAACCGGTCCAACGGTGGTTTCCACCAGCGATGTGGGTAGCCCAGCACCCCCAGCCCCCACAGAAAAGAGCGAACATTGGCATATACATCACGCCACTGCAGTGCAAACCACAGGGACTTCTGCAAAATCGAGGGGACCTGTGCCTGCATCACTGGACCTGAATTCGGAGCCGAAGCGGGCAGCCATCGGGCCCAGTCGGCCTCATCCGCAGAAAAACAGTTCAGGTCCAGAACAACCCCTTTGCGGAGAAGGCGGAGATCCCTCGTATTAGGGATCGCCGCCTCACACCATTGCACAGTGGCCCCATGCACCTCCCACTTAAGTGGGACACGATACATGGACCGCAGAAGTTGAAACACCACAAGCTGAACAACCTCAGCCAAAGCATCAGGCATATTAATCAGGAAAATATATATATCATCCCCAAATCTCGCAAGGAACACCATGGGTGAGGCACACTCCGGCTGGGGCGCTCGGCTACCCAGTTCGCCCATCACAAACTCCATGGGGGCAAACTGGGACAGAAAGTCGAGCACACGGGCCTTATCCCTCCTCGGAGTACGCTGTACAATGTGTTGCACCCGACCACCTGGGGCACTGTCCCAGGGAACAACACCCAGAATAGGGATATCAACACACCCCACAGTCACCCACGCAAGGAGGCGGTCCGCAGGAGCCCACCAGCCTGTCAGGCCCCTGGACTGTACCTGCTCTGTGCTGGCCCAAAACCTCTCCCTCGACGCCCACACATCCCCAAACAGTCGGTGTGTGGACCCCGAGCGAAAACAAACCAAAGGCTCAGCCCCCGGCAGGACCACAATTACTGGCTCACTCAGCTTGAGGCTCTCAACCCCTTGCTGCCATTCCTCCTGTCTTTGTGCCCTCTCTTTGGACTCACCAGAAAACGTCAAATGTTCAGCATACATCGCCCAGAAGTCTGCGATATGTGCCGCAAGATGTCCCCCAATAGGGACACCTTGCTTCCCTTGAGATAGGATGACCGGGCCACATACCACAAGGGTATTCTCGAAAGACCCCCAACGGACAAATCTCAGTAGTTCATCCTCTGCAAGGACCCGAAACTCCTCGGAGGTGGAGCCTCCAATCCTATCCAGCGACTTATCACCATCCTTGTGGAGCGAAAAGACCATGTCCTTCTCCCGACGCGTGCGCTTCGCTGTGGAGAGTGCATGTGAAATAGCCGACATACACACCTCCTTGCCAAGCTCCCAGAACATATCGTCCACATCTGCCTCCAAGGGACGCACATGGGACCTCCGACTCTGTGTCTTGGACACTGCACAGACCAAGTCCCTGACACCGACCGTGACAGGCATCGCCAGAGAAGACAGTGTAACATACATGTCGTGCAAAAGCAGCCTCAGCGCCCTGCCCACCAGTTTTGCCAAACTCTGGGCAACAACATTGTTGAAAGCAAAGACATCACGCCATTTTATCACCGGGGGTACCGACATCTCCTTAGATCTCCACTTCACGAGTGCAAAGGCGGATGGGGGTTGCAATCGTCGGGGGCAACCAGAACCCAACTTCCCTGCACCCTGACCCTTGCTCTCTCGGCCCTTGTCGGTTCCCCCTATCGTGAATTATTTAACCCCCTCCGTGAATTATTTAATCCCTCCGTGAATTATTTAACCCCCTGCGTGAATTATTTGATACCTCCGTGAATTGTTCAACCAGCTCCGTGAATTATTTGATACCTCCGTGAATTATTTCATACCTTCGTGAGTTATAAAACCCCCTCCGTGAATTACTTCATAGCTCCGTGAATTATTGAAACCCCTCTGTGAATTATTTCATGCCTCCGTGAATTATTTAACCCCCTCCATGAATTATTTCATACCTAGGTGAATTATGTAACCCCCTCCGTGAATTGTTTCACACCTCCGCGAACTATTTAACCCCCCCCGTGAATTATTTGATACCTCCGTGAATTATTCAACCCCCTCCGTGATTTATTTCACACCTCCGTGAATCATTTGATATCTCCCTGCATTATTTCATACCTTCGTGAATTCTTGAACCCCCTCCGTGAATTACTTCATACCTGCGTGAATTATTTAACCCCCTCCGTGAATTATTTGATACCTCCGTGAATTATTCAACCCCCTCCGTGAATTGTTTGATATCTCCGTGAATTATTTAACCCCCTTAGTGAATTATGTCACACCTCCGTGAATTATTTAACCCCCTCCGTGAATTATTTGATACATCTGTGAATTATTCAACCCCCTCCGTGAATCATTTCACACCTCCGTGAATTATTTACCCCCCTCCGTGAATTATTTGATATCTCCCGGAATTATTTCATGCCTCCGTGAAGTATTGAACCCCCACCGTGAATTATTTCATACCTCCGTGAATTATGTAACCCCCTCCGTGAACTATTCCATACCTCTGTGAATTATTTAACCCCCTCCGTGAATTATTTGATACCTCCGTGAATTATTTACCACCTCCGTGAATTTTTTGATCCCTCCGTGAATTGTTTGACCCCCTCGGGGAATTATTTGATACCTCCGTGAATTATTTAACACCCTCTGTGAATTAGTTGATACCTCCGTGAATTATTCAACCCCTCCGTGAATTATTTCACACCTCCGTGAATTGTTGAACCCCCTCCGTGAATTATTTCATACCTCCCTGAATTATTCCAGACCTCCGTGAATTAGTTAACCCGCTCCGTGAATTATTTGATTCCTGCGTGAATAATTCAACCCCCTTAGTGAATTATTTCATGCCTCCGTGAAGTATTCAACCCCCTCCGTGAATTATTTGATACCTCCGTGAATTATTTAACCCCCTCCGTGAATTGTTTCATACATCCGTGAATTATTTAACCCCCTCCATGAATCATTTGATACCTCCGTGAATCATTTAACCACCTCCGTGAAACATTAACCCCACCGTGGATTATTTCATACCTCCGTGAATTATTTCACACCTCCGTGAATTATGTAACCCCCTCCGTGAATTATTTCATACCTCCGTGAATTATTCAACCCCCTCCGTGAATTATTTGATACCTCCGTGAATTATTGAACCCCCTCCGTGAATTATTGCATACCTCCGTGAATTATTTAACCCCCTCCGTGAATTATATGATACCTCCGTGAATTATTTAACACCCTCTGTGAATTAGTTGATACCTCCGTGAATTATTCAACCCCTCCGTGAATTATTTCACACCTCTGTGAGTTACTGAACCCCCTCCGTGAATTATTTGATACATCCGTGAATTATTTCATGCCGCCGTCAATTATTTAACCCCCTCCGTGCGTTATTTCATACCTCCGTGAATTATTTAACCCCCTCCGTGGATTATTTCAAGCCTCCGTGAATTATTTAACCCCCTCCATGAATTTTTTCATACCTCCGTGAATTATGTAAGCCCCTCCGTGATGTATTTGATACCTCCGTGAATTATTTAACCCCGTCCAAAAAATTTTCTGATACCTCCGTGAATTATTCAACCCCCTCCGTGAATTATTTGATACCTCTGTGAATTATTTAACCCCTCCGTGAATTATTTGATACCTCCGTGAATCATTCAACCCCCTCCGTGAATTATTTGATACCTCCGTGAATTATTTCATACCTTCATGAATTATTTCATACCTCTGTGAATTATTTAACCCCCTCCGTGAATCATTTGATACCTCCGTGAATTGTTTAACCCCCTCCGTGAAACATTAACCCCACCGTGGATTATTTCATACCTCCGTGAATTGTTTCATACCTCCGTGAATTATGTAACCCCCTCCGTGAATTATTTCATACCTCCGTGAATTACTCAACCCCCTCCGAGAATTATTTGATACCTCCGTGAATTATTGAACCCCCTCCGTGAATTATTGCATACCTCCGTGAATTATTTAACCCCCTCCGTGAATTATTTGATACCTCCGTGAATTATTTAACACCCTCGATGAATTAATTGATACCTCCGTGAATTATTCAACCCCTCCGTGAATTATTTGACACCTCCGTGAGTTACTGAACCCCCTCCGTGAATTATTTGATACCTCCGTGAATTATTTCATACCGCCGTCAATTATTTAACCCCCTCCGTGAATTATTTGATACCTCGGTGAATTATTTAACCCCCTCCGTGAATTATTTGATACCTCCGTGAATTATTTAACCCCCTCCATGAATTTTTTCACACCTCCGTGAATTATGTAAGCCCCTCCGTGAATTATTTCATACCTCCGTGAACTATTTAACCCCCTCCGTGAATTATTTGATACCTCGGTGAATTATTTAACCCCCTCCGTGAATTATTTGATACCTCCGTGAATTATTTAACCCCTCCGTGAATTATTTGATACCTCCGTGAATCATTCAACCCCCTCCGTGAATTATTTGATACCTCCGTGAATTATTTCATACCTTCATGAATTATTTAACCCCCTCCGTGAATTACTTCATACCTCCGTGAATTATTGAACCCCCTCCGTGAATTATTTCATACCTAGGTAACCCCCTCCGTGAATTGTTTCATACCTCCGTGAATTATTTGTCCCCCTCTGTGAATTATTCGATACCTCCGTGAATTATTCAACCCCCTCCGTGAATTATTTCACACCTCCGTGAATTATTTAACCCCCTCCATTAATTATCTGTTACCTGCGTGAATTATTTAACCCCCTTCGTGAAGTATTTGATCCCTCCGTGAATTATTTAACCCCCTGCGTGAATTATTTGATACCTCCGTGAATTGTTCAACCCCCTCCGTGTTGAAAATGAAAATGCTTCGAGTTGTTTTGACCCAACTCGTGCTTCTATGCCCTCAGTGTCACACAGCGAAGCAAAACAGCCTCAAGCTTGAATCAACACTGGCAATGTGTCACTCTGAGCGTCTACTCCATAAGAGTATGCATTTCGCCGCCAAACAACAGCGGCCTCATCAGCTCACGCTAAAAACTAAAAGGCAAATGTACAGCATGGTCCACGATGTGAAAATCAGAACAATTGAAGCAACAGACCAACGAATTCGCAGCGAATCAAAAAATAGCAAAAGCGTAAGAGCCAAAAGCGGCAGCGACACTTTGGAATGGCCAGGGCTAAGCGCCTGCACGCCCATCAACCAAAAGCAAATTGTGAACCGTCAATTCCGGGGTAAAAGAAATTTTTTCTTTTCCTTCCCACCCACCCTCCCCGGAAGCACGAAGTGTGCACATGGCAAGGCGATGCCACACAGCTCGGAGGTTAGGCGAGGGCCTATGCCTCACAAAGAGGCGCACACCGGGCACATGTCGGGCCACCTTGCGCTCAATCCACCGCAAGAGGCGGTTCAAGGAAAAATCCAAAGAGGAATGGTAGGGAACACGCATCACATGAATTGAATGGTGCGCGGAGGCGTGTGGTCGTCGCGCCATGTAGCGTGACTTCATGGACCAAGAGAGAGGCAACATGTCATAAGCACACCGCGGGTAGTGTAGCCGAATTAAGCAAGATCTCAATCTTTCAGAAACAATGTCGAAATAGGCTTCATTGGAATTTGTTCTCAAATACCGAGCACGTTCACCCTTAATCCAACCTAGTTTATGAGCCTGTGGGTTGTTGCTACGCCAAGGCATGTAAACACCGAAGTTGGTTTGCTTGAAATTCGTACAATAGCGCAGCTCACCACACACTGAGATAATGAAGACATCAAGAAAATCAACGCCTCCCTACTTGTTGAAATGTTGCACTTCAAAAGGCAAATGAGGGGGATAGCATCGGCGAAAATGCTCACAAACCCTCGGAGCCCACGAACGCGGGTGAATCACACACAAGTCGTCTATAAACCTACCGTGCATAAAGCCAGGCAATGAAGGGAGAGGACACAATAATTCATAGTAGCGGTCAATCAGATTCGCAAAGGGTGGCGCCGCATTGGTCCCCATAGGAAAACCTGCTCGTTGCCTATGCAATCCTTTGCCCGGCACCACAAATAACGTGTGTGTGAAGACTAAAGCTAAAACGAACTCTCCCAGCGTCATCGCATCACAATAAGGGATATGGAGAAACAAAAATACCTCAGTACATTGATCAAAAAGGTCCCGTGGCAAAGGCGTAAAAAGCCATTGAGCAAAAGCTTGTTCGTGCGCGGAAAAAGCGCACGCCCCATGATGTCGCCGAAAAAACGACATCCAAAATTGCCATGCATCACGAACATCTTCCCAAAGGAAGTTGGAATACATGTTGGAAAAGTCCACCACTGTAATAGCATAGTCACCGGACGCAAAACCGAAATTGGCGTCAAAAGTGTGCAACCGGTTTACGAAGTCTAAAGTGTCCACAAGGGGTGCAAATTGGGGGTGGAGGGTGCGGTCCAACGAAAGAAACATGGCCCTGCGTGCGCGCTACAGGGTATTGCCGCGCGATGGCTCAGTGCGCACTACAAAACTATAGCGCGCAGCATGGCGCGCGCTATGGCTCGGGGTCTTGGGTTTGTAACCCCATGTCCTAATAAGCAGGGCAAAAACGCCTATTTTTCTAAAGTTTCAGATGCTTCCGGCATCGCATGTGACGCTGTCAATGTCAGGAAAGATTGCCAGCATTTTGGGCCCCCACTATGGGTGGTCCCTGTTGAAGAACGAGGACCTTTTGGCGGACCTAGTTGAGTTTTTTTGCTCAGGGTCTGCCGTCCAACGGTCTTTGTGGGCCAAGTTGGAAAAAAGGGCCCCCGTGTCTGAAGCAGAGAAGAAGCGTCGCAAGACCGAGGCTGCCAACGCCGTCACACCCCTGTCGGTGGTGGACTTGGTCCTGCTCATGAAGATTCCAAGAAGAAAGTATTATTGCGCGCGCTTTGCATGTGACATTGCGCGCACTTCCGCTCATAGCACGCGCTTCGTTGACTTCTGCGCGCGCTACGTTCTCATGTTGCGCGCGCTATTTTACTCAGGTACAAAGATTTGATTACTTGGACGAGAAGTAAGGTCCCCACACACCTTTTTTCTCTCCCGTCCTATGCTAGTTTCGCCACAGAATGGAACCAGCTTGCAAGTAGGCAGCATTTACAGGTTGCCGTGCACACAGATGGGTCCAACCAAGACAGCAGCAACCCCAAGTGCAAGCACAGTTTCAGTCTCCCCCACCCGGGCCACGTACGGGCTTCGCCTTCAGCAGCGACTTCAAGAACCGAACAGACACTGCAAGGTGGGGGGGTACGAGCTGCTGTTCTCGTGCTGGGCAAGTTACGGGTGGGGTCACGTTCGGACCCACACGCCTCCGGGTGCCACCGCAAAGACCGTCCACCACTTCTACTTCAAGGACCCACCGAGCTTCATCAACGCGACCGACGCGGGGGCAATGGCCTTCAAGAACGAGTGCGCCTCGGTGAGAAGTGCGGGTGCCAGTTTGCTGCGGGGGTCAGCCAAGAAAGGAGCCAGTGCCGCAAGGGCACTTGCAACCGGCGCCAAAGTCAAAACCACGGCGGTCAAGGACGAGGAGCAGCCGCAGCAGCAGCAAGTGCAGCAGCAGCAGCTCCAACAGCAGGCAGCCGTGCAGCAGGCAACACTGCAGCTGCTCCAGCAGCAGCAGCGGGTGCAGATGGCCCAGCAACAGCAGCAACAACAACAACAACTGGCACAGGCACAGGTACGCGCTATGTTTGCCATTGCGCGCGCTTTCGACATTGTTGCGCGCGCTTCATTTGTTGTAGCACGCGCGATTTGATTGTTTGCGCGCGCTACGGCCCTACCTTCTGTCCCATTGTCACGTAGGTGGGCAGCTTCGAGCAGCTCCTGTGCCCGGGATCCCGCAGAGGGCCGTTGATGATCAGCGTGCCCGCGGACATTGCCGGGCAGTCCAAGCATGCGGCCGACTGGCTTGACGGACGGAAGGAGCAAGGCCCCTCCCCGGTGCTGGCCCGGGCTAAGCGGCAGATGGAGGAGCTGGAGGTGGACTGGGCCGACGCCTTTGCCGTGCCGGAGACGGAATCCGTGACAGTCCCAAGGCCCAAGAAGAAGCGTACCGAGGAGCCAGCAGCCACCAGCGACCTACCACCAGCCATCTCCGCCTCCCACACCGCTAAGCCCCCCCACCCGCCTGGAAAGGTCCCTGCCCAGAAGACTGCCGACCAGCAGCTGCTGGCACAGGCGGCACAGAGAGTCCAACGTCAGGCGGAACAGGCCAAGAAGAAAGAGGACGAAGCAAAGAAGAAGAAGAAGGAAGAGGAGGAAAAGAGGAAGAAGAAGGAGAAGGAAGAGGAGGAAAAGAGGAAGAGGAAGGAGAAGGAAGAGGAAGAGAGGAGGAAGAAGAAGGAGAAGGAAGAGGAGGAGAAGAGACGGAAGAAAGCAGAAAAGGAGAAAGCAGAAAAGGTAATGCAGCGCGCGCTATCGTTGTCATTGCACGTGCTATGCATTTCGTCGCGCGTGCTATGCTCCGTATTGCGCGTGCTATGCCTGTGCTATGCCTCTGCGCTACTCTTTCCAGGCAAGCAACACGGCACCGCAGCAGGCACCCCAGCCGCAGCTCGCATCAAAGCCAGCACCGAAGCAGCCTGTCCCAGTCCCAGACCAGCCACAAGAACAAGGAGGTCCGTGCGGTTCGACCCCACCCAGTACGGCTCCCAAGGCCAAGCAGCAGAGCAGAGCCGACGCGGACAAGGAGGCAAGAGATGAGCTCATGCAGCGCCGAGATTGGTCCTACAAAGAAGGCTACAAGCCTCGGTGGATCATCTACCGCACCACTGCGATCGCGCCGATGATGGTGGAGGGAGCCGAAGTCAAGCCAGCAGGCGCCAGGAGGGCCCCTCAGGACCACGTGGCCGTCATCATCCCCAACGATCAGTGGAGCCCCAGCCAACAAGGGGAAGAGGAGGAGGAAGAGGACGACTGGTCGGAGTTCATGCCCAGCTGCCAGGTGTTCTCCGCCAAAAGCAAAGTGTATGAGGAGTTGGACAAGTGGCATGCGTGGTGGGAGACGTACGAGGCCGATGAAATTGTGGACCTCTGCCCCAACCCAAAGACCATGAGGATGTCCCCGTCCAAGCCACCAACCCCAAAGAAGAAGAAGCCCCAAGGAGACCCACCAGCCCAGCCACCAGCCCCCCCACAAGAAGACAAGGGACCTGCCGAAGCTGCAGCACCAGCAGAAGCACCAGCAGCAGCTGCACAAGAAGAAGAGGCACCAGCCCCAGCAGCAGCAGTAGCACAAGAAGACGACGCACCAGCCCCACCACAAGAAGAAGAGGCACCAGCGGCCGCGCCACAAGAAGGAGAAGGAGCAGCCCCCAAAGAAGAAGAGGCACCAGAAGGAGCAACCCCAGAAGGCGACCCAAGCCCACAAGAAGAAGGGGATGCAGCCCCAGCTGCCATTGGGGCAGAAGACCACAGACCCGAATGGGAGAAGGAGTGGGAGGCCGAAGTGGTGGTCCAAACCATTAAGGAGATCACTGAATGACAGCGCGCGCTATACTTGGTATAGCGCGCGCCGTAAGGCTCATAGCGCGCGCTGTAAATATGTTGCGCGCGCTACACTGTCTGTGCCCAGGAGGACTTGTACTGTTGCACACTTTTCGGACCTTTCAGACAGTGTTTTTGCATGTGTCTTGGGTTGGATGAGCAACCGGGAATGTTTTTGAAAAAGGAGGTTTTTGAGAAACGCAGGACACTGGAAAAAACATGGTTTTGAAACATTTTCCGGTTTTGAAAAATTTGAAAAACGGGACAATATGGCGCGGTAGAGCGCGCGCAATAGGCGCGCTATAAAGGTCATATTTTTGAAAATTTGCGCGCACTATGGAAAAAATGCACCATTGCGCGCACGCAGGGAGTGCCAATTACCGACAAAATTATGGACGACGATGTAGTCGCCCATTTCACCATTCCAACAATGGGGCGACTAGGCCAATGGCCCATACGATATGTCAAGCCCTTGTGGGACTTGCACAAAAGATAGAAAGAAGGAAAGGAAGGAGGTGGTTGCATGCGTAGGAAAACGTCAATGAAATCCACCAACTCGTGAGGCAAAAACGACACCATGACATCATGCAACATGGACATCCATTGCTTTGCACGATCGAGCCACCAATCTAAATCAGAGGCGTGGGAGCCTAATTTTACGTAGCGAAAAAGCCGATCGGGAGTCATACCACGGAGATGAACGTCAACCTCGGATTGATAAGCGGAAATTGTCATGATTGTATGAGAACAATCTTTATCCCCGCTCACAGTAACATAGTCCTTAGTGAAATCACGGACCATAGGCCAACACAAACCAACACCACGACATGGCAACTCCGTGAGCTTGGTTGAAGAGAATGCACAAACCATTGTATCACGAGCATGCGCAACGCATGAAGGATTAGCAAAGCCGGCACTCCCACACTCATCTAACAATTTATTCGGAAACAACGTTCCTTTGGAAATGTGTGCTTGTAGGGCATAGTCTCATAAAAATTGGGTTTGTCATTATCCTCTTTTGTGAGAAAATATGCATTCCACAAGAGCACACGTTCTAAATTGGCCAATTCCCCAAAAACAGCTTTGTGGTAGCGTTCGAAAGCCACCGAAGGCGCCATATGCGGGGTGTACTTGGGGCCAAGGGAGAGGAGAAAACGGATATCAGGAGGTAACGATATCGGGTCATCACCATCCAAAAATCTTTTACCCCGGAACTGACGGTTCATGATTTGCTTTTGGTTGATGGGCGTGCAGGCGCTTAGCCCTGGCCATTCCAAAGTGTCGCTGTCGCTTTTGGCTCTTACGCTTTTGCGATTTTTTCATTGCTTGCGAATTTGTTGGTCTGTCGCTTCAATTGTTCTGATTTTCACATCCTGGACCATGCTGTGCATTTGCCTTTTAGTTTTTAGCGTGAGCTGATGAGGGCGCTGTTGTTTGGCGGCGAAATGCATACTCTTATGGAGTAGACGCTCAGAGTGACACATTGCCAGTGTTGATTCAAGCTTGAGGCTGTTTTGCTTCGCTGTGTGACACTAAGGGCATAGAAGCACGAGTTGCGTCAAAACAACTCGAAGCATTTTCATTTTCAACACGGTCCGTGAATTATTTAACCCCCTCCGTGAATTATTTGATACCTCCGTGAATTATTTCATACCTTCGTGAGTTATAAAACCCCCTCCGTGAATTACTTCATACCTCCGTGAATTATTGAACCCCTTCCGTGAATTGTTTCATGCCTCCGTGAATTATTTAACCCCCTCCGTGAATTATTTCATACCTAGGTGAATTATGTAACCCCCTCCGTGAATTGTTTCATACCTCCGCGAACCATTTAACCCCCTCCGTGAATTATTTGATACCTCCGTGAATTATTCAACCCCCTCCGTGAATTATTTCACACCTCCGTGAATTATTTGACATCTCCCTGCATTATTTCATACCTTCGTGAATTATTGAACCCCCTCCGTGAATTACTTCATACCTCCGTGAATTATTTAACCCCCTTTGTTAATTATTTGATACCTCCGTGAATTAGTTAACCACCTCAGTGAATTATTTCATACCTGCGTGACTCCTTTAACCCCCTCCGTGAATTATTTGATACATCCGTGAATTAGCCAACCCCGTCCGTGATTTATTGCACACCTCCGTGAATTATTTACCCCCCTCCGTGAATTATTTGATATCTCCGTGAATTATTTCATGCCTCCGTGAAGTATTTAACCCCCACCGTGAAATATTTCATACCTCCGTGAATTATGTAACCCCCTCCGTGAATTATTCCATACCTCTGTGAATTATTTAACCCCCTCCGTGAATTATTTGCTACTTCCGTGAATTATTTACCCCCTCCGTGAATTATTTGATCCCTCCGTGAATTATTTAACCCCCTCGGGGAATCATCTGATACCTCCGTGAATTATTTAAGCCCCTCCGTGAATTATTTGATACCTCCCTGAATTATTTCAGACGTCCGTGAATTATTTGATACGTCCGTGAATTATTTAACCCCCTTCGTGAATTATTTCATACCTCCGTGAATTATTTAACCCCCTCCGTGAATCATTTTATACCTCCGTCAATTATGTAACCCCCTCCGTGAAAATATTAACCCCACCGTGGATTATTTCATACCTCCGTGAATTATTTCATACCTCCGTGAATTATGTAACCCCCTCCGTGAATTATTTCATACCTCCGTGAATTATTTAACCCCCTCCGTGAATTATTTGATACCTCCGTGAATTATTTAACCCCCTCCGTGAATTATCTGATACCTCCGTGAATTATTTAACCCCCTCCGTGAATTATTTGATACCTCCGTGAATTATTTAACACCCTCTGTGAATTAATTGATACCTCCGTGAATTATTCAACCCCTCCGTGAATTATTTCACACCTCCGTGAATTACTGAACCCCCTACGTGAATTATTTGATACCTCCGTGAATTGTTTCATACTTCCGTGAATTATCTAACCCCCTCCGTGAATTATTTCATACCTCCGTGAATTATCTCACCCCCTCCATGAATTATCTGATACCTCCGTGAATTATTTAACACCCTCCGTGAATTATTTGATACCTCCGTGAATTATTTAACCCCCTCCGAGATTTATTTGATACCTCCGTGAATTATTCAACCCCCTCCGTGAATTTTTTCACACCTCCGTGAATTACTTAACCCCCTCCGTGAATTATTTGATACCTCCGTGAATTATTTCATACCGCCGTCAATTATTTAACCCCCTCCGTGCGTTATTTCATACCTCCGTGAATCATTTCACCCCCTCCGTGGATTTTTTCATACCTCCGTGAATTATGTAAGCCCCTTCGTGAACTATTTGATACCTCCGTGAATTATTTAACCCCCTCCGTGATGTATTTGATACCTCCGTGAATTATTTAACCCCCTCAGTGAATTATTTCATACCTCCGTGAATTATTTCACCCCCTCCGTGGATTTTTTCATACCTCCGTGAATTATGTAAGCCCCTTCGTGAACTATTTGATACCTCGGTGAATTATTTAACCCCCTCCGTGATGTATTTGATACCTCCGTGAATTATTTAACCCCCTCAGTGAATTATTTCATACCTGCGTGAATCCTTTAACCCCCTCCTCGAATTATTTGATATATCCGTGAATTAGTCAACCCCCTCCATGAATCATTTCACACCTCCGTGAATTATTTACCCCCCTCCGTGAATC
Organism: Eutreptiella sp. 'Long Island Sound 2002'; assembly: GCA_964036045.1. NCBI lineage: Eukaryota > Euglenozoa > Euglenophyceae > Eutreptiales > Eutreptiaceae > Eutreptiella > Eutreptiella sp. 'Long Island Sound 2002'. Next base: position 124,281,492 of record OZ038380.1, on the reverse strand, counting down.
ATTTGATATCTCCGTGAACTATTTCATGCCTCCGTGAAGTATTTAACCCCCACCGTGAATTATTTCATACCTCCGTGAATTATGCAACCCCCTCCGTGAATTATTCCATACCTCTGTGAATTATTTAACCCCCTCCGTGAATTATTGGAAAACACCGTGAATTATTTAACCCAGTCCATGAGTTATTTGATCCCTCCGTGAATTATTTACCCCCTCGGGGAATTATTTGATCGCTCCGTGAATTATTTAACCCCCTCGGGGAATGATTTGATACCTCCGTGAATTATTTAACCCCCTCCGTGAATTATTTGATACCTCCCTGAATTATTTCAGACCTCCGTGAATTAGTTAACCCGCTCCGTGAATTATTTGATACCTCCGTGAATTATTTAACCCCCTCCGTGAATCATTTGATACCTCCGTGAATTATGTAACCCCCTCCGTGAAATATTAACCCCACCGTGGATTATTTCATACCTCCGTGAATGTTTAACCCTAGTGCATGCACGATACACAACAGCTCAATGCCACATAAATGCTTGCCTCAGGCACTCCGGCCCAATCAGTCACCACTCTGCAGTGGACAGTATACATCGTTGAGGGTGCAACATCGTCCGCCTCCCCGCAGGTGACCCCACCACAAGTCACACACACAGAACTCTTTACCCGCGGTCGCTGCCTCCCCTCGCCGACGCCTACACCTATTGCACTGTCTAACATACATCTCATACATGCAAACATAACGACACCACCCTTCACGGCCTGCTCACAGTGGCCTCAGGGGGTGGGTGGGTGGGGACAGGTCATGGATCCGCTGCTCCCCCTCCCCTCCGACTCCTCCCTAGGTACCGGGCTGCTGATGCTCCTGTGCCTTCCACTATTGTCTTCATCATAGTGTATCATGTTCACCCACTTCGGCATACCCACCCGCCTCAAGAACAGTCGACAGTGGGGGGGGGGTGGGGATCAAAACGGACAAATGCCTAATGAAGAGGTAATTAGTTAAACTAGTGTTTTGAGCAAGCTCAAAACACGAGTTTAACTCTAGTGCATGCACGATACACAACAGCTCAATGCCACATAAATGCTTGCCCCAGGCACTCCGGAAAACTCTACCAGACAGACATCTCTCACCGGCGGCTCGAATCAGGGCATCTTCATACGTAGCTCGGTCCCTGCACCCAACACAATTCTGGATGTCTTTGCAACACACCCCAGCGCCTCCACGCCGCCATCTCTGCCTGATGAACCTCGCCTCCAAAATCTACTGTTATCCTACTCATCGGATCCGCTGGATGCAATACAGAAGGCACCCATACCAATTTCACCGGGATTCCTGTATTATGCAATACCCAGGTCAGAGCACGTAACACACGCAACTGTGTACGCAGCCCAGACGACGCTCTCAATCCCCTGACCTGCGCAATACCAACCAAACTGTCAGCAAAAACTGTCACCAGCCTCCAACCCAACTGCACCGCCAACCGAACCACCCACGCCACGCCCATCAATTCCGCAACCTGCTGATTACAAGGGCCATCTGGACACACCCACGTATGTACCGCAGGCACCGAGGGCAACACGCCTCCTACCCTATAACACATTCCATCCTTAGCGGCATCTACAAAAATCACGGCGCCAAATAAATCATCCAATACAGCCTGTCTTTCCTGCAAGCACCAACCACCCAGCCGACGCACCCTGCGCATACGAACAGCAGAAATCGGGCGCCAGCTCTGGCCGATTCTCGCAATCGCAGACGCCAGTCCCTCAAGCACCTTAACAGGCGTGGCTGCCGCCGTCTCTGGCCCAAAACGAGACCAAGCGTAGGACCCAGCCAACAGACCTGAAAAACCCCTCCGCGGCCGCAAATGCCACTGCAGTGTACCTAGCAATTTATCCAACCTCCTCTTGCTATATCCACAAGTTGCCAACCTAATCCAAGCCACAATCAACTGCGGAAACACAAAGGGCTGCACCTGAACACGTCTCTCCTTCAAATTAACTACTTTACCCAAAGCCTTCAAAACCTGCACAGGTGTCAGTGTACTTTTCAAACTAACCAGAAATCCTGCCCGTCGGATACGCTCCGCGACCTCTTCAGTGGTCATACTCAACAACATTTTGTTCGCGGATAATAATATAAAATCATCCAAATAGTGGACAAGGAAAACGCCGTCCGGCACTGCACCCTGTACCACCCTGCCCAGCAGTTGTTCACACAGAAAAGGCGAGAAAGCCCACCCGAAAGGCAGCCGGTCCAAAGAAACCAACCCACTGTCCTGACTCGTGTAAAAACGAAAGATTCGTTGTGCCTTCGGAGGCAAGAGAAACGACCAATATGCATTCGTGAGGTCAATGTGTGTCCCGTACAACTGCACCGACGGATCCTGTTCCGCCATCCACCGCCCAATGTTTTCCCACGACGCCAGCGAAAACTTAAGAGGTTTCAAATACATCCCCCTGTGAATCCCCACACAACTTAAAATCAGAGAGCACTTGATTTCGTTCTTCGGAATCACAAACGGGAAGCACGTAGGCGACAGAGACATCGGTTCATCATGTAACACACCCGTCTGCCTAATAGCATCGGTAATCCCAGGAACCGGCGCCCTCACACGCCCATTACCTTCAGCAGAACTTCGCAGATCAAACGTACGCATGAAATTCAAAAACTCCGGCGGCACCACCTCATCCCACTCCTCCTCTGAGATCCTATAACATCCCACCTCCCCAATGCCGGCTTGTAAGACCTGGGGTGTAATGGACGCCTTCTGCGGTTTCGGTGAAGTTGACAGATGGTTAATGGAGTCCCACGCCCCAGGCGCCAAACACTGCACCGCCATCAAAAACACCGCCATTGGCTCATCTAACCGAAAATCCTCACACGCACAGGCCATCCTATTCAAGAAAATCCAAAATCTGCGTATCAACAACGCGACAGAACACTTTAACCGTGCTGTCAACCACACCAGATACTGCGTCACAACCGACATGATAGTCAAAAAAATCCCACCCTTAAATCCAAGGTCAGGACCAGTGCCCACCACACCACCGATGAGCCCCGGCACAGAAGTTCCCACCTCCCGCTCCCCCGCAGCATCCAAGACTCGGCTAGCCCCCCCTCCTGTCGGAATTATTGGGTACAGTCCTGGATCGCTTTCTCCTCGGCCCGGACTCTCCGTCACTCTGGCGTCCACGCCGCTCAGTTCTCGCCACCCCGCCGGTAGCCGAGCCCCTCTCCGAATTTTGCGGCAACGCCACCTGCGGGCGACCCTGCCGTCTTGGTGGTACTGAAAGGGCTCTGCCACCCACCGACCTTTTGACTCCACGTCCTCCTCTGCCAGCCGCATTCGCCGACCGCAAAGGCCCGGCTGTAGGCTCCGCCGTTGATCGTCCCGAGGGCGGTGCTGTGAATTTGAACTCAAGTCCGCAGGACGTGGAAGATCGCCTCTCCTGCCGTCCAGCGCCACCTACATGTCGCTCTCCACTCCCCGCGGGCACCGACGGACCGGGATCACTCCCCGGACGCCCGCCGTCGCCTCCAGGGCCCACCGACGATCCTGATCGCTCACTCCTTCTCGTGCCTGCCTGCAGAACAACTCGCGCATCCTGCCGCAAACCTGGCAGTGGACCAACTTCCTCATCTGCGGACACACCGGAGTCCGACTCGTCCGAAGAACTCCCCAAGTCTGCCGCATCAGACCTAGGCTCGCCTGCAAACCGCTTGCCCCGCGCCATACTTGGAGCCGCCCGTCGTCTCTCGCCTCGTCCCCAGACCGGCTTGTTCTTCTGCTGGCTCCTGTCATCGAACATGATGTCACCCCATACTCCTTCCGGATCAACGAACATCGCCCTAGGCGCCATGTCCCAAACCTGTGGTAGACAGAGAGGTGACACGACATCTTCATCTCTGTAACCCAATGCATAGGCCATAGCCGTGGCCGTCGCGGCCCATCGACCCCACCACTTAAAATGCGGTAAGGACGGACCACGCTTCCAACAAGCCGCAGCCCCACCGCGTCTGAAACAGTGCCAACGATGTCCTGCCCACGTGGTGCCGTACACGATGTCTGTTAGGGTCTTCTCCAAAAAGGCAGCCCCCGCAGGAAACAACAAGTCATCTCGCTCACACCCACGTTCCACAGCCCATTCATAGATCCACTCCACAAACGGCTGCAGCCACTTAGGCACAGGGCGCCGCTGGCACCCTCATCTCCAGTTTTGCTGTTCCAAAAAACAACATAGCCACTATCAGGCACATCGCCAACCCGCACACTCGGCGCCTCTGCAACTCGTAAAAAAAAAACATAAGAAACCAAAGCCATGACCACCACCGGCCGTTCATCGTTCGAAACCGTCTTCTCCACAAGATGCCGCAACAATACAGGACTAGCATACTCCTGCACTCCCGCTTGAGCTCCAGCCTTTGCCAGTCTCCAATGAATGGGTTGAACCACCCCCGAGACCAGCTGCAAATCCTCGCACGCTCGCACGGCAGAGATAATACCTCTTGCTGCACTTGCACTACCCCCATGTTGGACATGGCGGGCGAACTTTCGAGACAATACCTCTGGCAAATTGCCTTCCTCTCCGATCTCCTCTTCAATGTCCGCCAGCCTTCGCAAGTTGGATAGATACCCCGCCGTTGTTGAAGGTTTCCATCCCCGAATCGCAACACCCACAACGCTAGTGGGTTCCTCTTCGCGTCGGCTGGACTCAAATTCCATCGCCATCCAACGGAATGTCGGCCTCTGCGCCCCGGGCGGATAAATTCCCGCGACGGCATCTCGGTACCGCCACGGATTGGCTCGCCAGGACCACAAAGGGCATCGGAAACACCAATGACGGAGATTCTCCGTCTTCCCAGCCGCCGCACACCTCCTGCAATCCTCACCCGGTTTCGCATCCACCGGGATCCAATCTCCGGTCTTTGACAACCAATAGGCTACCCCATCGCGCTTCTTGAGGTGGATACTCTTGTATCTCCACGAATCGCCACCGGCCACCATCGAATCTTCAAACGACTCCGACTTTCCCTTAGGTCCCCACTTCTCACCTGCGGAGTATCTCTTCAAGTAGGCTCTGTGAGCGACAATCAAAATCTTCCACATCCTATATGCCAACGCATCCCCAACACTTAATTGTTGTCCCTGCTTGCCGCCCACGTCCGACGGTCTCGTTGGATTCGGCACGGATGTCACATACTTCTTGAGCACCTCGGACGCGTCCTTCATCCAAACCGTAACCCGGTCCTTCTTCAAAAATCTCTCTATCTCCTCCAAGCTCGAATCCGGCATCTCATCTTCCTTTTTGTTTTCAATCTCGGCAGCCGCCAATTGACTACGGAGTCTCTCCATCTCCATATCTTGTTTACGAAGCATCAACTTCAACTCGGCCAATTCCTTGTCCGTCTCTGTCAGTACACTCGACTCGTCGGAAACAACGACAACGTCCCCTTGCATATTATTTGGTGCATGCATGACAAAACAAAATCAAAACGGACAAATGCCTAATGAAGAGGTAATTAGTTAAACTAGTGTTTTGAGCAAGCTCAAAACACGAGATTTCATACCTCCGTGAATTATGTAACCCCCTCCGTGAATTATTTCATACCTCCGTGAATTATTTAACCCCCTCCGTGAATTATTTGATACCTCCGTGAATTATTTAACCCCCTCCGTGAATTATTGCATACCTCCGTGAATTATTTACCCCCCTCCGTGAATTATTTGATACCTCCGTGAATTATTTAACCCCCTCCATGAATTATCTGATACCTCCGTGAATTATTTAAGACCCTCTGTGAATTAATTGATACCTCCGTGAATTATTCAACCCCTCCGTGAATTATTTCACACCTCCTAGAATTACTGAACCCCCTCCGTGAATTATTTGATACCTCCGTGAATTATTTCATACTTCCGTGAATTATCTAACCCCCTCCGTGAATTATTTCATACCTCCGTGAATTATCTCACCCCCTCCATGAATTATCTGATACCTCCGTGAATTATTTAACACCCTCCGTGAATTATTTGATACCTCCGTGAATTATTTAACCCCCTCCGTGAATTATTTGATACCTCCGTGAATCATTCAACCCCCGCCGTGAATTTTTTCACACCTCCGTGAATTACTTAACCCCCTCCGTGAATTATTTGATACCTCGGTGAATTATTTCATACCGCCGTCAATTATTTAACCCCCTCCGTGCGTTATTTCATACCATAGGATTGTTTTGGCTGAGGAGGACCCTACCTAGGGTCGAAACGCGTACTTGACATTGGAAGTCAATGGACTTTGTTTGAAATTCATTGTTGTGAGTGTTGCCGGGTGCATTTGTCTTGGAACTTAACACAAGTGGAGTTTGGACAATTTTACCCGAGGGTTGCTATATCCGTCGACGACTTTTATCTTTGGGAGTGAGTATACCCGTCATTTTGGAATGCCTCAAAACAAAGCTGCCCGATTCGATCTTTCCAAAGGACCCCAAGAGCTAAGGAAGCCGGCCCTTGAACATTTATTGGCATATCGGACGTTCAAAGACAAAGAGACGGCCCATAAAAAACTCCGCCACCAAATGGTGAATGATTTTCGCCCTAAAGAAAGCACCTTCCGAGATGGCACGGTGACCATTAAGCACGTAGTGGACGAGGACTTGCAAAAACAATTGCACCAAAATGAATGCGAACTACGACTCCAATTTCACCAAAAAGATCTCGATGCAGCGCAAGATAAGCACAAAGCAACACACAAAGCATTCAATGAGGCGATGAAATCATACTATGATGCATATTCCTTTGTCTACAGAAGCGCCATTTTTGGGCTTCCACTCACCATACCTGCTAGTACGTTATCCCCGTAAGCTAGGAGAACGCGCAGAACGCGGATAACGCTCCAGAACGCTCCGGAACGCGGATAACGCGGAGAACGCGGAAAACGCTTCCAGAAGCATGTGCGGAAGCACTGAACCGGAACGAGCACAATGCGGATAACGCGTAAAACACAGCACACCTATGTTGGGGGGGCCGCGTCCTCACAGTTGGGTATCCAGCCTACGCGGTTGGTCCCCCCCAGGTTTCGCACTGGCCCCCATGGGTGGGGATGGCAGAGCCTTGGCGGCCATGACCTTCTCGATCCCACCACGGCCGCCTCCGCCACCCCGTCTACTGCACGCTGAAGGAGAAGTTCTCCAACGTATCGTCCTCTACGCTCCCTCTAGCGTCCTCCGCTTCCTCCTCTTCTTCCTCCTCATCGCTATCCGCCTCCTCCTCGTCCTCGCCGTCCGCTTCCGGGTCGTCCTCCCCGGCGTCCCCCTCTTGAGTCTCCTGGCTAAGGGGCGGCTCGCTTCCCTCGGCGTCCTCCGTGCCCGTTGTAGTGATCCCGTGCGCGGGTGCAAAGCATTGCACATGCAACGGGGTGTCCGGGCATCCGCTACACACGTATTGTGTGCGGCCTTTGCCGCAATGTGCACAAGTGCGCCGTTGGGCGCCGGCAACGGGGACGTGGATGTTGCGGCGCGGCTGCGCATCGGTACAGTAGCGGCGGCGAGGGAGGGCCCACTGCCACTCCCACATGCTATCCGTGCCTCGGCACCTTTCTAGGGCGCGGCAGGTTACAAACGCGTTGGCCGCGGCGTATCGCAGCAAGAAGCCTCGCACGCCTTGCGACCAGGACATCTGCCTTCCCAAGAGGCGCATCTGCAACGCCATGTGGTTGGCAGAGTCCACCCCCCGTGCCAGTTGGCGGTACGCAGCAGCGAGGGGGTGGATTTCCCGGCCCGTGTGGTGCAGGGGGCCCCGCGCAGCGTACCACACGTTGGACATGATCGGCACCAATTTGGGAGGTTTGCCTCCGGTTTTCGGCTGCTTGTACACCTGCAGGGCGTACCTGTGGCCGTCAACCGTGGCCACAGCTGTCTGCCCGGCCTGGATGCGGTCACCGGCTTGCAGGACACCGGCCGTGTCCTTTCGCACCATGGTGATGAAGGGGCGGCCCTCACGCGCAAGCCGTTGTGCGGTGGCGTGTGACCCGAAGAACGAGTCCCCTACAAGGACCGTGTAGACCGGCAGCTGTTTGGACCACATCGCCATCAGCTGTCGGGCGTTGAGGTTGCCCGCACCACAACCGTGTCGGCGTAGCACACCACGGCGGCCAGTGTAGAGGTAGACGTCCACAATGTACCCCGTGCCGGCATCGGCCAAGCAATAGAGCTTGATGCCGGTGTTGTGCGGTTTCCGCACAATGTACATCTTGAGGGGGCCTGCCCTAAGGCCCGTATGCGGCACTAGGGTTTCATCCCCCGTGGCCGCGCCTCCCATGGTCCATGCTGCAGCCCAATGGGCACTAACCGCCTCAATAAGGTCCACCACATCCGGGCGACAATGTTTGTGTAGATCGTAGTATTGCCCCCGGGATAGCAACCGTGCTAGATAGGCATTGTACACCAACCCGTCACGGTCCCAGACTCCATCCACCTGCATGGGCCGCACCATGCCCAGCAACAGCACGAAGGTGTTGTACCGTGGTACTAAGGGGATGAGGTCCTCCCTTTCCCGGGCTCGCAGAATGGCCTCTTGGGCATCCACAATGGGTTTCATCATGTAGTCCCACATTCCATCCGTGTCTAGCTCACCGAGTTTGGACTCCCCGGGTCGTAACCCGTACTCAATTGAAGTGGCACAGTGCTCCTTGCGGAGGCGACCAGCCGAGAGATTAAGAGGCATTTCAAAGTGCTCTAAAATAATGCTGGTAGCAATGATGGGACACACAGTACACACCGAATACGCGAAACACAGTGTGCACAGCTTCTAGAGGCACGTTCGTAGGCACGCTAACCGGAACGCGCAGAACGCGGATAACGCGAAAAACACAGGGGAATGCTTCCAGAAGCATGCGAGAGGCGCACGAAACAGAGCACGGAGAACGCAGGCAACGGAGAAAACGGTGGGTCGTATTCTTTTTCCAATCAAACCGTGTATCCGTTAATGTTTTCTCTCCCCCTTCCCGCCATGCGGGTCGGCTGGTGGTGTAAGTATCAACTCACAGCGCTGTGGGGTCGTTTGTGGCCGGTCCAAGGGGCAGGCCACGAACCGCCACCACCGCGTTGCCACCAGTGGGGGGGCTGTTGGGTAAGGGGTGCTGGCGTTGGGTTGGCCCATGCGGGCGCCACCGGGTTGGGCTGGGAGGCCTTACGGCCGACGGCCTCGTCGGCATCCGGCCAGGAGGCCGTGGACTGCGTTGAACCTGGCGTTGGCCAAGTCACTGGGCTCTCGAAGTCGGTTCCGGCGGCCGGCATCTTCTTTTGGGGCGTTACTGAATGGCAAAAAGAACGCGGATACCGTCGATCACGCAGCGAATGACTCCAGAAGCACGGCGGAAGCAAACCAACAATGACACGGATCACGCGCATAACGCGGCGAACGCCCCTAGAAGCATGGTCGGAGGCACAGGGACCCAACGCGCGGAACGTGAACGGCGACAAACGACAAACTCACACCTACCTCCAGCAGAACATTCTCGTCGGCGGATTCCTCCCCAGTCTGTTCGACCTTCACGTTGATCGGGGACCTCCTCTGCTCCACCGGCGTGATGCTGCGGTCCCTGTCGGCTCGGGGCTCTGTACCAGGGACGCCAAAAGCGTGCAGGACAGTGTAACTGCCCCCAGAGGCGTGACCGGAAGCACCGGTCCGGGACGCGGATGACGTGGAAAACGCGGCCGACGCCTCTGGAAACATGACCGAAATCACATTAGGGGGACATGCAGAACACGGAACACACAGTGGCCCTACCTTCGGCTTGCATCGGTTCTTCTTCCTGTACTTCCTCTTGCGTCGTTGGCCGCTCATACTGCTCCCACCGTTCCCCTTCCGCTTCTCCCGGTTCCACGTACTCTTGCTTGCCCCGCCACTCCCACTCTTGCTCCCACTCCTGCTCCATCTTGACGTACGGCTCCGGCTCCGGCTCCAACATCCGCGGTTGGGGTTGGGGTTGCAGCTGATGGTGGTGTTCGTAGGGGTGATGGTGGTGGTGGTGGGGCTGGACCAGGAGCGGGAGATGGGGGTACCCAAACGGGGGTGGCGGACGCAACTGGGTTGTGCTCCAAGCGACCCCGTAATCTGCTGCCATCTGCAACGAAAACACACGGAACGAGGACTATTACCCCTGGAGGCACGTCCGGAAGCATGACTCCGGCAACGTGGATCACGCGGCGAACGCGCAGAACAACCGGAAGCAGCTCCAGAGGCGCGTTGGGAGGCAAAAAACCGGAACGTACATAACGTAAATAACGCAGCATACCCGCAGCGACGCCAACTCCCTTTTCTTGATCATCGTCCACGCGCCCGTCGCCGGCAGCTCCTCCTCGCGGTCTTCGGTGAGGGTATACGCCATCATGCCGGCCATTGTGACCGTTCTCTTGTATCTCTCTTTGAGGTCGTCGGTACTCATGTCCACGAGATCTCCGGCGGCCAGGCTCGCAAGGGACGGCGGCGGTCGCCTCCGCTCCCCAAGGGGGTGCTGCCCCTTCAGCGCTGCCAAGGGGACCCCGTGCAGCTCCGGGCCCGGTGCCTCTGTCCCCACGAGCGCGCTGGGCGGCCTCTCCGGGGCCTCCACGCAGCCAGTACAAACGGAGATCCCTTTCAGGATCCCATCCGTGGCCTGCCGGTGCCCCGACGTCCGGTAGACGCGGTCCAAGTGTTCACGGGCGGCGGAGGCGGATTGCGCGTTCTGAACGCCGCAGGCCAGCAGACCCTGCGCCGCGGTCGGGCGCACCTGGCTGTGCAGCAGGGTGGCAGCAGCAGCATCCTTCCGACCACTGGCGTCCGCGCTCAAGCACACTCGGTAGTGCTTCTCCAGCCGTCCCAGTGTCACCCCATACTCCGCCAGTCCGGACTCCAGAACCTGAAGAACGCGAAAAACAGACAAATGTCCTCCAGAAGCATGTCCGGAAGCAGAGAACCGGCACGCGGATCACGCGCATAACGCGGCAGACGCCTCTAGAAGCATGGTCGAATGGGATGCAGCGTTCTAGGGCGTGGTGCGGAACCCCTAGTTAGAACGCAATTTCTGGAACACCCACCTACCCTCAATTTTGGGGCAAACCACCTAAAAAAATGGATTCAGCACCCTCAAAAACCCCCCATCCCCTTTCTTTCCCCACATAACCCTCATTGTAGGGGTGGTTTTTGGGGGGGGGGGTCAAAGAGTTAGAGCACAGTTAGAACAGAGTTGGAACGCAGTTAGAGCACCTTGCTCTAACTAGTTATCGCGCTAGTTATCGCGCGATAACTGTGTTATCGCGCAGTTATCGCGGGTAGTTATCGCGCACCCCTCCTCCATCCCTCACTAGGACAAACAACAGAAAACACTTGGCACAAAGCATGTATGGTCTTTTTTCATACAAAGTCATCAATGTCTGAGGCCTTGGCTGCCTCCAGTCCCAAAAGCCCTTGCTCCAGGGCGTTCATGGACATGCAATGGTGCATGTGGCGGAGGGACATACTTGGCCTCACCAAGGACCAACCCTTAAAACAATTTTTGAGCCTCCTCTTGTAAGGCCCATGCCGATACTCCGTTGGGATGGAGGAAAACTGAAAAATGTTCCTCCATTTCTCGGCAAAAAAGGTGGAATGTGCCAAGCACCAATGGATCCACCTGGTGGGGGACCAACCTGAGTCTCCCCACGCTTTTGAAAATTTTGTGGTCAACGCACGGTGGCGTTCCACTTGGGTTAGAGTGTACATCTCCCTCACACTCCAAAGCTCATACAAACCCTCAATGTATTTCACCATGACATGCACAACAACCCATAACATAGGTCCCCCAGGGGTCCTCACTGTGGGGACATGGTCTTTGAGGCAATCCACAAATTGCCTTTGGAAGGGGGGGGGGGGTTAGGAAAACTTTGGTGCTGGTTAGATCGTAATCTTTTTCTGTGGCCCTCGAGGCCGAAGGGAGGCGTTCCCTAAGAGGGATGCCTAAGGTCTCATCCTTGAGGGCTTGCTTGAAGGCCTGCAAAGCTGCAAGAGCTTGGGCCTTACCAGGGGTACCAGGGGGGAGGGCCTGAAGGGTGGTCTCAATGCGCTTTGCAATGCCGTTTAGGATGCGGCATGCTGCATGTTGGTAGTCCCCCGGCCGCCTATGAGGGGTCACACTTCTCAAGAATGCCCCCCATCTTGAGGTGGACTCCACCCCCCTTTGCTCAACAATCCCATTGGGGTCTTTGCACAACCAACACTTAGACCCAGCCCCCCCCATTGCTTGCATCCCCTTCCCATCCCCTGTCAAAATGACAGTGCAAGTCAAAAATTGGTTTTGAAAGAGGACAACGTCCTCTTCCACATCCCTCACCTCTTGGTTGAGGTTGGCGGAGATGTCCAGGCTTCTCAAAAAAGCCTGTTCATCCCCACCATCCATGCAAAACCATGAGGCCCATAGCTTCACCTTCGAAGCATATTTTGCCCCCCCCCATACATTAACCCATACATCCGCACGGGTGGAGGATGCCTTCCACAAGGAAGTCCCATCAACTGAAATAACAACAATGGCAACGCCACTAGGGGGGGGTTTCCCAATAACTCGGGCCATAGATATTGCATTTTGCACAATTGATTGCAAAGGCACATGGGCAGCTGCCCTATTGCGGCCTGTGGTAGACTTTACAATGGTGGTTTGGGGAAAGTAGGGCATGATCCGTTGCCGAACGGTCCTTAGGTCCCGTTGTGTGCAACGGCGGGGCATTCGCAAAAGGGCCCGTTGGGAGAGATGCATGCTGCATGCCATGCGTAGCATGCTCAGGGCCTCATGCTCCTGAGCTGTTAATGCAAGATGGCCGCCAAGTGGGCCAGACAGGGCAGTGCACGCCCCACCACTTAAACAAACTTCGCCTTTGGTGTTGGTGCCACACACGACGTCTAGGTCACCCAATAGAACTCGCACCAGCCGCTGAACCGCCTTCAAACGCCGCCGCCGGGCCTTGGGGCACTGCAGATCGGTGTACCGCCGCAGGTTAGCTGTGTTGAGAGCCCGCAGGGCCTCATTGACAGCACTGTCCATGAAGAATAAGAGGACCTTGGCACGAAATGAGGGAGGTTTTGAAGCAAGGGCCCAAAAAACACACGCGATAACCCACGCGATAACCCCCGCGATAACTAGGTTATCGCGCGATAACCCCCGCGATAACCCCCCGCGATAACTAGTTAGAGCGCGATAACCCCCCGCGATAACTAGTTAGAGCACCCGGTTAGAGCGCGATAACCCCCGCGATAACTAGTTAGAGCAGGGGTTAGTGCGCACTAACTGGTGGGGTTAGAGCAAGCGTTGGGCACCCTAAAACCTTCACAAACGTTGATTTTGCACCCAGGAAACCTTGGAGATGTCAACAATGTGCAGGCACGGGGTACATGGCGCCACAATCGCAAATTCAAATCAGTCAAATGGACATGTTCCGGGCTAGTTGCCCCTCCTCAGAGTCCACAGAGTACAGTAATAGAAATAGTGAACAATAATCGAATCACAAATTACACTAACTGGAGGGGTTAGAGGAAGCATTGGGCACCCTAAAACCCATGGACACCAGCTGCTGCCGCCACAAAGGCGTGCAGTGCAGAACCCCCCCCGCACTATAAAAAATCACGCTCCATCGCTCGCCCTCCCATGGCAATGGAGCGTGTAGTGCCCTGGTGTTGAACAACACCGGGGCTTGGGGGGTGGCGGTGCATGCCCAACCCTCCACCGCCCTACCCTTGCACACACGGGTGTGCCGCTTTTTTTCCCTCAAGGAGGGATTCAGCAGGCCACCACTCTCCACCCAAAACTCACCCCCCGTGAAAGACCCCACACACACAATAAGCGCCATGGGCGCTCCATCCCGCAAATGGGAGTGGAGGCCCATGGTGTCCGTCCCTTGGGGGCGAACAATTTGGATGCTACACCATGTGAACCATCGTGGAGCATTGGAGGTGCAATACCCATTGAGGTCTGCAACCAAGGGGGTGAGGGCAGGCCTGAGGGTAGCAGCGGCCATGTGGGTCGCCCTAAAATTAGAGGGGTTGGGGTTTCCACTTCCCACGAGGCCAAAGTGGCACATGTCCACTTGGGCCCCATATCGCTCCTCCCCACGAAAAACGCCCTTGGGCAACCCCTTGAGCAAATCCACTAGTCATTGGCTCCCACTCCTACTCCCGCTACCCTGACTCCGCAACCCTTGCGGCGCCAGCCCCTGCTGGGCCTGCTGCACCCCAAAGGAGGCACAGAGGGTGGAGGTGAGGCTGCGCACCTGCGCCTCAGCCACCCCCAAGCGCTGCCCAAGGTCATCCCCCCTCCTCTGCTGCCCCTCCACCTCCACCCTAAGCTGGGCCGCCTCCACCTCCGCCTTCCGCCTCCCCTCCTGGGCCTCCCTCAGGGCCTCCCTCATCGCCTCCACCTCCTCCCCCTTCTTGGCGGCCAGGTTGAGGGCCTGGTCCAGCGATAACTAGGTTATCGCGCGATAACCCCCGCGATAACCCCCCGCGATAACCCCGCGATAACTAGTTAGAACGCGATAACCTAGCACGATAACTAGTTAGAGCACCTAGTTAGAACGCGATAACCTAGCGCGATAACTAGTTAGAGCAGGGGTTAGAGCAGGGTGTTGTGGGAAGTTTTCACACCTGGTGACATGGACACATGCCTTGGCCCTCCTTCTTGGCGTCGTCCAGCACCAGGCCCAGCCTCCGCAGCCACACGAAGTCCGTGACGGCCGCATACTCCCCCACCTGCCGCCACTCCACCACCTGGGCCACCCCTTCCACCTCAGGGGCCACCCTTGCCACTCCCCCATACAACCCCCTCCTCACCACCAAAATGGTGCCCGCCGGCACCTTCATCCCAACATGCCCTTGCAAGGTGGGCCAGGGCAGTGCCTCCCCATGGCACACCTTGGCCAAGGGGCACTGATCGGGGTGGCCTGCGACCGCCCCCGCCTCCTCATTAGTGAGGGGGGCAATCACCTCCCTCCCAATCCCCCACCCCGACAACAAAAAATGCCCTGTGGTTGTTCCCACCGGGAGCAAGCACTCAGCAGATTGCTCAATGCTGACCCCATTGGGGTCCACCACCACCTCCTCCTCCTCCCCCCCCACCACCTCCTCCCCCTCCTGGCATGGCACACAAAGGCCATCTTTGTGGGCGGTGCACAAAATCAGCCGATTGCATCTGTAGCAATCGGCTACCACCTTCCCCCTACACCTAAGCGCCCCATCACACTGGACTGTCGTGGCCACCCGGCCACCAGGTGCCCCCAGCTGGGGCCTCTTAATGGACTGCGTCACGTGCAGGTTGGGGAATCGAAGATTCCCCCCCTGGGTAAGCTTAATGGCAAAAAATGCCATGAGGCGGGGGTCCCTTACCCCCATGGGGGAGGCCTTGGGAATCCCCGACCCCCTGTGGACATCAAGGGCATTAAAAAAAAAGGCAGTGCCCCTCTTGAATGGCACAGCCCTCTCCACCCAAGGGTCAGGGAACCCCGAACTGCTGGAGGGCACAAAAAGAAAATGTGACCCATGTTCCTCCTCATGATTATGGGTTAGCATAAGAAGGCAATTGACAATCAATGTGCCTTCAGGAATGGTGTAGGGGGGGGCGTCGCGATGGAGGTGCTGGGGGGTGTGGTCATAGCTCGAAATTTCGGCCATGTCAAGGATGGTGCAGCTCCATCCGACCCCCCCCACCACAGTCTTCTTTGCGGTCTCAAGCACACGATCTGCCACCCTTTTGAGGACTGGCAGATCATGGAGCTTGTGGGGGTTGTGCTTGTGGTGGTTGGCACCCCCATAGTTGCCATACAATGTACGGCGGGTCCCAGAATCTTGGGGCCTGCCGACAATGGGGGGGTTCTCATTGAAAATGGGTGCCTTCTCTGAGAGAGGCACCCTATCCAAATCATCCAAAAGACTTTGCAGCTGCACATCACTCAAAAAATCGTGCTCCAGGAGGTGGTTGACCACCAGCTTTCCCCCCACCGTGAGCACAAGGTCATTGGGGTCCCTATTAAAGGCCCTCAAGGGCTCGGCGGCAACCACCTCCTCCGCCGCCCCAATAAGGGGGGGTGTTGCCCCAAATGGAAAAAGAATCACCCCCTGCCCCGAAACAATGTTGGGAGTGGTGACCCCATACCACTCACGCTCCCACTCCCTTGTGGGGCAAAGGGAGTGCATGGGGAGCTTGTTTTCGGGGTCGTCAGTGCAGACCCGGCGGGTGTTGTGGGTGAGGGGTTGGGGGAACCAACCATCCGACTTCCCCTTCCCCTTACCCGGTCGGATCCTTACCTTCTGGACACTAATCATGAGGGGGTTGTGGGGCTTCTCCTTCCTCCCCCCACCCCCCACCCCCCCCGCATCCTCCTCCTCCTCCTCCACTTCCTCCTCCTCCTCCTCCTGACCCACATAGAGGGTCGTCTTCGTCCCCGCACCCTTCTCGGCATGGGCGGTGACGGACTCCACCACGGCGTCCACATCGTCCGGATGAAGCTGGATCAAAAATCCAGCAACCCCTGGATTTACCTCTAGCAACTCGAAGATGTAGTTGCTGAGAACCAGGGGGTCTCGCTTGTCCGCCATGAAGGGGGACTTATGGACAAGGAGTCCAAAGTCCAAACCATGTTCAAAGCGGGTCGCCACAGGGCGCCTCACATTGGCATCACCCATCGTAAACCCCTCAGGACCGCCAAGGCGACGGACCCCAAGGAGCTTTTGATGGTGCTCGCACCAAGCGTGGGCAGCAGCAAGGGCCATTATCAAAGAATATGAAAGCTTTGAGAGCTAAAGCGAAAAGGGGAAACATAAAATGAAGCGCGATAACCCACGCGATAACCCACGCGATAACTAGGTTATCGCGCGATAACCCCCGCGATAACCCCCGCGATAACTAGGTTATCGCGCGATAACCCACGCGATAACTAGTGCTCTAACCCCGTTCTAACCCCGCGATAACTAGTTAGAGCACACAAAGATGAAATCGCAAAAAGTGCAAAACAGGCAATATCGAGCAAACGAAACATGAAAGGCACATTGTTGCATCATAGTGCACCCATGTAACATGTGAAATTCCGGGTTCCAACCATATTAACAACACCCAAAATTGGGGGGGTTCCGCACCACGCCCTAGAACGCTGCATCCCAGAGGCACGCAAAACACAACGCATGGGACGTGAAGAACACCTGCATGTCGTTCGCGTATTGCGCGCTGTCTTTGTAGTGCTCGAAGCGAGTCGTCTTCGCCGGGATGGACTTCTGGGGACCCACCGCTCCTTCAATCTTGAAGCCCACGCTGCCCACTCCGCCCGCCTTCTCTTTCCCCTTCTCTTTCCCCTTCTCTTTGCCCTTCTCTTTGCCCTTCGGCTTCCCCTCCTTGGCCTTCCCTTCCTTCCCCTTTGCACCCTGCACCACCACAACGTCCTGCGCCGCCGCTGCCAGCTCCTGCTTCTGCTGCCCAATCGCCTCTCCTTCTGCCTCTAGCTCCTTCTCCTTGTCCTTCTCCTTCTCCTTGTGCTTCTCCTTCTCTTTCTCCAAAACGGTACTCCTTGCGGCCTTCTTCTCCGGAGTGGGCGCCCGGTGACTTCCACTGGCGCCGCTGGCGCTGGCACTGCTGGTGCTGCTGCTGCTGCTGCTGGAGGAGTCGTCTTCCTCCTCCTCCTCCTCCTCTTCTTCTTGCGGCATGTCCTCCGCCCAGGCCAGAAACCGGTCCTTCTGCAGCTGAAAAGAACGTACAGAACACGGATAACGCAAGACGTGCATCCAGAAGCAGGGGTGGAGGCAAGAAACCGGAACGCGCAGAACGCGGATAACGCGCGGAAGGCTCCAGAAGCGCGTTCGGAGGCAATGATGCAACACGTCATGAACGCAGAAAACACAGCCTAGGCCCCCCTGAAACTAGAGGCACACGTGCAACGCATTGACATACCCTCTTGTACTTGAACCACTGATCTTGCTTGCTGCGATAGTCGAAGACCTGGGGCAGGGCCCCCTTCTTTGCGGCCTTCGGCACCTTGACGTGGTACAGCCGCACCGTGGTCAAGTAGAAGGCCTTGCCGTCTTCCCAACCATCCGGCAGCTTCTTCTGCTTCTTGGCCCTTTGCTCGACCCACCCGCACCAGTACCCCGCTGTGCAGAAAAGAATGCAATCAAGAGAGCAGAAGCATGGGGAACCAAATCAAGGGGCAATGTCGAGTAAGCATGTGACGGACAAAACGAACGAGGACAACGAAGGTTGCATGTTGCGGGCACATAAATGTTTGTGCTTTCAGCTGGAAAACAACGAAGCTCATCTGGCCCGCCTCCTTCGGCTTCCACTTCTCCAACGCTCCATCAGCCTTCAGCCACTGCTTATAGTTGTTGGGGTACAGCGGGGTGGTCATTTTGTGAGAAGAGGGCCTCTAGGGCAACGGGGAAGACGAAGAGAACGCGGCAAACGCAGCAAACGTACCTCCAGAAGCACGGGCGGAAGCACCGAAGCGGAACACGGAAAACGCGGCCAACGCGCGGCACCTGTACAACGCTCAGAACGATGGAAGCAGAGGCAGAGGCAACATGCAAAGTGCTTCTCTCCTTGAAAATGGATGAACCGCATGAAAACTCGTGCGCGAGTGCGTCGGGCCACCTCAAAAACCCCCGGAAGCGTCGTAAAAGCAAGGGTGTTTTTCCCGACCCCTAGAAGCGCCCATTTCGTCATCTACGTCGTAGACAAAGGAATATACTTCGCTAAGCACGGATTACAAAGTCGACCTTACCGAAGTCGACACGCAGGATGCACTCATGGACCTAGGTGATGGCAACAACTTCCATCCCATCGTGGACGTCATGATGACCACCGCACGTCAGCATGTGCAACACACCGTGGAGGCCATGGTAAAGGCACGGCGTCGCATTGATCTTGAGGCTGAGGCGAAGCATACAAAGTATTTGGAACACTTTGACAAAAAACTCAATGAAAGGGCTACACGGGTGCAAAACGAGAAGGTGAGAGAGGAGGTGAACAAAGCTATGGCGGCCGACGCCATCGTGCAAGGACAAGCAGAGCAAATCAAGATCTTGACGGAGGCGGTACGCCAATTGATGGTGGACAACAAACAACAACATGCAAAAAACGGTCGAAGACGTGGTGGTGGAACCAACGGCGACAAAAACGAGCGTGGGCGTCCAAAGAAGCGTGGAGACAAGACACCTCCCACGCCCAACACGCCTCGCGCCCAAACACCTCGCACAGGATCCAATACACCACGCCGCACGCGAAGCAACGCAGGGAACAACTCTACTCAACCAAGAGCTCCTCGCGGCAACACACCTCGTAGAAAGCGGAGGAGACGTCGTCCGGCAAGAAACGCGCAAACAAGCGTGGCAAAAGCAACGACGGCGCCAAAAAAGGGAGAAGCACATGAATGTACGTGAGGAGCACATGCACAACACGCATGCAATCCAGACTTTGGTGAATGATGTGGTGGAAACACCACCGCCATATTTGTGCCTCCTTTTAAAGCTTGGCCCCAAATATGTCCCTCACCCCAACCCCAAACACTTTGTCCCTAAATTGAATGTTTTACAACATGAATGTGTGGATCTTTGTCGTGTGTTGGGATGGTCCGCGTTCTTTGCGAAACAAAAGCAAGATGACCCGGCGTCGTGTGTGGACTTGAGGGGAGGCCTTCCCTACTATAAACTATATTCCTTTATCTACCGGCTGGGTCGGCTGCGACCCAGCCAGGATTTTGGCTGCTTTTTCGGCAGTCGATGGGACCAACGCAGCCAAGTGCAGCCGGTGGCAAAAAAAAGCAGCCAAAACAGTGGCTGCATTGTGCAGCCATTTGGCTGCATGTGTGCAGCCATAGATGCAGCCAAATGGCTGCACAAATGCAGCCAAATGGCTGCATGTCTGCAGCCAAAACGTATTTATTTGTAGCCCATGAGTGCAGCCATTTGGCTGCATGTATGCAGCCATTGTGCAGCCATGCCCAAAACATGCAGCCCATGTGCAGCCACGGTAAGCTCTGTGCAGCCAATGTGCAGCCCATGTGCAGCCATCCCGTCCTGCAGCAACCCAGACCATGCGAGAAACACGTAGAGACATTCCTTGTACGCTATTAACAATGGTGTGCATTCCGCACCACGCCCTAGAACGCTGCATCCCACAGTCCAACACCGTCCGTTTACATGCAATGGCACATTACACGTCGGGCACCACCAGTAGGTGCGCTGCCCACAAACAACACATCGCCCCCTACTTGTCCTTTTTGAGGGTGTGTGGTCTGGTGCGGACTCTCTTGGGAACATGTGTTCCAATGCAAGCAGTTGGAAATCGTACATTGAGCAGTCGTGGTGGATGGACTTTGTGTACCGCGGTGCAAGATATGCATTTGTTGCTGCGTAGCGCAGCATGAATGCCCGAACAGAATTGGACCATTTCCTAAATCTTCCCCTTTCTCGCCATTGTAAGGCGAGTTGGTTGGCTGTGTCCACCCCCCCGGCCAAATCACTGTACGCCTGAATTACTCCAGGCACTGGTTTGCCCGATTTGGAGACAGTGTTGTGCTCCTCAGGCGCGCAATTGGTCATCAGCGGGACCACACGAGCAGCCTTCCCCCCGACCTTGGGGTTTTTGTACACATGCAGTGCATATCCTGCATCTGCATTGGTGGTGATACAGTGTTCCCCCTCACTCAAGAGTGCCCCCCCTTCCTGCACCCCTAGCTGGTCATGTTTGACTAAAAATAAAAAAGGTTGTTCCCTGCAGGCCAACATCTGAGCAAGCCTGTGAGATCCTAAAAAACTGTCACAAACAACGACAACATCTGTCATGGCTGTAGGGATGAACAAAAATGATTTACAATTTCTGGTCCTGTGAACTTGCCAGCCACTTTTGGGCTACTCCTTCGGAGCTGACCTTTCTTCCCGGTGTATAAATACACCTGCAGCACATAGCCAGAGACATAATCGCATAAAACATATGGCTTAATCCCCGTACTGTGTGGTTTCCTGGGGATATATTGAATTATACCCCCAATTCTTCTACCCTTATGGGGTGCAACTGCTTCATCGATTGCAACTGCATCCCCGTGCTCCCACCATTGGACCCATCCCTCATTACACGCTTCGATTAGGGAGGTGATGTCCACATTGCAATTGCGTTGCATTTTGTAGAACAGCTTGCGGTGCAAGAGGTTGGCGACATAGTTGTCCTCATCCGGGTGCCCGACCTCGAACAGGTCGTCAATACGACGGGGCTTCAGCATTCCTAACCACATCTTGAAGGCCAGGTACCTCCAAAGAGGTTTGACTAGGCCACCCTTCCCGCGGTTGCGTAGGTGGCGGCGCATCACCATGTGGATGGGCTTCAGCATGATCTTCAAAAATCGACCCGGGTGCGCCCTGGGTAGCACACAATGTCCCGGAAGGGGGTCACGAGGTAGTTGGCTCTGGACCTCGTTGTAGTTGAGCTCTCTGGCTTCGTACCGCATTTTGTGGGGGGCCTAGAACAAAGACAGTGCGTCCCGGGTCTACATAACAGCGGCTCCACTATGCAGCCAGTCGGCTGCACTATGAAGCCGGATGGCTGCATGGATGCAGCCAAATGGCTGCAGCCTAGCAGCCAAAAAGTTACACCACCGATTCGTCCCAAATCGTTGTTCTATTCCACGTTCTATGTTCCACGTTCTGTGTATCTTTATTTTTATTTCCAATACATTTTCTATCTTTCTGCAATTGTCAAACAGACGCAAAGCGGAGGCACAACACAAAGCAAAACAACAGTCAGTCAACGTCACTCATACACACTGTGGTACCGCTCTCTTTCAGGCGGAATCGACCGGGTTCAATTGTACAACAACAGGGAAAATAAATAGGAGTTAGGCTTGCGCACCCTCCCCGGCCCCTTCACTCTTAACCTCCTCCGCTTCGTCCTGGTCCGCCTTCACCTCCTCGACCTCGTCGTTGGATTCCGCCGCCTTGGCGCTTTCACTCTGCAAGGAACAGCAAGACAGGGAGCAGGTGACAGTGCGAAGCAGGATGCAAACAGGGAACCAAAATGCACTTGGCTGCATCACGCAGCCGACTGGCTGCATCGTAAATTATGCTGGCTGCATCGTGCAGCCGTTTGGCTGCATAGTGCAGCCATTTGGCCGCAATGGTGGCTGCATTGAAAAACGTATGGCTGCATAATGCAGCCGGCAACTGGCTGCATAGTGCAGCCAGTTGTGCAGCCAGTGGGCTGCACACTGCAGCCGCATGGCTGCATCTTGCAGCCGTTCCGGCTGCACACTGCAGCCATACTCACCCTCCGGCAATTCGTCCGAGTCCACCGCATCGTCGCAGTTCTCGCAGTCGAGGAAAGACTCAAGGCAGTCTCCTATGAAAGAACAAGGAACATATTGTGGGCTGCACTTTGCAGCCAATCGGGTGCACAGTGCAGCCGAGTATGCAGCCAGGTATGCAGCCAAATGGCTGCATGATGCAGCCAATTGGCTGCACATTGCAGCCCACCGGCTGCACAGGGCAGCCCAAAAGACTGGATGCAGCAGGCACACCTGCAAATTCATACGGGACCTTGTCAACCGCGTTCTCCGTACAGATCGCCTGCAGCTTTCCCTTGGCGCGCTGCACTGAGCCGGCCCAACCAGCGTGGCATTTGCCGGCAGCCTGCAGAACGTCGCCGCTGGCCAAGGACACCAACGTAGTAGACAGGCAGAAGAGCTCCTTGTAGTAGGCCCGCTGCCCCTTGGCGGTGTGGGCGATGCACTCGGCGTAGTGCTTGCGCCACTTGGCCCAGGTAAAGTTGTACCCGGCCTCTGCGCAGGTCTCCAAGGCGTGCTGGATCTTCTGCCTGAACCCAGGGCGCCGCAAGTCTGCTTGCCTCCGGGTCGGCCCCTCCTTGACCACGATCTTCTTGAAACTTGTGGCGGGGAGTGCCTTCTTGGCCTTCTTCTTGGGGCTGGGCTTGGGGCTTCGGGCTTCTTGGGCCTTGGGACTGCCCTTCTTCACGATCTCCTTCCCTTGGCTGGTGCGGGGGGCCTTCTTGGGGGGAGGGGTGATGGGGACCTTCCCTGGGTCTTCCCCTCCCTCCTCCTCCTCCTCCTCCTCCTCCTCCTCCTGCTGCTCTTCCTCCTCCTGTCCTTCCTCATCCGAGTCATCCTTCCATTGGGACCACAACGCTGTGATCTGAAAAACAAGTGCACGGAGACGGAAATTCCTAGGTAAACCACACAACAACAATGAAGAACAAAAGCAAGCGATAGGATAGGCAATAGGACAGCTGCACACCTCAGAGTATTTCCATGTACCATCCGCCACGTTGGTTGTGGCACCGGCCAGCCGGTTGTTGCCCCGACCGGTGACCTTGTAGTTGACGATGCTCGTCAACCAGAGCTTCTTGCTCTTTGGAGCATTCTTCTGCACCCAAGCTGCATAGTACAGCTTGAGTGCCGCTGTGCTCTGCATGCGAAGTGGATGAGTGCAGGCAGTGGATGGGAATTAAGGGGTGCGAAGGGAGCGTGAATGCAGGGGAACACACGCAGCAAGGTGTAACGGGAGTCAAGGGGCATCAAACCTGGAAGCAGATGCACGTCTCAAACTCCAATTCCTCGGGCTTGGTCACCGCGAGGTAACCACCTTCCCGCTGATAGTCGTCAGGCAGGGGGGGCACAGCCATGATGTGGGACTCTGGGACAAACACGAGAAACAAGAGAGATGCATATCTTTATTTAAACGGGTGCACTATGCATCCAAATGGCTGCACAGTGCAGCCGATTGGCTGCACTTTGCAGCCAATCGGCTGCAAAGATGCAGCAAAACGGTGTGATTCCCGGAAAATTGGGGACACTGGGTGCATTTTTGGCTGCACGTGTGCAGCCCGGGTGCATAGTGCACCCAAAATTCTGCTTAAAAACTGCCCCAATTGAGGCTTTCGGGTGCATACCGGCTGCACATTTGCAGCCAAAAATGAAAAAATTAAAACCATCAAAAACGGACGTTTCCATCGCGTTCGGCACGTTCAAAAACCTAGGTGTACCACTTTTCATAAAATTTTGTGACGAAAAATTTTTCGGCTACTTTTTTCGGCCGCACATAGGCGGGTAGATAAAGGAATATCGTTCCTCCGGTGCGGAGTTGCCGGAGAATGTGATCGCTATGGGATGCAGCGTTCTAGGGCGTGGTGCGGAACCCCTAGTTAGAACGCAATTTCTGGAACACCCACCTACCCTCAATTTTGGGGCAAACCACCTAAAAAAATGGATTCAGCACCCTCAAAAACCCCCCATCCCCTTTCTTTCCCCACATAACCCTCATTGTAGGGGTGGTTTTTGGGGGGGGGGGTCAAAGAGTTAGAGCACAGTTAGAACAGAGTTAGAACGCAGTTAGAGCACCTTGCTCTAACTAGTTATCGCGCTAGTTATCGCGCGATAACTCAGTTATCGCGCAGTTATCGCGGGTAGTTATCGCGCACCCCTCCTCCCTCCCTCCCTAGGACAAACAACACAAAACACTTGGCACAAAGCATGTGTGGTCGTTTTTCATACAAAGTCATCAATGTCTGAGGCCTTGGCTGCCTCCAGTCCCAAAAGCCCTTGCTCCAGGGCGTTCATGGACATGCAATGGTGCATGTGGCGGAGGGACATACTTGGCCTCACCAAGGACCAACCCTTCAAAAACAATTTTTGAGCCTCCTCTTGTAAGGCCCATGCCGATACTCCGTTGGGATGGAGGAAAACTGAAAAATGTTCCTCCATTTCTCGGCAAAAAAGGCGGAATGTGCCAAGCACCAATGGATTCACCTGGTGGGGGACCAACCTGAGTCTCCCCACGCTTTTGAAAATTTTGTGGTCAACGCACGGTGGCGTTCCACTTGGGTTAGAGTGTACATCTCCCTCACCCTCCAAAGCTCATACAAACCCTCAATGCATTTCACCATGACATGCACAACAACCCATAATATAGGTCCCCCAGGGGTCCTCACTGTGGGGACATGCTCTTTGAGGCAATCCACAAATTGCCTTTGGAAGGGGGGGGAGGTTAGGAAAACTTTGGTGCTTGTTAGATCGAAATCTTTTTCTGTGGCCCTCGAGGCCGAAGGGAGGCGTTCCCTCAGAGGGATGCCTGAGGTCTCATCCTTGAGGGCTTGCTTGAAGGCCTGCAAAGCTGCAAGAGCTTGGGCCTTACCAGGGGTACCAGGGGGGAGGGCCTGAAGGGTGGTCTCAATGCGCTTTGCAATGCCGTTTAGGATGCGGCATGCTGCATGTTGGTAGTCCCCCGGCCGCCTATGAGGGGTCACACTTCTCAAGAATGCCCCCCATCTTGAGGTGGACTCCACCCCCATTTGCTCAACAATCCCGTTGGGGTCTTTGCACAACCAACACTTAGACCCAGCCCCCCCCATTGCTTGCATCCCCTTCCCATCCCCTGTCAAAATGACAGTGCAAGTCAAAAATTGGTTTTGAAAGAGGACAACGTCCTCTTCCACATCCCTCACCTCTTGGTTGAGGTTGGCGGGGATGTCCAGGCTTCTCAAAAAAGCCTGTTCATCCCCGCCATCCATGCAAAACCATGAGGCCCATAGCTTCTCCTTCGAAGCATATTTTGCCCCCCCCCATACATTAACCCATACATCCGCACGGGTGGAGGATGCCTTCCACAAGGAAGTCGCATCAACTGAAATAACAACAATGGCAACGCCACTAGTGGGGGGTTTCCCAATAACTCGGGCCATAGATATTGCATTTTGCACAATTGATTGCAAAGGCACATGGGCAGCTGCCCTATTGCGGCCTGTGGTAGACTTTACAATGGTGGTTTGGGGAAAGTAGGGCATGATCCGTTGCCGAACGGTCCTTAGGTCCCGTTGTGTGCAACGGCGGGGCATTCGCAAAAGGGCCCGTTGGGAGAGATGCATGCTGCATGCCATGCGTAGCATGCTCAGGGCCTCATGCTCCTGAGCTGTTAATGCAAGATGGCCGCCAAGTGGGCCAGACAGGGCAGTGCACGCCCCACCACTTAAACAAACTTCGCCTTTGGTGTTGGTGCCACACACGACGTCTGGGTCACCCAATAGAACTCGCACCAGCCGCTGAACCGCCTTCAAACGCCGCCGCCGGGCCTTGGGGCACTGCAGATCGGTGTACCGCCGGAGGTTAGCTGTGTTGAGAGCCCGCAGGGCCTCATTGACAGCACTGTCCATGAAGAATAAGAGGACCTGGACACGAAATGAGGGAGGGTTTTGAAGCAAGGGCCCAAAAAACACACGCGATAACCCACGCGATAACCCCCGCGATAACTAGGTTATCGCGCGATAACCCCCGCGATAACCCCCCGCGATAACTAGTTAGAGCGCGATAACCCCCCGCGATAACTAGTTAGAGCACCCGGTTAGAGCGCGATAACCCCCGCGATAACTAGTTAGAGCAGGGGTTAGTGCGCACTAACTGGTGGTGTTAGAGCAAGCGTTGGGCACCCTAAAACCTTCACAAACGTTGATTTTGCACCCAGGAAACCTTGGAGATGTCAACAATGTGCAGGCACGGGGTACATGGCGCCACAATCACAAATTCAAATCAGTCAAATGGACATGTTCCGGGCTAGTTGCCCCTCCTCAGAGTCCACAGAGTACAGTAATAGAAATAGTGAACAATAATCGAATCACAAATAACACTAGCTGGAGGGGTTAGAGGAAGCATTGGGCACCCTAAAACCCATGGACAGCAGCTGCTGCCGCCACACAGGCGTGCAGTGCAGAACCCCCCCCGCACTATAAAAAATCACGCTCCATCGCTCGCCCTCCCATGGCAATGGAGCGTGTAGTGCCCTGGTGTTGAACAACACCGGGGCTTGGGGGGTGGCGGTGCATGCCCCACCCTCCATCGCCCTACCCTTGCACACACGGGTGTGCCGCTTTTTTTCCCTCAAGGAGGGATTCAGCAGGCCACCACTCTCCACCCAAAACTCACCCCCCGTGAAAGACCCCACACACACAATAAGCGCCATGGGCGCCCCATCCCGCAAATGGGAGTGGAGGCCCATGGTGTCCGTCCCTTGGGGGCGAACAATTTGGATGCTACACCATGTGAACCATGGTGGAGCATTGGAGGTGCAATACCCATTGAGGTCTGCAACCAAGGGGGTGAGGGCAGGCCTCACGGTAGCAGCGGCCATGTGGGTCGCCCTAAAATTAGAGGGGTTGGGGTTTCCACTTCCCACAAGGCCAAAGTGGCACATGTCCACTTGGGCCCCATATCGCTGCTCCCCACGAAAAATGCCCTTGGGCAACCCCTTGAGCAAATCCACTAGTCATTGGCTCCCACTCCTACTCCCGCTACCCTGACTCTGCAACCCTTGCGGCGCCAGCCCCTGCCGGGCCTGCTGCGCCCCGAAGGAGGCACAGAGGGTGGAGGTCAGGCTGCGCACCTGCGCCTCAGCCACCCCCAAGCGCTGCCCAAGGTCATCCCCCCTACTCCGCTGCCCCTCCACCTCCACCCTAAGCTGGGCCACCTCCACCTCCGCCTTCCGCCTCCCCTCCTGGGCCTCCCTCGGGGCCTCCCTCATCGCCTCCACCTCCTCCCCCCTCTTGGCGGCCAGGTTGAGGGCCTGGTCCAGGGCACGCTGGGTGTTGCCCTGGGCCTTTTCGGCCTTCGCCAAGGCCGACTTGTGGTCGGCCGACCGACCCTTGGCCAGTGCGGCCTCGACCCCCGTGGCGGCCGCCTGCTCCACCAAAACCTGGCAAGCGTCCGTCACGTGGGTGGCCACACTGGCCCCCAAGGCCTCCACGTCCAGGGCCTCATGGGGGGGCTGGGCTGCCGCCACCTTTGCCACCTTCGATGGCTTGGGGGAGGGCTTGGGGGCGGGGGTTTGGCCCTTACCCCTAAGGGGGGGGGGGCATCCGGCTCAACCACCACCACGTCTGGTCCCCGCTTCGTCTGGCCTTTTCCCGGCCTTCCCCCCTTGGGTGCATACTGCCGAACCCAATCGGCAGTGGCGTCCACCACAGAAGGGGGGGGGTCATACCCACCAACCTGGTGGATGTCCCCCCCCCTGTGCAGCTTCTGCCACACTTCCCTCCCCGTATACTCCCCCTCCCACAAAAAACACACCCTCAAAAGGAAATAAGATTTCCTTTGGGGGGGGTCGCTCATCCCAAACAAACACAAAAAAGCCGCAACCGTTTCCCCCTCTGCGGCTTGCGGCCACTTGGCCGTTTCCCCCCCAACCCACACATAGGAGGGGAGGGTGAGGTTGGTCTTCCTCTCCACCCCCCCCTCCTTCTCTGTGATGGTGACCTGCCGGTACCATCCCGTCCCCCCCATCCTGCAGGCCTCATCCCCAGGCTCCCCAAACCGCCACGACGCCCCCTCCGGCAGCCTCTTCTCCCCCTCCAGCTCCAACCGGGCCGCCACCGGCTTGGCGGGCCGTGCCCCCGCTGCTTCTGCCGCTCCGCCTGCTGCGTCGGCTGCCTGGGCGTCGTCCTTGACGAAGATGCGGGGCAGCTGCAAGATGGTAGCCTGAAAAAAACAAAAGAAACAAAAAAAAAACACGCGATAACCCGCGCGATAACCCCCGCGATAACTAGGTTATCGCGCGATAACCCCCGCGATAACCCCCCGCGATAACCCCGCGATAACTAGTTAGAACGCGATAACCTAGCGCGATAACTAGTTAGAGCACCTAGTTAGAACGCGATAACCTAGCGCGACAACTAGTTAGAGCAGGGGTTAGAGCAGGGTGTTGTGGGAAGTTTTCACACCTGGTGACATGGACACATGCCTTGGCCCTCCTTCTTGGCGTCGTCCAGCACCAGGCCCAGCCTCCGCAGCCACACGAAGTCCGTGACGGCCGCATACTCCCCCACCTGCCGCCACTCCACAACCTGGGCCACCCCCTCCACCTCAGGGGCCACCCTTGCCACTCCCCCATACAACCCCCTCCTCACCACCAAAATGGTGCCCGCCGGCACCTTCATCCCAACATGCCCTTGCAAGGTGGGCCAGGGCAGTGCCTCCCCATGGCACACCTTGGCCAAGGGGCACTGATCGGGGTGGCTTGCGACCGCCCCCGCCTCCTCATTAGTGAGGGGGGCAATCACCTCCCTCCCAATCCCCCACCCCGACAACAAAAAATGCCCGGTGGTTGTTCCCACCGGGAGCAAGCACTGAGCAGATTGCTCAATGCTGACCCCATTGGGGTCCACCACCACCTCCTCCCCCCCCCCCCCTCCACCTCCTCCCCCTCCTGGCATGGCACACAAAGGCCATCTTTGTGGGCGGTGCACAAAATTAGCCGATTGCATCCGTAGCAATTGGCTACCACCTTCCCCCTACACCTAACCGCCCCATCACACTGGACTGTCCCGGCCACCCGGCCAGCGGGTGCCCCCAGCTGGGGCCTCTTAATGGACTGCGTCACGTGCAGGTTGGGGAATCGAAGATGTAACTACGAAGCCAAGAGACATTCGCCAACTTGCTTCGGAATGCAGCCAAATCACGGCGGGTGTCTATTATGTTGTTACACTGGCTACCTAGGGATTTTTTCCTCCTTTTTGGTGTAAATGGAAACTTCTTACCCTGAAAAAACCCGGGTTTCATGCCCCTCTCGTGCTGAAAACACTCCTACACGGTACAAAAGTCCCAAAGTTGGCTTCCCGGGCCTGGGCTCGCGCAATTTCACAAGTTGGCGCGCCAAGTCGCAAGTTGGCGCGCCAAGTCCGGACTTGGCGCGCGCCAACTGGGAAGTTGGCGCGCGCCAAGTCCGGACTTGGCGCGCCAACTTGCGACTTGGCGCGCGCCAAATGTCCCCCCACCGATCAAACAATCGACTTGCATACCATTGTTGTCACTGGAAATTCCGTCCCTCACCTGCCCTTGCACACTTGGCACGAAGAAAGCATTGTTCCATCTTTTTTTGATTAATGTGCAAAAGACTGCGAATGTGCAAGAAGCTGTCAAATCAATCATATAAATCATATATAGAGGTCACATGCCTTGTTCAGCCTGGACGAAGACCCCCTTATTCTCTATGTACCCCCTTTGCTTCGTCCACGACGACTCCCAAACCGAAAATTTTTTATTATATAACCCCCAGTCCAGATTATCTGAGCGGATCACTTCCCCCCACCCCTTCCGCGTGCGATCCCCCTTGCCCCCCTTCACCCGCACTCTGGCCCCCCGCAGTCTGGACACCCGGCCGCCTTTACTTCCACCTCGAAAGCTGCGCTTTGAGATTTCACATTTCAGGGCTTTGTGCCGCCCCTCTCCTTTGAAGGCGGCAAAAATGGCAATGTGCCCCCACCTGCGGGCCCATCCCAACAGGTGGTCAATCCACAGATGGGCCCACAGGGTGACGTTCATTTCACAGGCCTTATGGGCCTCCCCCATTTTTTTCAATTCTGTTCGCAAAATTTTCATGTCGGGCAACTGCAAGGTCCGGATTTCCAGACGACATCGCTTGTTGCCAACAGGGATTTTCCCCATTGCCGGAAGGCGTCCGTCCAGGACACCCGGACCCCCCCCATGTCAACGACATGCTGCAGGAGGCCCTCCCCCTCCAGATGGTCACACATGGTGTCCCATCCCTCACTCTTCACCCACTCGGCAGCCGCCGTCTGCTCGATTTTCAGGGGCACCTTCTTCTTATCCTTCCTCTCCTCTTCCAACGCCACCCCGGTGGCGGTCCGTGCCTGGATCCGAATGGGATCCAGGAACCATTGCACCCACCTCACGGCCTTTCCCCTTTGCCACCGATGCACCGTGTGGAGGCTGTTCACAAGGGCTGAAAGCCCATTGTGCACTTGCCGGTGCACACCATGCAGCCCATAGTCGGGGGGCCGCTGGGCGGGGCGCACGATCGGGCAGATCATCCCCGCCCACAGCCACTCCTCGACAATTACCCCCATCCCGCAACCAAATTCGTGCAGAATGGTTGCCCGATTTTCCCACACAGCCAACAAACGGTGGCTGCGGGGTTTTTGGCCGTGAAGGAGGAGCAACCCCCCAAAATGACCTGCGCCTTGGTGTCTGCTATAAAAAAACAAATCACCTTACGCAGGTAACCCCCTTTATCGGGGATTTGCTGCTGCGCCACCTCGGTGAGGTCCGCGTTCAGGTCATAGACCTCGGCCGATTGGGAAATGATGGCCTTCTTCTCGGATCCGCGCAGCAAGATCCAAGAGCCCAAGGGCATATGACTCCCCAGGTCTCCAACGGCAAAATGCACGAAGGAGGCCTGCCAGAGCTTTGTCCCGTCGAAGGAGATGCCCACCCACACGTTGTCCGTCAGGAACGTGGGGCCGTCACGGTGCCACATCACCTATGCCACAAAACAGGCCGTGTGTAACGGGTCACCGTGAACGGTCGCCGGGAAACGCTTTGGTGCAGGGTGAAAATACGTGCAGTTTCTGCCACAGATTGCATGCGGCCCCAAAAATGTCATTGTCCTCGTCCGTCTGAAAATGGACCTCCGTGACACGGGGGGCGGACAATGCCTTTCGCACCTGCATCAGGGTTCCCCATGGGCACTTCCATTGGCTGTGTGCCCGGCTGTACTGCAGTTTGCGGAAGCTGTCGCCATTTTTGCGGCTCTCCCACGGAATGGCCGCGGCCAACAGCTCCAAATCGGGGGTGGGGGGTTTGCTCTCCCCGCAAACGAGGTGGATGCGGCGGCGGCCGGGTTTGACGTGTACTTCCCAATGTGGCCCCAAAATCTCCCCCACGACTTCGCGAAGGCTTGCCAGCCGCGCGCGCCTGTCGCGGTAGTTTGAGGGTGCCAGCTGCTCAAAGGGCCGCTGCATGGTGCACAAACAAAGACCTGCGGCACGTGAGGACGTGACAGGCGGGTTAGATCATGCAACGGAACGTTGTTGCACGTTCGCACACAGATGGCACACAGTTGGCAGGCACTTGGCGCGCGCCAGTTCAGGATTTGGCACGCGCCAACTCGTCAGTTGGCGCGCGCCAAGTCCTGAGTTGGCGCGCGCCAAGTGGCAAGTTGGCGCGCCAACTTCCCATTTGGCGCGCGCCAACTCCCCTGTTGGCGCACGCCAAATCAGGACTTGGCGCGCCAACTTACCACTTAGCGCGCGCCAAAACCATGCCCAGCCAGTGCCTGCTCATTTCTTCGACCGCTTGCTGCCCTGACTCTGACTCCCCTTGCTCTCTTCCGCCCGCCTGCGCTTGGGGTCAAGCAGGTGCGCAACCGGGTGCTTGTCCAGTAGGCCCTTCATCTCCGTGAGGGTGGCCTCTTTGACCCCCATGTAACCCCTGCAAATGCGCAACAACACAGGCATAAAACAATGCACACAACGACACCACTGCAACAGCGACAACTCGAAAACCAGCCACAGAATTCAGGCGCCAAAACAGCACTTGGCGCGCGCCAACTAGCTATTTGGCGCGCCAAAACTTGACTTGGCGCGCGCCAAAACTGGACTTGGCGCACGCCAACCGAACATTTGGCGCGCCAACCGGTGACTTGGCGCGCGCCAAGATGGAAGTTGGCGCGCGCCAACTGCGAAGTTGGCGCGCCAATCTGCTATTTGGCGCGCGCCAAATTCGTGTCACGTGTGACAACATCGCATGCATGCAAGGCACCGCGCGGGCACACCTTCTCGCTGCAGGAGCAGATGCTGCGGCGGGCCTTGTCCACACGGACGAGGTCCAACATCTCGGCGTCCTGGGAGCTCAGGGGCGGGCTGAAGTGGGCCATGGACATCCGGGCCATGCGGCCGGCCCCTGGCTCCCGCACGAACGCAGCGCCCAGTGCGGCGAACGAGTACACCACCGTGCCGGCCGTGCAGCGCACGCGGCAGAAGTCGGTGGCCTCGAGGGGGGGAAGCCACCACCGGTGGATGTGCGGAGTGAGGCAGGCATCCGCTCTGGCCGCCTCGGCGGTGGGCCCCACGTGCGCGTGGTCGGTGGGGGTCAGAAAAAGACCCGCAGACAGCCCCTCTTGCAAGAGGAGGACGTCCCCCATGTAGGGCACCGGGGGGTCCAACGGCTGCTCAGCCTCCCACACGAAGCAGACTGGCTGGGGGGTCGCGTCGGGAGTGAGGAAGTCCTCCTCTGCCGGGGATGGGGCGGCCGGCCTCTCCTCCGCTTCCGCCGGCGCCTCCGCATCCGCCGGCGCCTCCGCATCCGCCGGCGCCTCCGCATCCGCTGGCGCCGCCGGCATCTCCTCCTCCTCCTGTGCCGCACTCTGTGGGGGGGGGGGCGGCATCCGCGTCAGCCGGCGCGGCCGGCCTCTCCTCCGCATCCGCCGGCGCCTCCGGCATGTCCACCTCGTGGGGGGCAGGCACGGGGTCGGTGGCGGCTGCCTCGGCCTCCTCAGACCCCTGGTCGAGGGGGCTGTAGTTCTGCCGGGGTGGTGGATCCTGGGGCCGGTACCTGGACGGGTCGGACCCATACGGGAGGCACAGAGGGGACCCGACTGCAGCCCCCTCGGCCAGAAGCTCGGAGGGCATCACCGGAACACTGTTCATCAGCTCCGTTACACTCTCCGGCTCTACGGTCAGCATGCGCGACCGGTAGCCGACGGGTGCAAACGGGATGAACAGTGCCCGGCCAGGCCCGCCCGCACCGCGGTGGATCACCGTCCCGCGGAGGAGCGTCACGCTGCGAAGCGGTTGGATAACAATATCCCACCGATGCGCAGCGTGATAGCCCCCCTGCGTGCCTGGGCACACCTGGAGGGACTTGGACGGGGGAGAGGTGGTGAGGGGGATGAACACAACCATGCACTGCACTGACTGTTTCACAGACAGTGCAAAATCGCGGTGGGGGATCTGGAAACCCTTCCAGGGTTCTGCCTCCCACCGCTCGATGATCTTGGGGCACAAGGCCTCAAGTCCCTGCAGCGGTGGGAGGGAGAACCCCAGCAGGGCCAGAACAGCCTGCCAGAGGTCGTCCGGGAACCAGTGGGGGACGCTGGAGACCGTCGTCTGATAGCGCCCCCCACCTTCCCCGGGGGCCTAGAGGTCCACCTCCTCGAGCATCGACGGGTTGAGTTCCACCGTGGCGAGCTCCGCCAGTCTGGCCCACAGATCCTCGGGGATGATGCGGTCATACTGGCGGTAGCCCGCCGCGGCAAAACCCTCCTCCGTGACGATGGGGGGGTTGGGGATGTCGTGGTTGGCGACGGGGTAGGAGTTGTGGAAGGAGGGGTGGGGGCAACCCATGCCAAGCATGGTGAAGGGGGCGTCGGTGCTGTAGAGGGTGGGGTGGGTGATGTCGGGGATGTGGGTGCGCAGGCGACGGTTGGTGGAGAACTCCGTGTGAGCTACTGCATCCCACGCCTGCACCTTCACCGTCTGGTACCGCACGACGGCGTCAGTGGCCGTGCGGTGCATCCAGCCACTTTTTTTGACTGGATCCACCCACAGCCACTGCTCCTCGGGGTCGAGACCCTGAGGCGGCATCTCCTGCAGGTCGAGAACGTTAACGAACTCTTTTGACGCTGCAGCAGTGCACAGCTTCAGGGTCTTGTTGAAGGCCTCAAGGGTGACTTGAGAAAGCTTCAACTCGACCGCGAGCGTCGTGGGGTACCGGCCCATCACGGCACAGCAGAACCTGCTAAGAACCCCCCTGGTCAGGGCGAAGTTAACACGGGTGGCGTCAATTCGCCAGACCAAGTGGGGATTGCCCGGCTGGTCCCACTTGCCGAAGAGGGCGGCCTCCAGGGGTTCGCGGAGGGGGGGGAGCTGGGGGAAGGATTCGGCGTCCGGGGAGGTGAGGGTGTAGGGGATGGGAAAATAGCCCCCGGGGAAGTGCTCGGAGCCCACGTTGGCGATGTGGGCATCGACCACCGGCTGCACCTCGGGGTTAGGTGGTGCAGCGGGGGCTGGGGCTGGGGCAGACGTGGGGTCGGTGACTGTCACCTTCTTCCCCTTGCCCTTCTTGGGTTGCTTTGGAGGCATGATAACGTGAAATGCCTAGAAGGGAAAGGGAATGCATAAAGGGTGCAAAAGAAGAGGAAGAATGGGGCACTTGGCGCGCGCCAAAACCGGAGTTGGCGCGCGCCAACTCAAGAGTTGGCGCGCCAAGTTGGCGCGCCAACTTGGCAGTTGGCGCGCCAACTTGGCAGTTGGCGCGCCAACTCTTGAGTTGGCGCGCGCCAACTGCCAAGTTGGCGCGCCAACTTTGACTTGGCTTCCAAAAAGTTGGCTTCGACCCAAAAAACCCACATATTGCATCATAACAACAAAGCAACGCAACCAAAAGCTGTAAAATATCAATAGTTCCTCACGTTTCATGCACAAGGCGTAGCAACAACACAGTGCACAAGTACAAGCAAGTTGAATGCTCTCGACATGGAGTTGACCAGGAGTTGGCGAATGTACAGTATCTGGGGTTGGCTTCGTAGTTACAGATTCCCCCCCTGGGTAAGCTCAATGGCAAAAAATGCCATGAGGCGGGGGTGGGACACCCCCGTGGGGGAGGCCTTGGGAATCCCCGACCCCCGGTGTACATCAAGGGCATTAAAAAAAAAGGCAGTGCCCCTCTTGAATGGCACAGCCCTCTCCACCCAAGGGTCAGGGAACCCCGAACTGCTGGAGGGCACAAAAAGAAAATGTGACCCATCCTCCTCCTGATGATTATGGGTTAGCATAATAAGGCAATTGACAATCAATGTGCCTTCAGGAATGGTGTAGGGGGGGGCGTCGCGATGGAGGTGCTGGGGGGTGTGGTCATAGCTCGAAATTTCGGCCATGTCAAGGATGGTGCAGCTCCATCCAACCCCCCCCACCACAGTCTTCTTCGCCGTCTCAAGCACACGATCTGCCACCCTTTTGAGGACTGGCAGATCATGGAGCTTGTGGGGGTTGTGCCTGTGGTGGTTGGCACCCCCATAGTTGCCATACAATGTACGGCGGGTCCCAGAATCTTGGGGCCTGCCGACAATGGGGGGGTTCTCATTGAAA
Organism: Eutreptiella sp. 'Long Island Sound 2002'; assembly: GCA_964036045.1. NCBI lineage: Eukaryota > Euglenozoa > Euglenophyceae > Eutreptiales > Eutreptiaceae > Eutreptiella > Eutreptiella sp. 'Long Island Sound 2002'. The sequence continues at coordinate 124,245,573 of OZ038380.1, read as the reverse complement.
ATGGGTGCCTTCTCTGAGAGAGGCACCCTATCCAAATCATCCAAAAGACTTTGCAGCTGCACATCACTCAAAAAATCGTGCTCCAGGAGGTGGTTGACCACCAGCTTTCCCCCCACCGTGAGCACAAGGTCATTGGGGTCCCTATTAAAGGCCCCCAAGGGCTCGGCGGCAACCACCTCCTCCGCCTCCCCAATAAGGGGGGGTGTTGCCCCAAATGGAAAAAGAATCACCCCCTGCCCCGAAATAATGTTGGGAGTGGTGACCCCATACCACTAACGCTCCCACTCCCTTGTGGGGCAAAGGGAGTGCATGGGGAGCTTGTTTTCGGGGTCGTCAGTGCAGACCCGGCGGGTGTTGTGGGTGAGGGGTTGGGGGAACCAACCATCCGACTGCCCCTTCCCCTTACCCGGTCGGATCCTTACCTTGTGGACACTAATCATGAGGGGGTTGTGGGGCTTCTCCTTCCTCCCCCCAGCCCCCACCCCCCCCGCATCCTCCTCCTCCTCCTCCACTTCCTCCTCCTCCTCCTCCTGACCCACATAGAGGGTCGTCTTCGTCCCCGCACCCTTCTCGGCATGGGCGGTGACGGACTCCACCACGGCGTCCACATCGTCCGGATGAAGCTGGATCAAAAATCCAGCAACCCCCGGATTTACCTCTAGCAACTCGAAGATGTAGTTGCTGAGAACCAGGGGGTCTCGCTTGTCCGCCATGAAGGGGGACTTATGGACAAGGAGTCCAAAGTCCAAACCATGTTCAAAGCGGGTCGCCACAGGGCGCCTCACATTGGCATCACCCATCGTAAACCCCTCAGGACCGCCAAGGCGACGGACCCCAAGGAGCTTTTGATGGTGCTCGCACCAAGCGTGGGCAGCAGCAAGGGCCATTATCAAAGAATATGAAAGCTTTGAGAGCTAAAGCGAAAAGGGGAAACATAAAATGAAGCGCGATAACCCACGCGATAACCCACGCGATAACTAGGTTATCGCGCGATAACCCCCGCGATAACCCCCGCGATAACTAGGTTATCGCGCGATAACCCACGCGATAACTAGTGGTCTAACCCCGTTCTAACCCCGCGATAACTAGTTAGAGCACACAAAGATCAAATCGCAAAAAGTGCAAAACAGGCAATATCGAGCAAACGAAACATGGAAGGCACATTGTTGCATCATAGTGCACCCATGTAACATGTGAAATTCCGGGTTCCAACCATATTAACAACACCCAAAATTGGGGGGGTTCCGCACCACGCCCTAGAACGCTGCATCCCATAAGATAGCGTCCGTTTACGGTGAGATTTGCACCGCCACGAAGCATGCTTCCGACCATTGCTTGTTGTCTATCTCCCATCTCAACAATGTTCCTTTATTTCGTCGTGGAGTGACGTTCAAACCGTCGCTTGTGGATGAATACCTCACCAATCATGTGGTGGTACCGGCGGACAAGGATGGTAGCTCGGTTATCATGCGCTTGTCTACCTACCAAACGGAGGTACAAAACCACATGTCTTCTCCGGTTTATCGCAAACTTGATGGCACGGTTGAACAATGGGAGCAAAAAGCACAAGGATGGATGATGAGCCTACATGTGTTCACGTGCAACTTTCTTCCCGAGTCGCTTACCAAAGTGTTGGGAAATTTTCTTGCACAAGCAAAGAAACCCGTCATGGCCAAATTCCATCTTTCTTGCAAAACACACAAGTCCATGCATCTATCCCCACAAGGAGGATGGGCATCGCGCCCATTAGTGGGATTGTATAGGTGGTGCACGACAAGTGTCTCCTATTTGTTGGCGGTTGGTGGCTCTATCCTTCTCAAGTTGGATCGCTTCCGTGATCCGGTGCAATGTGTATTGAAAGACACTTCGGATGCACTCGCACGGATGCGCACAACGGAGGCAACAAAATTTGTTAAGGTATCCACCATCCTTTGCGTCATTGTACACTACGATTCGCTGGACGGATGTCTCCCATGCTTTTCGATTTTGGCAAACGTGGTTTGTGCTCAATGTCGATGGGAGCAACATCTCGGTGGAAGAGAGAGCTTTTATGGGAATGTTGTTCCACTCCGTACCGAAGGAGGAATTCGACTTCCTATGTGCTCACTTCCCTTTCTTTGCTATGCAATACTCGCCCGATTTGACGGTGGGGGAATGTCTTCTACACATTGTGTTTTTTCACACCGTGTTTGAGACCCCCGGTTTGGGTGTTTTCTTGCAACTTATTGGTTTCCCCATGGGAACCAATTGCGCACCAACATGGGCCAACCTTGTGTTGAGATTTTATGAACGGCTACGTCCATTGACGGATATGTTGCTCTTCCGGTTCATTGATGATGGGTTAGTCTTAGGACCCGTCTTTTTTTCAAATCGTGAAGCTGTAGCTTCAGAGGGGGGGGGGGGGGGGTGGGGCCGGCTTCACAGCTGGAGAAAATTGTGCAATGCCAAATTTGGACCTGATTTGGCGGATTTGGGGCCTGTGGTGGCGGCGCGCTCCCTGCCTTCGGCGGCGCGCTCACAGCAGGCCAGCCCATCGACGGCCTTAACAACGATGCTAATAGTGTTAGTTCTATCCAATTGCCAATTAGGACACGATTCGGAAACAAGGGTGACTCCGGTGGATGATAGAAGGCCCGGAGTTAAGGATCTGGCTAAACCCTGGTGTGGTGCCTCAGCCCACACCGGCTGTCCCCCTTGGGTGCATCAATGCACTTGGGAGGGGACTGGTACACGTTAATGGGCGCATTTGCTTCGGCTTTTGCCACGCCTACGTGTATGGGGGATCACAAGTCCCTTGAAGCCGGAGGAGCCCAAGTGGAAGATGAGTGGACTAGGAGGCAACTGAGGTAGGCGCATCGTTGTTAAGGTACGAATGGGTGGATGCTCTGCAACATGACTCATGCGAGTGCCACAATTGTACGATTCTGCCTCAAATGCCTTGCTGAATTCTGAGCTGCAATAGCATTCACCATGTGAGTGCCACACAATGCACAATTGTCTCAAGTTGCAGGATTTGTCTTGATTTGTTTTGAAGTGCACTGGTGTTGATTCCGTATATGAATGCACAGCCTTGCTTTGATTTTGGTTGTAGACTTCGTAGAAGCCTTCCACTCTGCCTTGTGTTTTTGTTGGATTCCGATTTGCGTTGCATTGCTATGGCATCTAAAATCGGCGACGTCAGCCGTGCGACCCGGGCCTCCCTACTGCGCGCGAACGGTGTTTATTGATTGTAGGAAGGTGCGCCTTTGCTTCACTTTTGTTTGTAGAGGTCGTAGGAGCCTCGCACAAGGAGTGGTTTTTTTCCTGTGTACTAGTGAGCAGATGATACAATTAGATTTGCAGTGCATGTCAAAACGGCGACGTCAACAAAGTGCGCTAGTGGCTTTTAATGTGGTCCAACGTTGTTCATTTGTTGTACGAAGGCACGCCCCTGCTTTAGTTTTGGTTGTAGAGGTGCCGAGAGCCTTGCGCTATGAGTTGTTTCACATTTCCACACAAATCCATGGTCCGACAGCCTTTTTGCCTTTTGCCACATATGGACAAGTTCATCGTGAGAACCAAGGTAACCAAGCCACCCCGGCCTTTACCTTTGCTCGCTTCGGGGGCCCTTCAACTTCGCAAGAATTTTGACTCTTTGGTTCCTATCCCCAAGGTGCATCCCAAGTTCTTGCCCCAAAAAACGAGCTCACCAAAATATTCGGAGGCTCCCAAAAGCCCCCGCCCAAAAGGGCCAAAAGGGCCAAAGCCTACCGGGCAGTAGATAAGGTTGTCCCTCACAAGCGCCGCGGGGAAGAAGAGAGTGAAGGGGAGGACGAGGCAGAGGTAGAGGCCATTGTTGGGAAAGCGATGCGGGATGGGGTGGTGCATTATGTAGTTCGGTGGAAAGGGTATGGGGAGGGGGATGACACAGAGGAGCCCGCAGAGTCATTGCGCCATTGTCAGGAGTTGGTAGATGCATATGAGAGAGAAAATGGTGATGAGACCATGTATGAGCCTGAAAGGATCATCAAATCAGTAAAAAGGCGCGGGAAGGTGCATTATCAAGTGCGCTGGAAGGGGTTTCGGGCAGAGAGCGACACCGTCGAACCGGAGGGTAACCTGCCGCCGTGGCTTCTTGAGCAGTTCAGGTGTGATTCAGGTGTCGTTGACATTTAGATAACTCCATTGGATGTCTACTGTTGTTTCCAGTCGTTGAGGTGACTCCGACGCAAATGATCAATGAGGTCACACTTTGGTGTCCATTAATGCTTCAATTGCTTGTGTTTTGTTTGTGGGTTCCAAAAGGGAAAGCGTTTTCATGTGCAACACTGGTTAGTAAAGGAATACGCAAAGCTGGTAGGCAACCACTTGCAGATTTGGTCGGGCAGCTTCACCGGGAGGGGGGGGGGGGGGTCTTGGCCTTCTGAAGCTACAGCTTCAGGTTTTGAAAAAAAGACGGGTCCTTACACCAACCCGAAGTGGATGAGAAACAATTCTTGGAGCGTATGCAACGACCTTACCCCTCGCATTTGCGTGTTGGCATTGAACATTTCAACAAGGAAACAAACATCCCTTTCATGGATCTACTCATTGTGAGGATCCACCCTTTGAAGACTAGTGTGTACTTCAAACCCACCCACACATGTTCCTACATTCCGTGGAACTCAAACACGCCACGGCATGTGAAAGTGGGATGGATTACGGCGGAATGCATTAGATTTTTGAGGTTATGTTCCCATGAAGAGTATTTTTGGATGTGTTGGCGAAGGTTGAAAAGTGCACTTGTACGTTTTCGTTACCCGCATCATGTTTATGCCAAACCTCCACGCATGTGGGCGGATCGTGATCGCTACTTGAAGCCCAAGGCGCGCACTACGGAGGTGGTGCATGTGGTACGTGTGCCATTCCATGCATCTATGCCTATCCCATGGACTGCCTTGTTCACACCCATAAGGAGCAAGTTCAAGAAAGCAATCCCTGACCTGCAGGTGCATGTTACATTGAAGCCGTCGCCTAATCTACGCTTGTTGTTCCACTCGCGCCGAATGCGTGCGCTTCGTCGTGAGGACTAGTGCACACGTGACTGGATTTTCGATCTGACGATTTAGCCGGACCTAATGGTACAGTGCGATGCCATTTTTCGCGGATCGGCCATTTATGTGGCCCATTGATCGTCATTTTTGCAGATTCTATATTATCTCTGTGCTGCACATGTGACCTGCGACAGGCGCCGCGACGCGCACATGACAGCAGAAGCGGCAGCGAAAAAATGCAGCTCCACTCAGCTTGTCCAAAGCCGCCTGCGCGCCACACTGGGGTGGTCAACGGAGAAATTATCTTTTTATTCCTGAACGGTATGCATGCGTTTTTCATATGTTTCCATTAAGTAACTCAATATTTTTTATTCTGTACTTTTTTTTCTGGTCCGGATCGCCGTTTTACCCATGTCGGTCGATTATCTTCACTTCTATGCAGCCGAGAACAAGAAGAAGTTTGTAGGCCTGCTTGGTCTGCAAAGAGCTCCGTGACCACAAAGTTTCGGATTCCATCCTCAGGTATGCACATTCGTAGTTCAACAACAAGGTCTCAATTTGTAAGATGCCACCATTGCCAATCTACCATTGTGGTAGATTGGTTCGTCAAACTAAGAGTTCAGTGGTTCTACATTTGCGGCCGGTGTTTTGTGTGAGTGGTAAGCAACAAGTTTTGGGACAATGGAGGTTGGTGTCTTCCGATGCTTGCACCATGATCCTTAGATTCAAGGATACAAAATAGGTCATTTTAAAGACTTTCATCTTGCGAAAGGACAAGGACAACGCTTTGAGCCTTTAGGGCTTTGAACGGTATGTACTAGTGTATGGTCTTCGCTGTTGTACTTGTTCAACTTTCTCTCATGGGTTGCCTTCCCTTTTAGATGCAAGGAACTTGGCCCGGGCGACCAAGGAAGGCCAAGACGGAAGGCTTTTGTGTGGTGTGCCGCAAGGTCAAGACTTCGAAGTTTGAGCCTTTGACAGACTATGGCACGCCGTCAAGTCCGTACCCAATCCTAATGATAATTTCAATTTTGGAATATTTTCATGTTTCGGGTGGGGATTTTTCAACCCTAACCCCATATCCATGAATAATGTCATTTTTGTGTCCCATAGGATTGTTCTGGCTGAGGAGGACCCTACCTAGGGTCGAAACGCGTACTTGACGTTGGAAGTCAGTGGACTTTGTTTGACATTCATTGTTGTGAGTGGTGCATTTGTCTTGCAACTTAACACAAGTGGAGTTTGGACAATTTTATCCGAGTGTTGCTATATCCGTCGACGACTTTTATCTTTGGGAGTGAATTATTGAACCCCCTCCGTGGATTTTTTCATACCTCCGTGAATTATGTAAGCCCCTTCGTGAATTATTTCATACCTCCGTGAACTATTTAACCCCCTCCGTGAATTATTTGATACCTCCGTAAATTATTTCATACCTCTTTGAATTATTTAACCCCCTCCGTGAATTATTTCTTACCTCCGTGAATTATTTAACACCCTCCGTGAATTATTTCATACCTTCGTGAGTTATTTAACCTCCTCCGTAAATTACTTCATAACTCCGTGAATTATTGAACCCCCTCCGTGAATTATTTCATACCTCCATGAATTATTTAAGCACCTCCGTGAATTATTTCATACCTAGGTAACCCCCTCCATGAATTATTTCACACCTCCGTGAATTATTTAACCCCCTCCGTGAATTATTTGATATCTCCGTGCATTATTTCATAACTTTGTGAATGATTTAACCCCCTCCGTGAATTACTTCATACCTCCGTGAATTATTTAACCCCCTCCGTGAATTATTTCATGCCTCCATGAAATATTTAACCCCCACCATGAATTATTTGATACCTCCGTGAATTATGTAATCCCCTCCGTGAATTCTTCCATACCTCCGTGAATTATTTACGCCCTCCGTGAATTATTTGATAGCTCCGTGAATTGTTTACCCCCCTCCGTGAATTATTTGATCCCTCCATGAATTATCTAACCCCGTCCGTGAATTATTTGATACCTCGCTGAATTATTTCAGACCTCCGTGAAATTTATTTCATACCTCCGTGAAATATTCAAGCCGCTCCTTGAATTATTTGATACCTCCGTGAATTATTTAACCCCCTCCGTGAATTATGATACCTCTGTGAATCATTTAACCCCCTCTGTGCATTACTTCGTGCCTCCGTGAATTATTTAACCGCCTCCATGAATTATTTGATACCTCCGCGAATTCTTCAACCCCCTCCGTGAATTATTTGATACCTCCGTAATTTATTTAACCACCTCAGTGAATTGATTCATACCTTCATGTATTATTTAACCCCCTCCATGAATTATCTGATACCTCTGAAGCAGAATCGGTAACGATCCCTGCGTTTGCATTTTGTAGCAGAGCTTAGCGTCGCGAAGGCTTCTGGCGCATAGCGCGAAGTCCACGCAAATGACGCAATTTCGCATCACGAAAGTGACTGAAGGCAGCCAATAGCTGCCGTTACGTGTTTTTATTTGGCATTTATTTTTTATATAGTTAAATTCTGTAGCATAATGTATGCGATTTGCGTCGTGTATGTTAACTCTGTTTGTTACGGAATCTGTTTGTCGTTGACGTTCAGGTTTGTGTCATATGGGAGGACCGTCCGAGGTTCTCAGAATTATTTGTAGGCCGACACTGGCCTGAACGCCGCATCCCTCGTCCTGGGGCAGCATGCCAGGGCATCGTGGACGCAACCAACGCCCTCGTTGAGGGCCAAAGGTCTCGAAATACACCGGCGGCGCTTAGCATTGTGGCAAGAGCGCCCTCGTTGAGGGCCTACGGCTACTGGCCTATGGCGCTCAGCATCGTGGAAGCTCAAAACTGTACGTGGTACAGCAAGGAAGGTCTCAGCCTATGATGGATTCACTGAAAGAAACCCTCGATACAGGTTAGACCTCCTGTGGATATGGTGCGCTGCGTTTGCCATTGGGTGCCAGCAAGGCTTGGACGATCAAAGGTTTTTGTGTGTTTGCACGCAACGAGCAGCAGGATATTTTATTATCAAAATCAGCCTGCGGTTCAAAAAGCTCGCAAGGTGTTCAGCTTTTCTCACGTGAAAGCAAAGCAGGACCAAGAGTGCGGCGGCAAAGTATGCACAAATACCAAGGGATCAGCATCTTCTTTTTCTCACGTCAAAGCAAAGCAAGGCCAAGACAAGCCGTGATAGCAAAATGGCAAACAAAACAGGGGTGCAAGAAAGGGAAATTCAGTGCAAGGCAAAGAGCAAAGAAACAAGTTCAGCGCAGTGTTCCGTGAGTCTCAAGGGTCGAAGGCCTCACGCTCCGCGAGGCCCCACGGTACCGCTTCACCTCCGTGAATTATTTAACCTCCTCCGTGCATTATTTGATACCCCCGTGAATTATTTAACCCCCTCCGTGAATCATTTGATACCTCCGTGAATTATTCAACCTCTTCCTTCAATTATTTGATACCTCCGTGATTTTTCTTAACCCCCTCAGTGAATTATTTCATACCCGCGTGATTCTTTAACCCCCTCCGTGAATTATTTGATACCTCCGTGAATTATTCAACCCCCTCCGTGAATTATTTGATACCTCCGTGAATTGTTCAACCCCCTCCGTGAATTATTTCACACCTCTGTGAATTACTTAACCCCCTCCGCGAATTATTTGATACCTCCGTGAATTATTTCATACCTCCGGGAAGTATTTAACCCCCTCCGTGAATTATTTGATACCTGCGTGAATTATTTAACCCCCTCCATGAATTATCTGATACATCCGTGAATTATATAACCCCCTCCGTGAAGTATTTGATCCCTCCGTGAATTATTCAACCCCCGCCGTGAATTATTTGATACCTCCGTGAATTATTCAACCCCCTCCGTAAATTATTTGATACCTCCGTGATTTATTTAACACCCTCAGTAAATTATTTCATACCTCCGTGAATTATTTAAGCCCCTCCGTGAATTATTTGACACCCCCGTGAATTTTTCAACCCCCTCCGTGAAATTTTCCATACCTCCATGAATTGTTTCATGCCTCCGTGAATTATTTAACCCGCTCCATGAATTGTTTCATGCCTGCGTTAATTATGCAACCCCCTCGGTGAATTATTTCATACCTCCGTGAATTATATTAAACCCCTCTGTGAATTATTTGATACCTCCGTGATTTATTTAACCCCTTCCGTGAATTCTTTGATACCTCCGTGAATTATTCAACCCCCTCCGTGAACTATTTGATACCTCGGTGAATTATTCAACCCCCTCCGTGAATTATTTGAGCCCTCCGTGAATTATTTAACCTCCTCAGAGAATCATTTCATACCTCCGTGAATTATTTAAACCCCTCCGTGAACTATTTGATACCCCCGTGAATTCTTTCACCCCCTCCATGAATCATCTGATACCCACGTGAATTATTTAACCCCCTCTGTGAATTATTTGATACCTCCGTGAATCACAAAACCCCCTCCGTGAACTTTTTGATACCTCCGTGAGTTATTTAACCCCCTCCGTGAATTTTTTCATACCTCCGTGAATTATTTAACCCCCTCCGTGCATTATTTGATACCCCCGTGAATTATTTAAACCCCTCCGTGAATTTTTTGATTCCTCCGTGAATTATTCAACCCCCTCCCTGAATTCTTTGATACCTCCGTGAATTTTTTAACCCCCTCAGTGAATTATTTCGTACCCGCGTGAATTCTTGAACCCCCTCCGTGAATTATTTGATACCTCCGTGAATTATTCAACCCCCTCCGTGAATTATTTGATACCTCCGTGAATTTTTCAACCCCCTCTGTGAATTATTTCACACCTCCGTGAATTACTTAACCCCCTCCGTGAATTATTTGATACCTCCGTGAATTATTTAACCCCCTCCGCCACCGCCGGCCAAACCGACCCAGGGACGTGGGACCCCTCGACCACCGTCACCGTCAAGCCCGGCGCCCAACCCTTCCCCCATGCCCACCACATAGTGCAGCCCCGGGGACTGCCCACGATGCCCAACCCCCCACCCCCACAAGGGGGACCGGAAAACCCACAAGGGGTCCATGGGCCATACCCGCAACACCAACCCCACCACTACCCACACCACCACCACCAGCGGCCCCACCACCACCACTACCAGCACCACCCCCACCACTACCACTGCCCACCGCCCTACCCCACGGGGCCACAACCCCCCGTGCACGAACAGCACCAGCGGACGGGATGGCAGCCACCGAGTGCCCCACCCGCATACCCCACCTACCGCCAGGAGCCACCCCCCCCGTACCAACCACCACCCCCGTACCAGGAACCGTATCCGTACCCCCCCGGCCACCATCCGATGGCCGAAGGGGCCCCATGGACGACGGGGGACCTCCCCCCCCCCCCCCCCCAGTACCAGGCGGCACCGCGCGAGGCCCCCCAGGGGCCGCCGACGCTTCCGGACTGGCCCGACTCGAGCGATGAGGCCCGGTCCCGCAAACGGCGGCGCTCCCGCCCCCCCTCCGCACGGCACACTCGCCCACGGCGCCCACACTCCCACCGCGCCTCAACCACCCACTCGCGCCGCTCCCGCTCCCCCAGGTACCACCACGACCCCCCGGGACCCCGCTCCCGTCGCTCCCGCTCCCCCGGGCACCACCACGAGCGCCACCGCCGCCCCATGTCCCCCTCCCCCTCCCCCCACCGGCCAAACAAGACCCCCACCCCCAGCCCCCGCCACCACCACTCCCGCTCCCCCCGACGCAGCCAAGCACGCCACTGCCGCCCCACGTCCACCTCCCCCTCCCCCCACACGCCCCGCCGGGCTCCCCGTTCCCCCCGCCACCCGTACCCATCCACCACCCCCAGCCCCCGCCACCACCACTCCCGCTCCCCCGGACGCCACCGAGCGCGCCACCGCCGCCCCATGTCCACCTCCCCCTCCCGCTCCCCCCTCCGCCCGTACCCGTCCTCCACCCCCAGCCCCCGCCGCCGCCGCTCCCGCTCCCCCAGGCACCGCCACCCCCGCCACCACCGCGGGTCCACGTCCTCCCCCCGCCGCACCACGACCACGGGCACGGACCCCTCCCCCCCCCGGGCCCCCGCCTACCTCGCCTGGTGGTCTCCCCCCGCTCTGCAGGAGCTCCGCCGCTGGGTGAAGTGGGCCGGAGGAGCGGGAAGGCACGAAGGGGTGCACATGGTACATACCTTAGAGGAGGTCCGCACCCGCACCCCCGCAAACCCCAACGAGGCCCCCCCGGAGGCCATCATGCCGCAAGCGGCATGGGAGGCCCTCCTCCGCGATGCGGTCCAGGGCCTCCGCCCCCCCTACACCCCCCAAGCCCTCCGCCAGTGGCTCCAGGCCACCCACCCCCAGGCCTGGGCCGCCGGCGCCCCCTCCCCACCCCGCCCCTCCCGCCACGACCACAGCAGGAAGGGGCAGGACAAGGGCAAGAGAAGGGCAAGGGGCACCAAGGAGCACTCAGGCAAGAGGGCACGGAAGGGCCCCAAGTGAGGGCAGGCACACGCAGGGACAGGACGCCGGAAGCGACACCACATGGGGGCAGGAAACCACGCAAGAACCAGGAAGGGGCGGGAACGGGGACCAAGACACGGAGGAAAAGGGCACCACGGCAGGCACCACGACCCACACCCAGGAAGGGCACACCACGACGGGGGGACCAGCGCCGCCCCAGCCCCACCAAACACCCCAACACACACCACCGAAGCAAACATCGGACGCCATGCGGATCACACCAGCGCACGCCCACCGGCCACCGGAAACCACACGGAGAACGGAAGGCACACCTACACGGGGAGAACGGGCCACACCCACAGAGGAAGCCGCAGGGAACGCCGCCGCACGGCGCACCACCACGCCCTCACCGCCAGGCGACGACCCCGGCCACCACAAAGGCCACCTCACAGGCACCGGAAGAGGACGAAGGCACGGCCGCGGCACCCACGACTAGGGACCGAGACCCCCAGAGGACACGGGACCAAGGCACAGGCCCCCAGGGAGGGCAACCCCACGGACCGTCACGCGACCACGCCTTTGGCTATAAGGGCCGGGCTGCGTTACCGTCGCGGTTCGACGCAGAGTATTGCTATGCACTTGGATTGACGGCCGGGGGCTTGATCTCAGCTGGTCTCACGTCCGTGAGGGCGTCCGTCACCAGCCTGTTGCGTCCAGTGGAGGAATGGCACTGCGGCGGCACGCCGATCCGGTCCATGATGAATTTCGAGCGCCGCAAGGGGAAGTGAAAGGCTGTGATCGCGAAGGCCTTGGTGCTGCTGGACGGTGCCCCCTTCAAGGCCTTCTCCGAGCGCCGTGAAGACTGGAAGTGCCAAGATTACTACCGGTGCCCCGGACCCCTGCAGTTCAGCACCGGAGATATGGACATCCCCCTGACCCTGAAGTATGAGCTCATGCCTGCCGGCGGCACCGACCCGGACCCTCATGTCCCTGCCAGCGCAGCCGAGCTGCAGTGCAAGCCTTTCGCCACTCAAACGGCGTTCGGAAGCCACCTCCACCGTCCGACTCCTGATTTCTGTTTGTCTGCCTTGGAGAAGGAACGCCTTTCCTACACCCCGAGTACGCCTGCCTGTCTGCGAGGCCCGGTGAAGATTGAGTCCATGGGTGAGAGTCAGCGTGCACGCCCCAAGGACACCGTGATCATTCAGCAGAATTTCCCGAAGACCTACCCGACCCACCAGCCCGAGCGGCACGCCCAAGCCCCCACAGCACGGACCCAGCGGGCCACCCACACCTAACCGCACCCCCCAACCACCAGCCGGCCACACTCCGGCCCGCACTCCGCACCACGACACAGGCCAGGCTGACCTCCACTGACCCACCGCGGCACCACGCGAGACCACGGCACACCGCACCACAGCGCGCCACAGTGCAACGCACCACAGCACGACGCGACGCGATGCGGCACAGAGCGGCACAGCACGACACAACGGACCCTAACCTGAGGGACGAACCGAAGCCAGCCACCGCACACCCTGGAAGGCGCCACGCCACCACGCCACACACCAGCACCGCAGGCCACACACGGGGCCAAAGCGCGCCAGGTGACAACGGTGGCGGACCACCCAGAAGATTACAGCCGGCACCGCAGAGGGGAAAGGACACGAACAACCCCAGCCCCCTAACCCAAAACCACAAGCAGCCGCCTGGCGCAGCCGCCCAGCCGGCAGAGCCAGGACCTAACCCGGCAAGAAGGGGCGCCGAGCCCACCGTGTACAAAGCCCACCCGACCCATGGGGCCGGAACGCGGCCACACAGAACGCAACTGAAGACAGCAGCCCGGAAGACAACACTGAATGCAGGCCAGTGCGTGCGCCAGCCCAGGGAAGGCAGAGGGAGGAACAGGCAAGCCCCCCCCCCCCCCCCCAAAAACAAGGAGGGGGGAGGGGGAAAAGGCACGAAAACAGCCCACAGCCGCCAAACCGCCCGCCAACACCACCACAGGCGGCCAAGCCCCCCCCCAGAAGGCACCGAAGACAGGACCCCCACAGAGGCACAGGGGGACCACCCACCCAAAACCGGCAACACCAAGCCAGTAACAGCGGACCACGGGGAAAAGGGACACGGAAAAAAAAAAAAAAGAGCCACCAGCCCAGCCCGAAAGAAAGGGGATGGAGGGACAGGGACCACAAAGCCCGGAAAAAAAAAAAAAAAGAAAAGAAAAAACCAAAGCGCAAAAAACACACCCCGACAACCCAGCCAAGAAGGGCTGGGCACAGGCGAGACCCGGGCCCAGCACACACGCCCACACCGCACGCCGGAACCGGAAACGGCGGGGGGCAAGCGGGGCGCCCACGAAACCACACACGTCCCAAAAGCAGGCCGAAACCGAAGCCCAACCACGAACACCACAAACAGCCGACACTAGAGGGACAACACCACAAACCGTGCCCAAACACACCCACCCAAGACCCCAGCCAGGACTGGCGGGGTTAACAAAACCCGCACCCAACCGCCAACCGGACCCAAACACAAACGCCACACAACAGTAGGAAACCCAGTGCCCACAGCCCGGGCACTGAGGCAGCCCGTGCCATGCAGGTGACCCGGCCAAACGAGATCCGGAGACCGGGGGTAAGGCTGCCTCCTAAGGCCTGCGCTGCTTTGGGACTCGAGGCGGAGCGTGCGACACCCAAGCGCCTCGGAACCCTAGTACCAAGAACGTGCATGCACGCCTTGGGAACGGGATACGCCAGGAAGTCCGGTGAACCCCTAGGGTTCAGCCCAAAGGAGGGGACGTGCGCAAGCACGGGGGCACACCCTCCCGGCGAGACAAGCATGTCACGCTGGCGGCGATCAGCCCTCCCGGCGTAGCCCGGGGCCGCTTTGTTGGGGGCCAACAGTCAGGTCTAGCGGGAAGTAAGCCGCCTCCCCTCTTCACGCGCGGAGCCTGTTCCTGTTCGTCACAGGGGGAACGCCAGGGGGAACCATGGGGCGCCTCTCCACGACCGAGTGCACCTACCTACCTACCTACCTACCTTGATACCTCCGTGAATTATTTCATACCTCCGTGAAGTATTTAACCCCCTCCGTGAATTATTTGATACCTGCGTGAATTCTTTAACACCCTCCATTCATTATCTGATACATCCGTGAATTATATAACCCCCTCCGTGAATTATTTGATACCTCCGTAATTTCTTTAACACCCTCAGTAAATTATGTGACACCCCCGTGAATTCGTTAACCCCCTCCGTGAAATTTTCCATACCTGCCTCCCCCTCGGTGAATTATTTCATACCTCCGTGAATTATTTAACCCCCTCCGTGATTTATTTCATAACTCCGAGATTTTTTTAACCCCCTCCGTGAATTATTTGATACCTCCGTGATTTATTTAACCCTCTCAGTGAATTATTTCATACCTCCGTGAATTATTTAGGCCCCTCCGTGAATTATTTGATACCTCCGTGAATTATTTAACCGCCTCTGTGAATGGTTTGATACGTCCGTGAATTATTTAACCCCCTCCGTGCCTTATTTCATACCTCCGTGAATCATTTAACCCCCTCCGTGAATAGTAAGAAAAACTGCTTTTCCAATGCTTTAGGGTATACTCTAGTTGTATTAGAGGTGCTCCAAGCCCACAGGCATTTCTATCTTAGTATTGGCCCAACCAAAAGTGGTGATAACACATTTTGACCTATGGAACCAAACACTAAATCAGGATATGGAGTGGACCCCTTAATCCCCTACCAATGTGAGGCAATTCATCTTTTCCTGAGTCAACTGAGAACTGACATATCCAGGGCAGAGCCTATGAATTTATCTATGTTTTCTCATGAATTCTTAGCTGTCCTAGTGGTATGCACCCTAGGGGGCTGGGCACCTCTTTTTGAAAGGTCCTGGGTTCAATTCCCGGTCAGCCTAGCTAAGTAGGAAGATCCCATGTGACATGGCAGTGACCTCATCGCCACATGCCCTGCCACCTCAGCACATATGGGACCCAAAACAAAGAGTGCACATCTCCTGAGATGGCACTATGGAGATTGAGTGACCATGGGGCAGTTTTCCAACTCTTTTTCCAAAACATTTCAGCTATCTTTGTGAATATGCAATCCGATGTGCCCTGAGTTGCAATTTCTGTGAACATCCTTTCATCTTTCACTGTTTACACTGCAGCCCTTCATGCTTTGATCCTGATTCTCTTCTACTTGCTTATCTCTGGCTTGGCCTATCCTGGATTGATTGTATTTCAGCAACTAAAACATGTTCCTCTTCAAAAACAAGCAGCAGGAAATCCTACACCAGCAGCAAGCAGCACGAGGGGCACAAACACAGTGTTGAAATCACTATAAAGCTTTCTGGTAGCAGAGGCAGACTGTCTCTGCGTACCGGCAGCAACACCGTGCCGTACATCCAGTGCGCCGAGATCAGTCATATATAAGCAGAAGGGCGAACGAAGATGGACACAAAGAAAGAGGACACCGACGTGAAGACAGCGCCTGAGGCACCAGCAATGCCAGCACCTGGTGAACCTGGACCTGGACCTAGCGCTGTACCTTCGGAGCCCTGACATGGGCCAGTGGACGTGGCGGAGGATTTGTTGGAAGGACTCCAGTCGGCCTTCCGGGGCCTCTCAGTCGAGGAGCTGGACACTCAACCTGTGAAGAGAAAGAGAGAGAGAGAGAAGGATGCTGGAGACGAAGCAGACGAAGGAGCAGACCAAGGGCAAGACCCGACGAATAATCCTACCTTCGAGGGCGCACCAAGCGCTTGTGGCCTCCACGCATCACCCTCTCCAATAACCACCACACTCCCAATTCCAGACCCAGCCGCTGCAACATCCACACCCATAACCAACCCGCCTATGGCTGAGGACACAGGCTTTACGGGTATGCCTACCTACCCTGCATATGGTATGGGCCCACCTACCACTGCGTTCCCTGAGGCAACTACTGCCAGTGAGCCGGTGATCTCCAGTTGTGCGCCGCGATGGTATGCGGCTGACTATCACCATCCTCTACCCGCTACGGGAGCCTATGTGGATGTTCCTGGGTATGCAACCTTGAGTGGGCTGAGGAGAGGACCTGAGTCTCTTGGAGGAAGAAGTAGAGGATCAGGGAGATCCTCCAACAGGTCCCTGACGCGGTCGGAGCTCAACGAGGTGCTCCGAGGAGCCACCTCTAAAATTGTGGGCGACCTCACTCAAGAGATTCGAGATAAATTGGAGCCCCTGATGATACCGCCCCAAGCGTCACCTACCACTGTGGGAGTGTCACCCCATCGAGTACAGGCCAACCACCTGGTGGCAGGGCTGACAGACACCCTGGGTAGCCTGAGGAGCCGAAAGATGCCGACCCCTGCAGCGATACCGAGAAGTCCTTTCGTACCGAGAACGGCCCAGCCTCCCTACAGCCACGTGACGAATTCCACGAGAGCCGAGCTGGACCGGCTGGGGCTGACAGCCTTGAGGGCAATGGTGGACGTGGAGCCTTATGGCTCTAGTGATCTAGGCGGAGACCCCTCCGATGATGAGCCGCCGTCTATGACTTCTGCTTCGCCCTCGGAGGACGACGACCCGGAGGACCCCGAGAACCCAAGTGGGAAGAAGAAGAAGAAGAAGAGGAAGACCCGACGCCCTGAGGGACGCAGGTCTCAGGAGGCTAAGGCTATTGCCACCTCCAAGATCGTGGTAAACCTGCCTGAGTTCATAGGCAAGGACCTCAGCGAGTTCGCTGAGAATTTTGGCCGGTTTATCCGATTGACCGGCCAAACCCACGCTAGTGGACGGGTGAAGTGCGATCTGCTCCTGCAGTGCTGCAAGACCAAGTACCTGGGGAAGCAGGTCAGACAGATCGTGACTAATTCCGCCACCTTTGCCGATGTGTTGGTTGCCTTGGAGAGGCAGTACCCAACCTATGAAACCAACCTCTCCATCAGGGCCGAGATCCAGAACCTGGCCGTGCTGCCCAACAACCCCAAACCTGGCAGGGTCTCTGAGCTGTTGGCTGACCTGGATCACTGGGCTGGACGATTGACGCCCGGTTCCTACAGCAGCGACGACCTGCTTTTCTGGTTGGTGGCTGAGCTCCCTCGAGAGCTGTGGGACGAGTGCCGTTCAACGGCAGAGCGCAAGGCTAGATCCCTCCGCTACGAGGATCTATGTGTACTACTCCTGGAGCTGGCGCTGGAGAAAGAAAGCGACCAGCACCTGAACAACTACCGTCCAGGAGGTGGAGGCTCTGGAGGCCATGGCAAAGGGTACCAAGGATCCAGACCTGGGCGGGGGACTACCCCCAAAGACGCCCATGCCCGTATCATGGAAAACGTCAAGGAGCTCTTCTGGTGTGATGCCACAGACGAGCAGGGCCTGGGATGCAGCGTTCTAGGGCGTGGTGCGGAACCCCTAGTTAGAACGCAATTTCTCGAACACCCACCTACCCTCAATTTTGGGGCAAACCACCTAAAAAAATGGATTCAGCAACCTCAAAAACCCCCCATCCCCTTTCTTTCCCCACTTAACCCTCATCGTAGGGGTGGTTTTTGGGGGGGGGGTCAAACAGTTAGAGCACAGTTAGAACAGAGGAGAGGGGAGCTTGTTTTCGGGGTCGTCAGTGCAGACCCGGCGGGTGTTGTGGGTGAGGGGTTGGGGGAACCAACCATCCGACTGCCCCTTCCCCTTACCCGGTCGGATCCTTACCTCCTGGACACTAATCATGAGGGGGTTGTGGGGCTTCTCCTTCCTCCCCCCAGCCCCCACCCCCCCCCGCATCCTCCTCCTCCTCCTCCACTTCCTCCTCCTCCTCCTCCTGACCCACATAGAGGGTCGTCTTCGTCCCCGCACCCTTCTCGGCATGGGCGGTGACGGACTCCACCACGGCGTCCACATCGTCTGGATGAAGCTGGATCAAAGATCCAGCAACCCCTGGATTTACCTCTAGCAACTCGAAGATGTAGTTGCTGAGAACCAGGGGGTCTCGCTTGTCCGCCATGAAGGGGGACTTATGGACAAGGAGTCCAAAGTCCACACCATGTTCAAAGCGGGTCGCCACAGGGCGCCTCACATTGGCATCACCCATCGTAAACCCCTCAGGACCGCCAAGGCGACGGACCCCAAGGAGCTTTTGATGGTGCTCGCACCAAGCGTGGGCAGCAGCAAGGGCCATTATCAAAGAATATGAAAGCTTTGAGAGCTAAAGCGAAAAGGGGAAACATAAAATGAAGCACGATAACCCACGCGATAACCCACGCGATAACTAGGTTATCGCGCGATAACCCCCGCGATAACCCCCGCGATAACTAGGTTATCGCGCGATAACCCACGCGATAACTAGTGCTCTAACCCCGTTCTAACCCCGCGATAACTAGTTAGAGCACACAAAGATCAAATCGCAAAAAGTGCAAAACGGGCAATATCGAGCAAACGAAACATGGAAGGCACATTGTTGCATCATAGTGCACCCATGTAACATGTGAAATTCCGGGTTCCAACCATATTAACAACACCCAAAATTGGGGGGGTTCCGCACCACGCCCTAGAACGCTGCATCCCACCACCTGCAGCACGCCCCTGACTACGAGCAGCGAGACTGCTTTGTAGTCCAGGGGAAGCAGCAGGAGAAGAACACCGGCGCCAAGGCGAAGCTGCCGGATCATTACAGGTGCACCATCACGTGTGCCTTCTGTGGGAAGAGGAAGCACTACGAGGATGAGTGCTACCACAAGCAGCGCCTATCGGCGAAGCTTAAGGGTGAAGATCCTGGCAAAGGCTCTGGCAAAGGTGGAGGCAAAGGCAAAGGCAACGACTCCGGCAAGGGCAAGTCGAAAGGACGTGGACAAGGGCAAGACAAGAGTCAAGGTGGACGAGGAGGAGTCGCTAACCGCCAGCCAGACAAGGACAACAAGAACACCGACAAGAACGGAGGCATCCCCAACCCTAATCCAGGGGGGAACTCCGAGCCCTCTTGAGGGCCGTCTGGTCCTACCACACGCTCAGAGACGCAGGCCCAGAAAGAACAAGGGGCCAAGCGGGAGCACGAAGGTGGTGATGACGGCAACGCTAAGAAGAGAAGCCGTTTCATTAGGATGACCCGCAAGCTGCGGAACAAGGGGTTCGAGGTGACCTGTCCCGCGGAGTTCTGACAGGGACGCTCTGGTGGCACCCAAGACCTGGTGTTTTGGGTACGTATCCGACTAGGGGGACGTGAATACCTGGGGGTATTGGATACTGGCGCCACCATATCTATAGTGGCCAAGAAAATTTTACCTTGTGGAAACCTGAAGAACACCATGACCACCGCGGCTATATAAATTGGGGATGGACATGTGGTGCACAGCTGCGGGGACTGTGAAGTGGAGGTAGCTATGGGCTCCCGGACTATCGCCCATCGGTTCTCTCTGATGGACATTGAGGCCTTCGACTTTGTATTGGGGAGTGACTTCTTCGTGCAGCACTCCCAGATACAATCCCTGACGCTGCAAGCGCCCTACCTCCTCTATGTGGACCACGGCAGTGGCAGAGAGTCTCTGCCACTGGAGCAGTCTGAAGATACCTCGAGCTACCTGAGGCTATCGAAGGAGGAGCCTTCGAACATGATGGCGGCCTCCAAAACTGAGGACTATCAACTATTTGGGGAAGTCCTAGACCAAGGTCTGAAGGAGTTGGGTTACTCTAGAGAAGACCTCAATGTGGAGTTGTTCGCCAGCGACAAGCAGCATGTACTGGACCTTTACTGCAGCAAGGGGAAGAACTGCAGCTACAAATTTTACTGGCCCTCTTTCGGGATGGCCTACGGGAACCCCAGGTTCAGTGAAATGGGGAAGGTCCTGACCAAGGTGGCCTTGGAACGTTCCCGTATGGTCCTGTGTTCCCCCGATTGGGGAGCCCATGGGGGTAACGAGTACTGGCGAAAGCTCCTGGACAGGCTGACTATCAGCTCTGTTCGGTTACCTGATGAGGCCATCTACGTGCCTCTGGGGCGTAAGACGCCTATTGGGAAACCCGGATGGGGGAGTATGCTCAGCGTGGTGGACGGAGGTCTTACCTCCATTCCCTGGGAGGATCTGGACCCGACTCTGGTCCAGGCTATACAACGAGAAAGCGATGGACTCGCCTTGGGTGACTTGAAGGATCGACTACTACCTCAAGATGCTATTGAGACTATACCCGGAGGAGATGAGTACGTCGTGACTGACACCAACGCCCCCAACTCTCCCTGCCATGTACCTGTTCCGGATGGAGTCTCTGAGTGTGGACTATCCGAGCTACCTAGCTCTATCCACTCAGATGACGAAACTGAGCACGACCCCTTCTTTGTGCAGACCTGTGTGGAAGAAGTGGAGAAAGCCGAGTACTCCGCCCCACTGAAACCCCTACTCTCCATGAGGGTGGAAGACACCCGTGGACGAAGAGCTGGACCCTCGATCCAGGCTAAGGGAGTATGTGGACTCCAAGAGGAAGTTGGTGGCGAAAAAGTTCTGCTACGCTAAGCCTACCCCCCGCTCATGGCCACTGAAGCAAGGACGTATGGGAGATCTATCCCAATTGAAGGAGGACCTCGAACAGAAGATCACCACCTGGCAAAGGGAGGTAGATCTTAAGCTCATGAAGAGCATGTGGGGCGCCCATGTGAGGACCCCAGAGGAGGACGACCTCTCGGAGGAATGTGTATGTGAACCCCCTCGAGCGTGCCTATGTTGCCATCGTCCATCGGAGATGGTTGAACAAGACCTCCTATATGCCTACCAAGGGTTGAAGGACACTACCAAGGGCGAAGAGTCGGTGGAGGATCACCTCCCGACGTCTATTACTCAGGGGGCAAGCAACTTACACTCTCACGAGGACATGGAGGACAAAATCAAGCTATTGGACCCGCGGGTGCAGAAGCTTGTAAGGACCTATCTGGAGGTGTTCGGAGAACTACCCCCTCCAGCTTCATGTGACAAGCTGGTACAGATGGACCTCAAGCTGAAACCCGAGTTTGTGAGTCAGAAGATCCGGAGGAGACCCTATCCAGCTCCTAAAGGGCAGGCCGACGAGATTGAGCGACAGATACAAGAATGTATCGACGCTGGCCTAGTCCTTGAGTACAAGGACGGGGACTACCCCCTACACTGCAGCCCCTGTTTCCTGGTGGCTAAACCTGGGTCTACAGCCAAACGGCTGGTAGTGGACTACGGAGAGCTGAACAAGAAACCGTTGAACCACTGCGGGTCCATTCCTAATATGGAGTCTACCCCTGAGAAGATAGCCTCCTGTCGCTAGAAGACCAAGATGGACAAGAGGAGCGGATTCTGGCAAGTGGACCTGACGCCCAACGCTCAGGAGCTACTGGCCTTCATCACCCCTCAGGGGAGGGTGTTCAAGTGGAAGGTCATGCCGTTTGGCGTGGCCAACGCACCCGCTCTATTCCCAGAGCTGATGAACAAGATCTTGTCCATCCTACGAAGGAGACCTAAGGTGCAGGACCTTATATCCCGTGGGGCCCAGATGGAAGCTCACATCGACGATGTATGCCTCGGGACCAATACCCAGGAGGACCACCTAATCCTCTTGGGTGAGTTCTCTGCGGTCTGCCAGGAGAACCACACACAACTCAAGCTGGAGAAGTGTGAGTTCATGCAGGAGACCATGCAGTACCTGGGGTTTGACGTTGGCTATGGGTGGTGGACCCCAGCGGCCTCTAAGGCCAAACCCCTGATGGATGCTAAGGTACGACACGAAGACCCCAAGAAAGGACTTCATGATGTACGCAGTTTCATTGGGGCGTGCAACTTCTATCGCCGCCATATCAAAAACTTCACCTACACCAGCGCCATTCTGACGGACTTGATCAAGAAGAGTACTACTTGGCGCTGTGGCCCACAAGAGCAACAAGCGTTTGACGAGCTCAAAGACAAGGTGGCCAACGCTAAGTGCTTGGGCGTGCCTAGGGCACAAGGGGAGATTATCCTGGTGACCGACGCCAGCAATGTGGGCGGTGGTGGAACGTTGTTCCAATGGCAAGCACTAGAGAAGGAGGAGTTCGACTCGGCCATTTCCCAATGGGGGACGGAAGGTCTCAACCGAGATGGAACCCTCAAGCACAGCTACCCTGACGACAAGTGGGTCCTAGTACCTCTGGGCCACTGGAATCGGAAATGGAACCAGGCCAGGGGAAACTACTCCACTCATGAGCAGGAATTGCTCGCGGGTATGCTACTGCTATCCTCACAAGCACGACTGTTGGGGAGTAACCCTGTGGTCTGGCTGTGCGACCAAGAACCGGCCCGCAGTTCCCAGAAGGGCCCCCCACCTGAGAAGGCCAAGCTACGACGCTGGTGGACCTACCTCAGTCAACTACGGCTGACGGTACACCATATCCAGGGAGTGAAGAACGAGTGTGCAGGCTACATCAGCCGCAACAACTTCGACGCCCTGATTGGTGCCCGGTCTGAAGCGCTGGCTAAGGAGGCGTTCAGCCGTATCGACGTCCCCTTGGACCTCAACATGACGATGATACGCCCCCTGGATGGACTCCAACAATCGGAGTACCTGAAGGAGTTTGGGGATATCTACAAGCGCCTGGAGAAACGCCTTGAACCCCTCCTGGTCAACCAAGATCAGTGGAAGAGGGACAAGAGCTACCTCTGCCACGAGGACCGCATCGTGGTGCCTAGTGACAGAGTCCCAGCGCTGCTGAAGTGGACCCATGAGTCCAGCGGTCATGCGGGTGCTGACCGTACCCTGAGGCTGTTCAAGCAGTGGTCGCACACTACGTGGACTGACGATCAACTGCGGAAAACCCTCCAGCCTATCGTGGACAAGTGCCTGTGCAGGTCCTGCAAACCAGGGGATATCAGGGACAGAGGTCTCTACTCGACCCTGCCCATCCCTCACTGTGCTAACAGTGTTCTATACGTGGACTACACGGAGATGCCGAAGTTCGGGGGCTATGACTTCGCCCTCGTGGTAACCTGTGGGTTGACCAGGTTTACCAGGGTGTTCCCATGTACCAAGCACATTACCGGGGAGGAGACTATCAAGATACTCCTGGAGGAGTGGTTTTGTGTCTATGAGGCACCCAAGGAGATCAACTCCGATGAGGACGCACGAGTACGCTCAGATACTGGTTGGTACAAGAGGGTCCTGAGATCCCTCAATGTCCAGCCCTACGTGCTCATTTGGATCAGGTACTTCACACAGTGGTTTTACCCGGTTTAACCCGGTTGAACTCGGAAGGGGCGCGGTTGAACCGCTGAACCGCGGTTGAACCGCGGTTGAACCACCGCCAGCGCTGGCGGTGGCGGCTGCGCCAGCGGCGCGCGCGTTTCTGAACAAAATATTTGCATAACCGCCTGAAACTGACGCGTGACAAAGCTTTTTTTAAAAAAATTAAAAAATGTCCCAGCCCTGGCTGCAAGTAGTGAACGACCACTACTAAAGAAGGTCCCTACCAGGACCGGCCCCCGCTGTGCCCCTTCCGCCTGTAACCCCTGCTGATTTACTCCGTATCAACGATTGCATTCCTCAATTTCCAGGGTCCAAATCCAAAAATATAGAAAATAAAATCCTCCTTCAACCCTGAATAGCAACCAGATCCCACAAGTACAGCAATAACCCAATTCACAATCCAAATCAGGCTGCGGGCTTTCGTTCAGCACACCGGTATTCCCACGGTGGCGGGCATGTACAAGAATTGCACCAAGGAAGAAAGCCCTGAAATTGGCATATGAACACAAATAAAGCAAAGTTGGGGAAAGAGGTAAACATACACATTCACAGCCATAAACCCTTCATTCCCTGAACTCAAGACCTTCCCTTGACTCACCAACATATTGCCCTGAACCAGGCCAGATGAGATGGCTGAATGCCATGTGTCACAAGTCACTGCATAAACCCCAAAAATGTGTTCACTCCCAAGCCTATAAATCCTAGCCCAATAGGGGAGGTGGCGTGCCATGGCCTAGAGTGGCACTCAGGATCATGCCCTACCCTGACATAACGTTGGTTGGACTTGGAGTCAATTGGGCTTGGAGAAATGACCTATGAGTTTGAACTCATAACATGCCAAAAAACTGCCAATTCACACCATATTGGCCATATATCACATATATGCTCAAAATCGAAGTTACCACATATCCGAATGCTCAAAGCATGCATTGAATCGAAGTCTAATGTTCATGGAGGATATAGACCAAAGGTCAATGCCCATGTACATCCCCAATTTACCCTCGAAACCCCTTCGGATATGGGCGCCACGCACTGCCCAAGTCAGCCCATGATCTTGAGACCAATTCTTGTAATCCTTCGTGCGCCAAGCCAAATGGAGTACGCGATCCGGCATATGGTGGTGTTCAACTCCAAAGCATATGCCAACATATGAACAACATACCATGGTTCGACTCTCCATAGGCTTCTTGCTGTTTGCTGACCAGGTAAGTACACAAAACGCAAAAATGAGCAAAAATTGAGGTCAAAAACATGAAAATATGACCAAATACAAAGTTGTCATGATAGTATATCTCTATGCTCACCCATGATATCCGCTCATGATTCAATACACAAATGATTGGAACCATTTGCGAACAATTCCCCCACTTGGATCCCCAATCGGGCGCATGGAGATACCTTCGCCACTAATATCTACATGCCCCATGAAAATGGGAGTGCACCCATGGATCTCTTTGTCAAACATACCATGAGCAATACATACGCGGTAGACTTGGTCTAGCGCTTTGAATTCCACAATTGGGACATGGGCAAAGCCCTTGTCACGTATGGCTCCCCATCTCTTCGGCCACACGAATATATATAACATGGGCGTGAGCATATCAAACATATACCATGCATACCACACATACCCTCAAAATATGGCTCCCACCATGATATGCCATGTCCCTCCATTGACATAACTTCACGTTAAAAATACGTAGGAACCCAAGGAAAGTTGCTATGCAACCCCAACACTCATGCGGTACACTCGAAAGTCACAATAAAATGTTCGGTTGCACGTTCCAAGAGTTATATATCACTTTATACCCTCTTGACCATTATCCCTTGCTACACCGGGCATGTGTACACACCAAAGGCGTTTGATGCTTCCTAAATTAACTTGAGACCACGGCGCTTGCAACGCAACCTTCCTTATTCTCTCTCCTCACACTCGCGCGTAGATATGGTCCTTCAAAGTGGTCCCACGATTCACTTTTGTTTCCCTTATATCTCCAAGTCAAATGGGTGGCAAGCTTAAGGGAAACCTGATTCGGGCATAGGGAGAAGAGTATGACCACTCGAAGACGACAAAATCAAGTGCGGCGATGTCGAAGTCGAAAATCCGATTTCGACATCGCGAAAAATTCTGATGAAAATTTCGAGTGTTTATTTAGAGAATTGCGGAAGCAACGAACCCTTGGCTGATGAAATCTGACCCTTCAACGGAATATCCGCCAAAATATCTGGAAATAACAGTTAACCAATCGGTTAACGCAAAATCGCGAGCCAACTGACAGTCGCCGATACATTGACCATCAGAACGAAGGGCTGAAAAATTACGGAAACATTATGATAATAAAACCCTGTTAATTCCTGATATTCCGATATATAAATCTCCGCTGGCGGTGCCTCGGTACTGAATATGGCCGCTCATAGCCGGAATGGCCCAACCTATCACACTATCACATCGGGTTAGGTCAGGTGGATGGGAGAGTATGATATCAGCCAATGGCGGCTTGCCGGCACATAGATACACACCCCAAGTGACCCCAAGATGGCCACGGGGGTCCGAACCGGCTTCACCCCCCTTCTCAGAGCGTTGTATCCGCTCGGAAACCAATGAAGAGAGGACGGGAGGACCCCAATGGGCTCCAACCCCCCCCTCCATGTCCCAAGGACACATGGAGGCCCCACACACGCCGTAGGCGTCCCCCATGCCCCAAGGGAGGGGTGAGGACACTGATAATCAGCGCCCTACGCCATATCCGGTCTCCTCTTGATCTACAACATGGACCAAGGGGATCAAAGATAGAAAAACGTCGTCGGTCGACCTAAATAAGTATACCACAATGCAATATATACGTGGAGATCGAGTGAAGGGAATATATGGCCAATCAAGGCCGAAAAATCCCCGGATGAGCGCCCTCACTTGTCTCCCCATTCACAGAAACAAACAAAATGCCAAGGGGGATCCATTACGGTGCTACAGCAGCAACCAAATGGACCAATACGTCCTTGACATCCAAAGAAATACCCTTTTTCTTTAGGTAGTCCATCCAGACCGTGGTATACCTCGGCACGAAACTGCTCGGAGGCTCCCACGAGTCCCTGGATGCGGCGAATCCCTTCCAACGGACCTTGTAAAGCCTCCCCCCAGGCGTCCCCGGGTCCGGCTTGTCCGCCAGGATCTTCTCCGCGGTGAAATCGTCGTCCTCACCCTCATCGTCCGAGTCCACATCGCCGGCCGTGAACTCGAAGGTGACGGGACGTCCGCTGGGGTCGGGTGCTCGGGGACGAAGCTGGGTGTGGTCGCGGTCCAGGATCTTGTTATCCCCCACACGAACCGCATACACATCCTGCCCGACCTTCCGCACGATTACCCCCGGCACATACCAGGACGCCTGCCGATGCCTGGACAGGACATCCTTGTGGTGCCGCTCCACCCTCACGGTGTCTTGGAGAGCATACTTCTGGACCTTTCCCTGCTTGAAGTACTTGGCCCTCTTGTCATGCTCGTCCTGAAGTGCCTTGCACACCTTGGCCGCCATGTCGTCCGCCTCAGACATCATAGCGTTCGCATCCCGGGCCACCTTGCCATGGTTCATCCACGGGAGAGTGCGTGACACTCAATCCCGTAGGAACAGGATGCGATGGGGCGACAGTCCAGTGGGCCCCGGAAGGTTGTGATACGCTTGGAGCACTCTCCACAGCGAGTTATACCAGTTCCGGCCCGGTTCGTCAATGTGCAGCTGGCGGAACTTCTCGAACATCTGCCGCCCGGCCACTTCAGCACGGCCATTCGACCGGCTGTGGTAAGCCACTGTCTTGGCGTGCCGAATCCCCATGTGCTTACACATCGTCTTGAACCACGTCCCCACGAATTGACTGCCCCGATCGCTGCAGATGACAGCTGGGACATCAAAGATCGTCAGCCAATGCCTGATCATGGCATTAGCGACGGTCTTGGCCTGCAGCCCCACTCCATGCTTGTCCTTCCTGTCCTTCTTCTTGGACTTCTTGCCCGGGACTGCCACGATATACCCGCTGTGCCTGTCCACCGCCAGGATGACACAGTCGTAGGTCTCTCCTTCCACGGTGACCTCAGGCATGGTGAACACATCCATGGCCACGGACCGCATAGGGGCCTCCGGTATAGCCGTGTACACCGGGTTGCCCGCTGTGGAGTGGTTGGGGCTCTTCGTGGCCCGACACACGGCACAGTCGCTGCAGTACCTATCCAGGATGGCGTAGTACCCCGGAGGGAACTTGAAACGCCACTCCAGGTCCTGCTGCATCTTGTCTCGGCCAGGGTGCATGAGCTGGGCGTTGTGCCAATGGTCAATGAGCTCCTCCACCCGGTTCTCGGGCACCAGCAGCTTGTCCTTGAGGAACAACTTGTCGCCATCCTCGGTCAAGCCCTCAGGCCACTCGTCGTCCGACGGGGCGCTCACGGCATTCCAGTACTTGCTCCAGTGCTCGGATGCCGCGTAGTCATCCGACCAGTCCTCTGTGAGCACCGACCTGACTAGCTCTACAGGGGCCACCATCCATTGCTCGAGGGTTTCCTCCCGAATAGCTTGGACTCGGGCGCCCCGGAACTTGGCCAGGTCTGTACGGTTTGCCATCACCACAAAACACTTGACCCCTTCTTGCTCCATGACCTTCTCCATCTCGATGATGCGCTTGGCCTCCTCGGTCTCCTCGGCGTCGCCATGGCTGGATATGTCCATCCACGCCTTGCCCGCGGGGTAGGCCCAGCGACTGAGGCAATCTGCCACAGTGTTGTCCTTCCCCGGGACGTACACGACGCTGAGGTCGAACTTGGCGAACGTCTCGTACCACCGGGCCCTCCTTGCCGCCGGTCCCGAGGGGGTGACAAAGTGCTCCTTGTGCCAGCTCTGCAAGGACTGATGGTCTGTACAGACCACCACCGGTTGCAATCCGATGTGGCCAGACCACTTCCTGAGCGCACAAACAATGGCGTACGTCTCCTTCTCCCTCGCGGTCCAGGTGCGGCGTTGGCCCTCGGCCAGGATCCGGCTCCAGAACGCCACGGGTACATGTGACCCGTCGTCTCGGATCTGCTCGAGGACTGCCCCCACAGCATAGTCCGAGGCGTCCGTCCGTAGCACGAATCCCTTGTCCGGGTCCACCAGGAATAGCCCCAGTTGCCCCAGGAGTCGCTCCTTCAGGCGGCTGAACGCATCTTCGGCCTCAGGGGTCCAAGCAAGCTTCTTCTTGCTCCCCTTACGGCCATCGAACTTGCCCACTTGCAGCATCTTGTGCAGCGGCCCCGACAGTTCTGCATACATCCGGACATAGCCCGAATAGTAGTTGCAGAACCCAATGAAGGACCGGAGTTCGCTGATGGTCTGGGGCTTCTCCCAGTGGTGCAAGGACGCCAGCTTCCCAGGCATGGGACGGCGTTGCCCGTGACCAACCACGTGACCCGCGAACTCCACTTCCTTCACGAAGAGTGAGGCTTTGGTGGGCTTGCACACCATGTTGTGCTTGTCCAACTCGCTGAACACTCGGCGCAGATCCTTCTCATGCGCGTCGATGAGCTCGTCCTCAGTCATGTTCTCCGTACCGGACCCGATGATGATATCGTCCACGAAGGGTTCGGCACAGTCCCGGACAGGACCGAGTAGGTCCTCCATCATGCGCTGGAAAGCGGCGTTGCCATTCTTGGCGCCCATAGGCACCACTTTCCACTGCATGGGCCCCAGCGGCGTCGACATCGCTGTGCAGGGCCTGGAGTCCGGGTGTAGCGGCATCTGGTGGTAACCGTGTTTCAGGTCCAACACCGTGAAAATCCGCTTTTTCTGTTGCTTTTGGAGGATGGAGTCGATCAGGGGAAGCGAGTACGAGTCGTGCTCGGTCTGCTCGTTCAAACCTCTGTAATCAACCACCAACCTCCACTCGCCCTTCTCCTTCTTGGGCACGATGAAGGCTGGGCTGGCCCACTCACTGTCGGAGGGTTCGATCCATCCCCGCTCAATGAACTCGGCCAACAGCTTCTTCATGGCCTCGGCCCGATTGCCCTGAAGTTGGTACTCCCGATGACGATAGATCTTCGGGTTTGGCTTCAGCTTGATCTTCGCTGTACCAAACCTCCCACGATCTGGAGGGTTCTTGTTGGCGACGCCACTGAATAGCCGCGGATAGGCCTTGATCAGCCTCTCCTTCAGCTCGGCGACCTTCGGGTTCTCCTGGGCCTCTTCAGCCGCTTGCTTCGGTATCGATACAACCGAACGCACTGCGGTATAGGCCTCTTCCGGGTCCGAATCCGACTTCTCCTCGTCCGATATGCCGTCTTCATCGTCGTGGGTTGCACTTCCCACCGATAATCCTCGAAAATTTGCGGCCTCGGGCTGGTGACTGTCGCTGTCGGCACCCATTCTTGGAAAATCTCATGTTGGTGGGTCCGACCCAACCGGACCATCGTATTGGTCCGCGATGTGATCCATGACCCTCGCCACGAACTCGTCCTTCTCGTACTTGCCGGTGACCAACATCTTGTCATCCCACCAATGCGGAGATGTGACCATGGCTCGCTTCTTCTTGGCTGCCACACGGTCGTGCATCCCCATCCGCATGTAGTTGACGACGTTGTCGATCTCGGCGTGGGACAGGACGTCAATGCCATCAGTAGGCTGATCTGTCCCCTCCTTGGGCTCAAACATGACCTTCATGGGCACCGCCTCCACCCTACGGATGAATGCTTCATCACCCGTGGGCTGGGCTTGCGCCCCATCCACCAGGAAAGCCTTGGTACCCCACGCTTGACCCGGGGAGGGCATTGATACACCCTTGGCGTCGATGAACAACTCCTCCTCTGGCCCGAATGACATCTCGTTCAGGGTGATGGAGTCCAGCGTCGACTTGAGACCCTTCAGCGGACATGGGGTGGATCCTATGCCGGTTATGACCAGGATCCCCTTCGCCCTATCCGCGATGATCTTCTCCACCGTACGTCTGGTGTTGTCCAGGGAGCCATGCCAATACATGGGTCCCCACTCCTTCAAACCCCAATGCCTGTGCCAGGCTGAGTCTCCTCGATGCCAATGCCTCCTACACTTCCGCAGAAGTGGGGCCTCCCGGGAAGCGAAGACGTCTGTCTCGGGCGCTTCGGCTCCCAGGGTCTGGATCATCCTGTCGTACACCTGCGGCGCCATTCCATACTCCGTGAGCTGAACTCCGCGGTCTCCTCTGGACTTGGCACCCACAGCTTGCACCGCTTGGACGATCCGATCCTCCTCCTCAGCATTCCATTGGGATGATCCGCATGCATAGTCCGTGGATAGCCATGTTAGGCACTCATCATCCTCCCGGACCAGCGTTGCACGATGGGGAAGGGCTCCAATGGCGTTGGTCACCATGAAGTCATACCCCATGATCATATCCCAATCGGTAATGTCGGCCACATAGAAGTTCCCGGATAGAGTGCTTCTCTTCGCCTGATCAGGGCGGTTCAAGCGCTCATGCTCCCAGAATTCCATACTGATAGTGGCCTCATGGGTGCCACCACCCATGATCTCTCCGTTGGCGACCTTCAGGCGGACCGGTCTCCGGCTGGGCTGCAGGAATTCCTCCTTGAACAACCCCCTCCGGACCAGGCTCACCTGGGCACCCGTATCCACCAACACATCCACCATCTTCTCCTCTCGTCCGCACCGTACTCGCACTTTCAAGTGCAACTGCCGCTCGTCGCCATGAGGTGTATGGACGACTCTCACGGCATGCAACTCTAGCACGTCCGGGTGCATCAGGACTTCAAGGGTATGGTCACGGATGGTGTAGATCTTGGGTTGGTCCTGCCCGTCCACGGGGCTCTCCGTGGTCGCTCCTTCCTTCTTGCCATGTCCCGTACCCACATGTACTTCCCTTGGCAGGGCGCTCCAGGGGTTGGGAGTGGCGAAACTCAGTGGTTTTGGCTCTTCCGGAGCCTTCTTCGGCACCCGATGTGCCTTCGCTTTCTCTGGGATTCCACTGATTTTCGGAGGAGAGACCTCCGAGGTCCCACTCCCGTGGGGGCTCCTCTAGACTTGGCTTCCCGCAGCCCCTTCCGGCTGCGACCCGCCAGGACTTTGTCCACCACGTTGCTGGGCTTTGAGTTCCTCCAACGTCCGCAACATGTCCTCAGCAACCTCCTCGATCGACTTCACTCGTCGGTCTTGGCCAGGTCCACCACCATAGCCTCTTCCTCCGCCTTTTCCTTGGCCTTTGCCTTGGCCTTTTCCCCCGTCTCCGCCCTTCGCCTTGCAGTCGGAAATCCGCTGCTCCTTGGGCTTCTTCTCGGGGTGGGCTGCGAAGTAGGCCTTCTTGTCCGCCTCATACACCTTGCACTGACGGTGGTCATGTGCATGGTTGTTTCCCTTGCCATAACAGACCCAGCACCCGTCGTGCTGAGATCTGTACTCCCGGAACGAGAGCGGTGGGTTCCCGATCCTCCTTGGCTCTTTGCCCTTCTTGGGTCCCACCTGGCTCCATCTGGACCGATCCTGCCCATGGTTCTTCACGTTGTGTGCCACGAACGCGAAGAAATGGGCCTCCTCGTGATCCCCCCGGGACCAGTGGTCTTGGCCACTTCTACTTCCATCCTCCGCGGAGTTGGCCGTGTCCTCCTGGATCTCCCGATGATGGCGGTCGTCTCGGTGTCCTCGTTGTCCATGACCGTGTCGATCCTGCACGTGGGCCTCGTTCTTCGCATTGATCTTCAACTCCACCGTGATGTACTTCACGATTTCGTCAAGGCTCATGCGGGCGAAGATGACTTGCATCCTCAGCGGCTCCCCGCGCCTCCACTCCACGTTGTTGAGGCGCAGCAACCTTTGCCCCATGGAGTCCCCGAATACCTCCACGTACACGGCGTTCTTCAGGCCCAACATCCGGTTGGGTTCGCCCAGGTTCCTCCTGAAGAACTCCATGATACCCGCATGGGTATCCTCCGCCGCCATGATCCTCACCGCCACGCGCTTCTTCGCCCTCTTCTTCTCCTCGTCCTCCACTCTCCTCTTCCAGTTGCCGGGGAGGACGTCCTTCAGCAAGTGGCGGATCTCACTGGCCTCGTTCCAGTCTTCCACCAACTTGAGGCATCTGCGGTACTTCCGCAGATACCGGTTCCACTCCCGGACCCGCAACTCACCGCGGTCCAGCGGCAGCGGAATGGACCACAGGTCCTCCAGCTTCTGGTTAGGAGCGTCCACCCGCTCCTCATCCTCCAACCACTGGAGGCAGGCCTGCTCCGTCCGGATCAATCCTTCCCGGATCTGATCCCGCAGCTCCTCCTTCAGATCCTGCGCCAAGCGGTGTGGGAATGTCCGGCATACCAACTTGTCCCGCGGCGCTCCCCGCATCTCGCCGACGACCTCCTCGGCGAAGTCCTCCCAGTCCAGGATGAAGTCATCCAGGTTGGACGGGTTCCCGTCGTAATAGGGGTTTTTGATTCCCCTGAGGTCGTCGATCCTGATGGCGTCTCCGACGTCTCCAGCCACCACTCCACCGAGACGGATACCACCTGTGGCCGGGGGGTGTGAGTACACTCCCCGTACATCCCTCTCCTCCATGGAGTGCGGTCCAGTTGGGCCTGAACCCGTGGGGTTTGGAATGCGGGAAGGATTTGCTCCATCGGCCGTCCATATCCCCGTATTGGGATCCTTCGCCCACAGGTTTCCGCTTGGATGGCCTCGACCATGTTCGTCGGCACTTCCCATGGTTCGCCCCTGCATGGTCTGGTTCTGGATCTCGATCTTCTCTTCCGCATAGACTGCCATATTCGTCGTGAGCGGTACATCCTGGGCGGCATGGGACATCTGTACCGTCAGGCTCCTCGGGTCCGTGGTCACGTGCCCTTCCCGCATGGACCCAGCCGGTGCCGTGTGTTCCCCGAGCATTGTGGATTCGCTGAACAGGGGAACATACGGCAGCGCACCCGGGTCAACACGCGGAGGCGCGTATGGTGCCTCTGCAGGGCCGCCCATGGGTTTCTCCATGGCGCTCCTGAGGGTTTTAACCTGCTCCACCAGCTCTACCGCGGCCGGCTTTGCCGGGAGCTCCGGACCCGAGGCGAGGGGCTGTCGCTCCTCTAGCCTTCTCAGGCGTCCCGACATGTCCTCCACTAAGTGGAGGAGGCTGTCCACCACTTGCTGCTGCTTCTGCAGGGCCAGCTCCAGATTCTCCCGGTACCGGGCCTGATCCGCTCGCAGCTCCTCCATGTGGTTCTCCGCGGCCGACTGATCGTCCAGGATCCCCGCGACGTCCTGGTCTAGGGCATCCTTGGCGTTGTCCAGGCGGTCAAGGTGATGCACGATGGCGTCCATCCCCATCTTCGGGTACTTGCCCATGAGGAAGGACACGTGCTCACAGTGGCACGCAGCGTGCTTTCCGCCGGATTCAGCGCAACCCGCGGTTCCCGGCACCTCAGACTCATCGCCCATGGGCGTATCGCCTATGGCGTCCGTCTCTGGTCCCGTGTGCCGGGGCACAGGTGCCGTCCGGGCCCTGGCTGGCCTCTCCAAGCCCTCGGCGTCGTGCTGCAGGGCGGGCTCGGGGGCTGTATGCGCCCTGGCGATCGGCACGGACATCTCCGGCTCCGAAGGTGGCTCGTGGGCTGTCCGATAGCCCTCGGAGTGCCCCTCGGATTCCCACAGCCTGACCGGGCTGGGGTCCGTGTCCATAGCCCCGGCGTCCCTTGCCGCGGACTTGGGTGACCCGCGCTTCCGGTAGCGCCGGGCCCGTCCTCCACTGCTGCCTGAATGGCAAGCCTCATCAGAGTCCTCCGCGGCGGAACGGAGGTTGCATGCCTTTCGGCAGCGACGCTCACACATGGAGACCAGGTCCTCCATGTCACGTCCTCCTCTTCCCGAGTGTCGTTCTTCTCTTCGGGCTTCAACTTCCGGAGTTCGCCATGCTCTTGAACGTCTCGGTCCTTCTATGGCTCCAATCTCCGGCGTGGTCTCCACCGAGTCCACAATACGCACCCGGGGCGTACTTGGGCAGGGCTCATAAGGGCCCAAGTCCCCGGGTCGGCGGTTGGTAGGGGCAGCAGGTAAGCCTCTGCTACCATAAAAAAGGTCCCTACCAGGACCGGCCACCGCTGTGCCCCTTCCGCCTGTAACCCCTGCTGATTACCTCCGGATCAACGATTGCATTCCTCAATTTCCAGGGTCCAAATCCAAAAATATAGAAAATAAAATCCTCCTTCAACCCTGAATAGCAACCAGATCCCACAAGTACAGCAATAACCCAATTCACAATCCAAATCAGGCTGCGGGCTTTCGTTCAGCACACCGGTATTCCCACGGTGGCGGGCATGTACAAGAATTGCACCAAGGAAGAAAGCCCTGAAATTGGCATATGAACACAAATAAAGCAAAGTTGGGGAAAGAGGTAAACATACACATTCACAGCCATAAACCCTTCATTCTTTGAACTCAAGACCTTCCCTTGACTCACCAACATATTGCCCTGAACCAGGCCAAATGAGATGGCTGAATGCCATGTGTCACAAGTCACTGCATAAACCCCAAAAATGTGTTCACTCCCAAGCCTATAAATCCTAGCCCAATAGGGGAGGTGGCGTGTCATGGCTTAGAATGGCACTCAGGACCATGCCCTACCCTGACATAACCTTGGTTGGACTTGGAATCAATTGGGCTTGGAGAAATGACCTATGAGTTTGAACTCATAACATGCCAAAAAACTGCTAATTCACACCATATTGGCCATATATCACATATATGCTCAAAATCGAAGTTACCACATATCCGAATGCTCAAAGCATGCATTGAATCGAAGTCTAATGTTCATGGAGGATATAGACCAAAGGTCAATGCCCATGTACATCCCCAATTTACCCTCGAAACCCCTTCGGATATGGGCGCCACGCACTGCCCAAGTCAGCCCATGATCTTGAGACCAATTCTTGTAATCCTTCGTGCGCCAAGCCAAATGGAGTACGCGATCCGGCATATGGTGGTGTTCAACTCCAAAGCATATGCCAACATATGAACAACATACCATGGTTCGACTCTCCATAGGCTTCTTGCTGTTTGCTGACCAGGTAAGTACACAAAACGCAAAAATGAGCAAAAATTGAGGTCAAAAACATGAAAATATGACCAAATACAAAGTTGTCGAGATAGTATATCTCTATGCTCACCCATGATATCCGCACATGATTCAATACACAAATGATTGGAACCATTTGCGAACAATTCCCCCACTTGGATCCCCAATCGGGCGCATGGAGCTACCTTCGCCACTAATATCTACATGCCCCATGAAAATGGGAGTGCACCCATGGATCTCTTTGTCAAACATACCATGAGCAATACATACGCGGTAGACTTGGTCTAGCGCTTTGAATTCCACAATTGGGACATGGGCAAAGCCCTTGTCACGTATGGCTCCCCATCTCTTCGGCCACACGAAGATATATAACATGGGCGTGAGTATATCAAACATATACCATGCATACCACACATACCCTGTTTGGAAGCCCTCTGTGTGTTACCAATTTGGTCAGCAAGTTGTTTCCATAGGCGTTTTGTCGTGCCGTTTGTGCAAAAAAAGGTGAACAAGTCGTCCACCAGCTGTTGGTCCCCCCACCCGCTGTAGTGAAGCCGGTTCGGACCCCCGTGGCCATCTTGAGGTCACTTGGGGTGTGTATCTATGTGCCGGCAAGCCGCCATTGGCTGATATCATACTCTCCCATCCACCTGACCTAACCCGATGTGATAGTGTGATAGGTTGGGCCATTCCGGCTATGAGCGGCCATATTCAGTACCGAGGCACCGCCAGCGGAGATTTATATATCGGAATATCAGGAATCAACAGGGTTTTATTATCATAATGTTTCCGTAATTTTTCAGCCTTTCGTTCTGATGGTCAATGTATCGGCGACTGTCAGTTGGCTCGCGATTTTGCGTTAACCGATTGGTTAACTGTTATTTCCAGATATTTTGGCGGATATTCCGTTGAAGGGTCAGATTTCATCAGCAAAGGGTTCGTTGCTTCCGCAATTCTCTAAATAAACACTCGAAATTTTAATCGGAATTTTTCGCGATGTCGAAACCGGATTTTCGACTTCGACATCGCCGCACTTGATTTTGTCGTCTTCGAGTGGTCATACTCTTCTCCCTATGCCCGAATCAGGTTTCCCTTATGCTTGCCACCCATTTGACTTGGAGATATAAGGGAAACAAAAGTGAATCGTGGGACCACTTTGAAGGACCATATCTACGCGCGAGTGTGAGGAGAGAGAATAAGGAAGGTTGCGTTGCAAGCGCCGTGGTCTCAAGTTAATTTAGGAAGCATCAAACGCCTTTGGTGTCTACACATGCCCGGTGTAGCAAGGGATAATGGTCAAGAGGGTATAAAGTGATATATAACTCTTGGACCGTGCAACCGAACATTTTATTGTGACTTTCGAGTGTACCGCATGAGTGTTGGGGTTGCATAGCAACTTTCCTTGGGTTCCTACGTATTTTTAACGTTAAGTTATGTCAATGGAGGGACATGGCATATCATGGTGGGAGCCATATTTTGAGACAAAAAGGGCTACAAAAAAAGCTTTCACAGGATCCGACGGTGTGCGCCTCATTTTGGACCTTGGGATGCCGAAGCGAAGGTATGTGACATAATGCACACATGCCTACAAGTGGTTCAACGGGGTTCAACGGTGCGGTTGAACCCTTATCACAAATGAACAATTGTGATTGTGCTTCATGACAACGTTTGCACGGCAAAATAATCACTTAATGTTCCCCAAAGCATGAACATATGAGTTGCAACGTGTTGCCCGCGTCACAAATGTGAATACCTTGTGGTTTGTACCATTGGACGCTTTTTGGTGCCATGAAGGCAACCCATTCAACCGCCGGTTCAACCGCGCACTTTATCCCAATTTCTCGGTTCAACCGTCCCTAGGTACAAGAAGCTTATTTCGTGGGCCGATGCCAAAGAGAAGAAAACCCGTGCAAGCACCGTCCCATGGACACATTGCTTTCCGTCGTATGCAACGATGGATAAAGCTTGGTCCTCGTTAAGTAAGAGACAAGTACTAAAAACGACCATAAAGGATGGAAGAGTTGGGGTTCGTTGGGATGTGGATGATTGGATACAATATATAGGTGATCAAAGGGATGTGCTAGAAGAAATGCACATCCCAATATTTAGGGATGATCACCCCTATGTACTTATAGTGCGTGGTGATGGGCTTCCATGTGGAGCAAGGTCATGGTGCCAAATTGCATGTGGTTTTGCAAACCACATGCAAAAAGCACGAACTTTGCTCTACAATTGGACCCTTGACCTTGCTCTCGTAAGTGAGCATGAAACGGATCTTGTGCGTGTCCTCTTTGGAGAGACACTAAAAAAAATACAACAAATTATTGACCGTGGCTACATGTTGCTCCGAGGGTTTTGGGTGCAAACGGTTGTCATTATTGGAGGCGATAGCCCTTGGCTTCGTCATATACTTGGTCTATCAACATTTTATGAAATTGGTTCAATTTATTCTTTTGCGACATGGTCTAGGGAGAAAGAAAGATGGGTGGGGTGTGAATGGCGACGAAGTACAAGACTTGAAGCAAAATTCCTAAAGTATAGGAAACAAGGAGTTAGTTGTGTTGGTGCAAAAGGGTGCATCGAAAGTCCATTATTGAGAGTGGATGACCGTATAGGGTGTGTCATCATATGTGTTCTTCATCTTGTGATACAATGTGGTGAATACTTAACAACGTTTGTGCGCACACGAGCCACAATGTTGACGGTACCACAACGATCCAAGGTTCAAAGCCTCCTAAAGGACGCTAAGACCAATGTTTCTTTGAAAGGCCGGTCCTTCCCCGATGGGGAAGAGACATGGCACTTGTTTGCCAATTGGTTGCCCATTGCAAAGAGTTTGCGTCTAACACCACATGTCACCACTACCGTTGAGGACATGGGGAAATTGCTAACCGCTATCTATCGGTGGACATATGATCCATTCGTCCAAGGCTGTGCACAAATTGCAAAGAGGTTTCAAAACACTATATGTCCCCATAAACGATCCCCCTACTTGCTTTGGCTCCGCAACGAGGGCGAAAGCGATCAGGGCAGAATCGGCGCATGCGTCAGCTCTGGAGGTGCGCACGGTTGAACCGGTGAAGTGTAGTTCAACCGCACGCTTGAACCGCCTGAACCACGGTTTCACTGTTTTTTCCTTTTTGCAGAGCCTGGATCAAGCCCAACAACGACGACTGGCGGTTGAGGACACGCGCAAACAGCTGCGACAGCGGTTCGGATGGGCGGCCAACACGCCGATTCGATGGGTCATTGTGGACGGTCCTGATGGCGAGCCACGTCTGGCCGTGGGTACCCCGAGGAAAGCCACGAAAGGGACCCCCCGGCCCAAAAAGGGGGAAGAATTGGTCTTCCTTCCCCCACAGTGGGAGGAGGAGGGCGATGCAGCTGGGACAACGTGGCCAGTTATTGCAGTCAAGGACAGCACAAGCTTCAGTAACCCCCACGCTGCCGAGGAGGCGTTGAAAGAGCGCCGCGCCCAGAAACAGGAAGCGATCGATGAGGAGGGCAAGAAGACAATGGAGGAATCCCCCTCGTACAGTCCACTCGAGGAGAAGGAGGTCACTCCCGCGCCGGGAGCTGAAGCGGAAAAGGACAGTGACAATGGGGTTCCTGTGCCGACGCCGCCCGTGATTCCAGAGCCAAAGGACACTGAGAAGCACATTCCTGTGCCTAGTCCGCCGGAGGTGCCAGAGCCAAAGGAGAGTGAAGAACAGGTGGTCAAAGAGGAAAAGGTGGAGTCTGCTGGTCCAGGGGTGCAGGAGCACCAGCACAGTGGGGAGGACTCGCCTGCAGCCCCGGTTGGGCAAGAGGACATTGAGGAGGTTGGTGGAGCGCCGAAGGACGAGGAAATGCCTGCATGTAAGCAGGAAGATAACGAAGAGGCAGCCCCAGAGGTTGGTGCACCAGTGCCTCACGTGAAGGAAGAGCCACTCCCGAACGACTGACTTTTTACGTGCCTCAAAGGAATGAGGGGGTGGCAGTGGCCGGGAGGACATGGAGCACGGTACCGTAGGCAGTTGTGGGGGGCCGTAATGGTGCAGGGGCATCACCGTGTGCAAGTTGCAGTGCAAACAGGGAGAGATCCGGACCTGGTCCGGCGCGTGAACGCACACATCCGAAGTGTACTCCCCCAACTAACCTACACTGCGCTCGCAGTGGTCCATGCGGTGGGCGATCACCCCATGCTTGTACATACGCATCCAAAGGATGACAGTCCCCTTACGGGGGAAAAAGCCCTGGGTGATTTTGTGGGGGGGGAACTGTTTACCAGTGCCCTACTTTGTGCAAATGGGCCTTCTCGTCCTGCATGGATACGTTGGGGGCGTGATTTATTATGGGGACACATTGTGGATCCTCGATATGGGGTCATGTTTAACGCTCTTAGGCCCCAGGTGCCTCTGGCATGGTCTGGACAGCGCATTGTGCTCGTACCGTACACAGGCATTGCATGGGGACGTCTGCCTGTGGCGATGCAGAACGAACTGGTCACGTTTGGCTTCCCAAGGTGAAGATGTGTTTTTTGTGTAGCGCTTCGTGCAACAGCGGTTGAACCGGTGAAGCCGGTGCAACCGCGCGCCTGTCCAGCGGTTGAACCACCTCGAAAGCCGGTTACATTTTAGTGCAATCTATGAGGAAACAAGCTTCTGACAATCAAGTGTAGGCTTGCATGTAATTGTTGTTCACTAAAAAGGGTCCAAAGTCCTAAGGGGAATCCAAACAAGGCGCAGGGGTGTATGTCACCACGCCTAACGAAAAGTTGATGGTGAAGCCGTGCGGTTTCACCAATACAGCCGCCGCCACTGGCACCTACAACACCACCGCCGTGAAATATGATCCAAGAGAAATATGTCTCCAGTGTTTTGCAGCAATGAGGTAAGAAGGTTTTCAAAAACATTCTTTTTAGGGGGTGTGGCATCTCTTGCAGGGCTGAAAAATAGCGGTTTTCAGGTTGCTACTTAGCAATTTGTTGCTGTACCTCGATAGGGGTTCAACCGTGGGGAAGCCGTAATGAAAGTGCGCGGTTGAACTCGGTTGAACCACGGTTTCACTTGGGTAATTCAAGGGTACCTGATCCAAATGAGCACGTAGGGAGGTGTCTACGGGGATCCCCTACTCGCACACGAGCAACCCCCTATGTGCGCGACAGATCCGTGTCGTCAAGGAGAATGTAAGGATATGGTGCAAAACTGAACGCACCAGAAACTGGTTGAGACTACTCCCCGTGATATCCTTGATAATGAACTCCCAAGAGAGTTCAGCTACTGGCTACTCGCCCCATGAGCTATTCCTAGGGCGCCAGGCGTGGTTCCTACACGCCCCCTATCTAGAGGACACCCATTCTTCTGTGGGTGAATGGGTCCAAGAGCAACAAGCGAAGGTGGACAAGGCCAAGGCTATGCTCCAGAGAGTGAGGGAGCGTCAGTGGAACAAGAAGAACAAGCACCGAGTACCGGCCACCTACCAAGAGGGGGACTGGGTGCTGGTGCACCCCAGTTGATTACCCGCCTGGCCACGCTCCACCAGCGATGACCCATACTTCGGGCCGTACAAGATACTATCAGTGGATGGACACCGTATCACCGTGCGGTGTTCTCCCCGTCTAGGGGGGACACTGGTGTGCGCTGCTCAACACCTGAAGCGCTACTATGATCCTGAAGACCTCTGTGGGGAGGAGTGGGAGCTGAACGACGAGGAAATTGCCGCCCTAGACCTACAAGGGGCTGCCAGCCCTATGGAAGTTGAAGGGGAACTCCCGGACATGAACGCCGAGGAGATGGCTAAGGAGGGCTTCTACCTGGTGAAGTTTGTCCTACGCCATCGTTATCGCCAGGGTTGGCGCTTCCTCACCCTCTGGGAAGGGTTTGGAGTCGAAGAAGCCACCTGGGAGCCCTTCTCTGCGTTTGTTCTACCTGAGGGACGCCTAAACTCAGTTCTGGTTGACTACTTGTCCCAGAACAACCTTGGTGAGTTGCTGAGGCTCGCTGAGACGCTTGCCTCCAAGACTAAAGCTAGGGACTGAACCTTACCCCTAAGTGTGCTACGTATGTCTGTGTGTGTCTCACTTCACTCCCGGGCGTGGCTGCCGGAGACCGGGCTTTGCTGATGTCGGACCGAAGGTCCTAGTTAGGTACTGGTACCACTCCTACGGTGCCCAATTTCTGTGCTGCCACCTATCCTTGGGGGAAGACGGCAAAAGCCCTACCTACTAGAGGGGAGGGGTGGCCAAGTGTGCTAAGGGCATGCAAAACGCCCATTTTTGCTAAAGGCCAGAAGCTAACGCACTCCCCTGCCCACGAGGAAAAGCACGCGGGACAGGAGACACCCCTACTCTACACACCCTACCTACAGTGGCACCATCCTGGTGGGCGAGCACTTCTGCAACTGGCTCAAGCCCCCACTCAGGATTACCACTCCTACACTCACGCTCTACTGGGTGTTGTTGGAGATCAAGTCATGAGTCCTAATGACCCTCCTGTGAAGAAGACAAGAGAACACAGCGGTGCTAAGCAACTGTGGCCTAACAGGGGACGCCACAACGCGTTTCCCCTGCTAGGGCTTGGAGGGAAGGGGTGCTCTTGTTGCGTGCACAGCGTGGATGTTGATGGAGTCGAAATGCCCTCGCCACTCCTGGCTGAGGTGCAGTCAATTGTTTGTGTGATCAGCGCCCTTGTTTAGCAGGGCAGGAAAAAAATCGGACGCTGCTGCACCAATCACCCTACCTGCCCACCTGTAAAGCAAAGGCCAATGAAGGGGTGTTTGCAGCTGAGGAACCAAGCCACACTCCACGTATTATACGCTTCTCAGTGTGACCTATAATACACTGTCCTCAAACACGCCCTGACAAGCAAGCAAGCGTTAAGAGACTCCTCAGGTTCTCTTAAAGAAGGTACCGAGGAGCCCCTGGGTAACCTAAACAAGGTTTACCGTGCACATTTCGCGTTGCCTACCCTTTAATGCGTGTGTGAATGCACGAGCATGCACGAGTCTGCGAACAACCTGTTCCAATCACTGTTTTTCCTACAAATCTAACCCACGATCACGAACTCCACCAGGGGGTGGCCCCACCTGGGCTTACCTACCTAACCTACCGCTGGAGAGAGAGAGCAAGTGGGAACGTGAAACGAGGCGCAACCGAAAAACGTCCCTATGCACTTGTGTGTATGTCTAATGACCCTGATCTGACCTCTAATCATCTGCAATCTTTCTAATCTAGCCCTCTATCGTTTGTTAGCGCTGCTACAAGACTCGTTCACGGAGACACGAGACGAGCAATGTGCATGCTGCATACTAGACGAGCACACCTGAGGTTTATACCTGATTCATTGAAGTCTTTTCGTTGATTTTGGATTTCTTGGATTTTTGATTCTTACTGTCAGTGTGGGTGGAATCTGTATGTTTATTTATTAATGTGTGTCTCGTCATTTTCTGGTCTACGTGAGACATACGTTTATAATCTCATTATTTCTGTATTTTCCGGCGCTTCGCTAGGAGCCGCTCCTGCGCGCCGCCTTTTTATGCGTAGGAATTTCTGGATTTAAAAAAATCGAGAGATGACTACAATTTTTATAAAAATGTGCTTCTGATGCACAATTGGATTCTGC
Source organism: Eutreptiella sp. 'Long Island Sound 2002' (assembly GCA_964036045.1). Taxonomy (NCBI): domain Eukaryota; phylum Euglenozoa; class Euglenophyceae; order Eutreptiales; family Eutreptiaceae; genus Eutreptiella; species Eutreptiella sp. 'Long Island Sound 2002'. The sequence goes on along the minus strand of OZ038380.1, from coordinate 124,202,240 downwards.
TCAGGTGTGTTGTCTTAGAAAAATTCTAGGCCGTCATTTGACGGATTTAGGTGTTGTCGCTTCGCGCTTGCGTGGATTCGTCCATAATTCTCCCATTCCTGCCTCTGCAGATATCCTCGCGAAAGCGTCGGTGAGTAGGCCGCTTTCTGGGCCGAAAAGCAGCAGCCAGGAGACTGAGCAGAACCCAAGACCCCACCAAGAGGCAATTTAATTTCCTGACGACTCCCTTCGCCCTAACACCTAGGATTTTATGAGGTACCGGAATCCCGTAACTGAACCGTCCAAAAACTGCCGCGATTGCGATTTACGGCCCGCCGCAACCCAAATTTGCCGAGGTTTTGGTGATTTGTGCCAAACCTGTGCGCATCTGTCCTGATTTAGATAGAGCAATCGGTAAAATACGACGTTATCTAGTTGCTGTATTGAAATCACGTCGATTGCATTACCGGATTTCCAGATAAACCCAAAATACGACGATTTTTGCCCATTTTTGCCACTTTCGGGCCATAAACGGTCATTTCGATGATGTCCTTGTGGTGTCACGAGATTTCAAATAAATCAAGTTTGTCCCTAGTGCCCTGTGAGGCTAGGCTAGGCTGTGAGGCTTTGTTTTGCCAGGTTTTGGTGCAAGTTGTCGAGTGTTTCGGAGCCGCCATCACCAAAAAAAACCCCATTTTTTGCCCAAAAATGGCCAAAAAAAGCCATTTTTTGGCTTCAAACAGTGTTTTTGGGGCCTGACCGGGCAGTTGTAGGGCCTCCCACCCTATTTTCAGGGTGCTGGACTCAAAGAAAAGTGTTTTGCAGGGTTTTGGAGCAGGTTATCGAGTTTTTCGGAGCCGCAATCACCAAATAAACCTTTTTTTTGCCCCAAAATGGCCAAAAAAAAGACATTTTTTGGCCTAAAACAGTGTTTCTGGGGCCTGAGTGGTCAGTTGTAGGGCTCCGCACCCTATTTTGAGGGTGCTGGACTCACAAAGCGTGTTTTGAAAGTTTTTGGAGCAGGTTATTGAGTGTTTTGGAGCCGCCATCGCCAAACAACCGCATTTTTTGCCCAAAAATGGCCAAAAAAAGACATTTTTTGGCCTACAACAGTGTTTTTGGGGCGTGAGTGGTCAGTTGTAGGGCCCCCCACCCTATTTTGAGGCTGCTGGACTCAAAAAAAGTGGTTTGCAAGGTTTTGGAGCAAGTTATCGATTGTTTTGGAGCCGCCATCACCAAAAAACCGCATTTTTTGCCCCAAAATGGCCAAAAAATGCCATTTTTTTTGCTCAAAACAGTGTTTTTGGGGCCTGAGTGGGCAGTTATAGGGCCCCCCACCCTATTTTGAGGGTGCTGGAGTCACAGAAACGTGTTTTGCAATGTTTTGGAGCAAGTTAACGAGTGTTTCGGAGCCGCCATCACAAAAAAAAACCGCATTTTTGCCCAAAAATGGCCAAAAAAAAGCCATTTTTTGGCCTAAAACAGCGTTTTTGGGGCCTGAGTGGTCAGTTGTAGGGCCCCATACCCTATTTTCAGGGTGCTTGGCTCAAAGAAAAGTGTTTTGCAAAGTTTTGGAGCAGATAATCAAGGGTTTCAGGGCCGCCATCACCAAAAAAAACGCATTTTTTGGCCAAAAATGGCCAAAAAAAAGCCATTTTTTGGCCTAAAACAGTGTTTTTTGGGGCCTGAGTGGTCACAGGTAGGGCCCCATACCCTATTTTGAGGATGCTGGACTCAAAAAAGCGCGTTTTGCAGTGTTTTGGAGCAAATGATCAAGGGTTCCGGAGCCACCATCACCAAAAAACCGCTTTTTTTGCCCAAAAAATGCCATTTTTTTGGCCTAAAACAGCATTTTTGGGGCATGAGTGGTCAGTTGTAGGGCCCCATACCCTATTTTGAGTGTGGTGGACTCAGAAAAACGCGTAATGCAAGGTCTTTGGCGCAAGTTATTGAGTGTTTCGGAGCCGCCATCACAAAAAAAACCGCATTTTTTGCCCAAAAATGGCAAAAAATGCCATTTTGTAGCCTAAAACAGCGTTTTTGGGGCCGGAGTGGTCAGTTGTAGGGCCCCATACCCTATTTTCAGGGTGCTGGACTCGACAAAAGGTGTTTTGCAAAGGTTTTGGAGCAGACAATCAAGGGTTTCAGGGCCACCATCACCAAAAAAACGCATTTTTTGGCCAAAAATGGCCAAAAAAAGCCATTTTTTGGCCTAAAACAGTGTTTTTTGGGCCTGAGTGGTCAGTTGTAGGGCCCCATACCCTATTTTGAGGGTGTTGGAGTGAAAAGAGCGCGTTTTGCAGTGTTTTGGAGGAAATGATCAAGGCTTCCGGAGCCACCATCACCAAAAAACCGCTTTTTTTGCCCAAAAAATGCCAATTTTTTGGCCGAAAACAGCATTTTTGGGGCATCAGTGGTCAGTTGTAGGGCCCCATACCCTATTTTCAGTGTGGTGGACTCAGAAAAACGTGTTTTGCAGGGTTTTGGAGCAACTTATCGAGTGTTTGGAGCCGCCATCACCAAAAAACCGTATTTACTGCCAAAAACAAACATGTATGGTTTGAGCTATACAAAAGCTGCTTTTCGCAACTAGGTGGTGAATGTCATATTTCTCGGATACGGCCGATTTTAGATGGAATCAAGCCTGCATTGTCGATCTAGGGGCTGGAAAATTTCCAATTTGGAGGGTGGGGGGGGGGCTAACTCCGGAAAATATGCTCTCTATGGTATAATTTGACAAAAAAAGTAGTATTTCTGACTGTAGCTGGTTTTGGGATTTTTGGACCCCATAAAATCCTAGGTGAAGATCAGGACAGCAGGTCGCCAGCAGGTTTTAACAACCAGAGCGGATGTCCATACAGAGTCTGGCGTTGGGTTAGTGTCGCGCTGCGTCTTGGAGGGACGGATGCACATGCACATGTTTTGGCATGCTCCCAGCCTAACCCAACCAAGCCACAGGAACCCCGGCAGCGCCATGAGCGCTGAGCTTTCTGTAGGAAATGTTACGAACAAAGCAGCAAAAAGGCGCCAGCCATGGTGAGCGCCCATTTTTCGGTGAGGGAAACTATAGGCATTTTGAAGTAGATGTGGAAACCAAGGAAAGGCCAAGAAAAAATCCCTTTTTCCTGAAGGTGCGACAGTGGTGGCCACCACAGCACAAGGGGGGAGTAAGAAAAAGTGCTTTTCCAATGCTTTAGGGTATACTCTAGTTGTATTAGAGGTGCTCCAAGCACACAGGCATTTCTATCTTAGTATTGGCCCAACCAAAAGTGGTGATAACACATTTTGACCTATGGAACCAAACACTAAATCAGGATATGGAGTGGACCCCTTAATCCCCTACCAATGTGAGGCAATTCATCTTTTCCTGGGTCGACTGAGAACTGACATATCCAGGGCAGAGCCTATGAATTTATCTATGTTTTCTCATGAATTCTTAGCTGTCCTAGTGGTATGCACCCTAGGGGGCTGGGCACCTCTTTTTGAGAGGTCCTGGGTTCAATTCCCGGTCAGCCCAGCTAAGTAGGAAGATCCCATGTGACATGGCAGTGACCTCATCGCCACATACCCTGCCACCTCAGCACATATGGGACCCAAAACAAAGAGTGCACATCTCCTGAGATGGGACTATGGAGATTGAGTGACCATGGGGCAGTTTTCCAACTCTTTTTCCAAAACATTTCAGCTATCTTTGTGGATATGCAATCCCATGTGCCCTGAGTTGCAGTTTCTGTGAATATCTTTTCATCTTTCACTGTTTACACTGCAGCCCTTCATTCTTTGATCCTGATTCTCTTCTACTTGCTTATCTCTGGCTTGGGCTATCCTGGATTGATTGTATTTCAGCAACTAAAACATTTTCCTCTTCGAAAACAAACAGCAGGAAATCCTACACCAGCAGCAAGCAGCAGGAGAGGCACAAACACAGTGTTGAAATCACTATAAAACTTTCTTGAATTATTTCATACCTCCGTGAATCATTTAACCCCCTCCGTGAATTATTTCATACCTCCGTGAATTACTTAACCCCCTGTGTGAATTACTTGATACCTCGGTGAATTATTCAACCCCCTCCGTCAATTATTTGATACCTCCGTGAATTATTGAACCCCCTCAGTGAATTATTTCATACCTCGGTGAATTTTTTTACCCCCTCGGTGAGTTATTTGATACCTCCGTGAATCATTCAACCCCCTCCGTGAATTATTTGATACCTCCGTGAATTTTTTTGCCCCCTCCGTGAATTACTTGATACCCCCGTGAATTCTTTAACCCCCCCCATGAATTATTTGATACCTCCGTGAACTATTCAACCCCCTCCATAAAATATTTCATACCTCCGTGAATTATTTAACCCCCTCAGTGAATTGTTTCATACCTCTGTGAACTATTTTACCCCTTCCATGAGTTATTTGATGGCCCCGTGAATTATTTGAGACCTCCGTGAATATTTTAACCCCCTCAGTGAATTTTTTCATACGTCCGTGAATTATTTAACCCCCTCCGGGAGTTATTTGATCCCTCCGTCAATTTATTAACCCCCTCCCTTAATTTTTTTATACCCCCGTGAAATATTTCACCCCCTTTGTGAAGTATTTCATACCTCCGTGAATTATTCAACATCCTCTGTGAATTATTTGATACCTCTGGGAATCATTTAACCACCTCCGTGAAGCATTTGATACCTGCGTGCATTAATTAACCCCCTCCGTGAATCATTTCATACCTCCGTGAATTATTTAACCCCCTCCGTGAATTTTTTGATACCTCTGTGAAGTATTTAACCCCCTCTGTGAATTTTTTGATACCCCCGTGAATGATTTAACCCCCTCCGCGAATTATTTAACACCCTCCGTGAATTACTTGATACGTCCGTGAATTATTTAACCCCCTTCGTGCATTATTGGACACCCTCGTGAATTTTTTAAGCCCCTCCGTGAATTATTTGATACCACCGTGAATTGTTTGATACCTCCGTGAATTAATTAACCCCGTCCGTCAATCATTTCATACCTCCGTGCATTATTTAACCCCCTGCGTGAATTTTTGCATACCCCCGGGAACTGTTTAACCCCCTCCGCGAATTATTTGATACCTCCGTGAATGATTTAACCCCCTCCGTGAATTATTTAACACCCTCCGTGAATTATTTGATACGTCCGTGAATTTTTTAACCCCCTCCGTGCATTATTGGACACCCCCGTGAATTCTTTAACCCCTCCGTGAATTATTTGATACCACCGTGAATTGTTTGATACCTCCGTGAATTAATTAACCCCGTCCGCGAATCATTTCATACCTCCGTGCATTATTTAACCCCCTGCATGAATTATTGCATACCTCCGGGAAATGTTTAACCCCCTCCGTGAATTATTTGATACCTCCGTGAATTATTTCACCCCCTCCGTGAATTATTTCATACCTCCGTGAATTTTTTCATACCTCCGTCAATTACCTCATACCTCCGTGAATTATTTCACCCCCTCCGTGAAATATTTCATACCTCCGTGAATTATTTAACCCCCTCCATGAATTATCTGATACCTCCGTGAATTCTTTCATACCTCCGTGAATTACCTGATACCCCCGTGAATCATTTAACCCCCTCCGTAAATTTTTTGATACCTCCGTGAATTATTTAACCCCCTCCGTGAATTATTTGATACCCCGGTGAACTATTGAACCTCCTCCGTGAGTTTTTTCATACCTCCCGGAATTATTTAAGACCCTCCGTGAATTATTGCATACCGCCGTGAATTTTTCACCCCTCAGTGAATTCTTTGATACCTCCGTGAATGATTTAACCCCCTGCGTGAATCACATCATGCCTCCGTGAATTTTTTAATACCCTCCGTGAATTATTTCATACCTCCGTGAATTATTTAACCCCCTCCGTGAATTGTTTGATACCTGGGTGGATTAATTAACCCCTCCGGGGATTATTTAATACCTCCGTCAATTATTTAACCCCCTCCGTGAATTATCTCATACCTCCGTGAATTATTCAACCCCCTCCGTGAATTTTTTGCTACCCCCGTGAATTTTGTAACCCCCTCCGTGATTCTTTTTATACGTCCCTGAATCATTTAACACCCTCCGTGAGTTTTTTGATACGTCCGTGAACTATTCAACATCCTCCGTGAATTATTTGATACCTCCATGAATTATTTAACCACCTCCGTGAAGCATTTGATACCTCTGTGAACTATTTAACCCCCTCCGTGAATTATTTCAATACCCCCGTGAATTATTTAACCCCCTCAGTGAATTATTTGATACCTCCGTGAGATATTTAACCCACTCCTTGAATCATTTGATACCTGGGTGGATTAATTAACCCCTCCGGGGATTATTTAATACCTCCGTCAATTATTTAACCCCCTCAGTGAATTATTTCATACCTCGGTGAATTATTTTACCCCCTCGGTGAATTCTTTGATACCCCATGAATTATTTAACCCCCTCCGTGAATTTTTTCATAAGTCCGTGAATTTTTTAACCCCCTCCGTGAGTTATTTGATACCTCCGTCAATTTTGTAACCCCCTCCGTTAACTTTTTTTATACCTTCATGAATTATTTAACCCTAACCCCCCTCCGTGAATTATTTCAATACCTCCGTGAATTGTTTAACCCCCTCAGTGAATTATTTGATACCTCGGTGAAGTATTTAACCCCCTCCGTGAAATATTTGATACCTCCGTGAAGTCTTTAACCCCCTCTGTGAATTTTTTGATACCTCCGTCAATTATTTGACCCCCTCAGTGAATTGTCTGATACCTCTGTGAATTCTTTAACCCCCTCCGTGAATTTTTTGATACCTCCGTGAATTTTTTAACCCCCTCCGTGAATTATCTGATACCTTCGTGAATTATTTAACCCCCTCCGTGAATTATTTGATACCCCCCTGCATTAGTTGACCCCCTCTGTGAATTATTTCATACCTCCGTGAACTACCTGATACCTCGGTGAATTATCTAACCCCCTCTGTGATTTTTTTGATACCTCTGTGAAATATTTAGGCCCCTCCGTGAATCATTTGATACCTCCCTGAATTTTTCAACCCCCTTCATGAATTATCTCATGCCTCCGCCAATTATTTAACCACTTTCGTAAATTATGTGATACCGTCGGTGAATTCTTTAACCCCCTCCGTGAATTGTTTCAAACCTCCGTGAATCATTTAACCCCCTCCGTGAATTATTGCATACGTCGGTGAATTCTTTCACCCCCTTCGTGAATTATTTCCTACGTACCGGAATTATTTAACCTCCTCCATGGGTTATTTCATACCTCCGTCAATTTTTTAACACCCTCCGCGAATTATCTGATACCTCGGTGAAATATTTAACCCCCTCCGTGAATTAGTTGATACCTCCGTGACCTTTTTAAGTCTCTCCGTGAATCATTTCATACCTCCGTGTATGATCTAACCGCCTCCGTGAATGATTTCATACCTCCGTGAATTTTTTAACCCCCTCCATGAATTTTTTGATACCTCCGTGAACTCTTTAACCCCCTCCGTGAATTTTATGATACCCCCGTGAATTATTTACGCTCCTGCGTGAGTTATTTCATACCTTCGTGAATTATTCAACACCCTCCGGGAGTTATTGCATACGTCCATGCATTATTTAACCCCCTCCGTGAATCATTTCATACCTCCGTGAATTATTTAACCCCCTCAGTGAATTATTTCATATCTCCGTGAATTATTTCACCCCCTTCGTGAATTATCTCATACCTCCGTGAATTTTTTAACCCTTTCCGTGAATTATTTGATACCTCCGTGGATGGGTTTCAGGTTTGAGGTTTAATATTGCGGGTACTAGATGCCTGTCGGCCCAGGGGGGCCACCTGGTCGGGCCAGGTGATACCCTCCCCACCGGGTTGTAGTGGGGAACCCTCCAAGACGCACCTCCTGCCTGGTGGCGGAGTCCCCCGGGTTCACATGGCTCGGAGCCCCTTCCCTCCCCGGCTTCCCCGTTTCGTCACTCCCCGGTCAGTGCATCCTTTCGCAGCCGTGGCTGCGGGCGCTTACCCACCGCGTCGCCCCCCTAATGCGTGGTCGCCCGGGGTGCCGGCGCCGCCGGGCCAGTGCTACTGGCTTGTCGCCAGTGGGACACCCTTGGGCTGGTGCGGAGGCTGCCTTGCTTAGGGGTTGGGGCGTGGCGCTGTGCGCCACTACTGCCTTGGCGGGTGCAGTGCCCCGTCCGTGTGTGCGCGGCGCTCGCGGCCGGTTCGGGGGGCTCGTGCCGGTACGTGGCGTTGTGTCTCTCCCGTTTCCCCCTTCCCGCCCCGCGTGTCCCGCGCTGCATGTGGCGGGCCGTCCTGTCCGGTTGTCCCTTACCCTTGCTCGCTGGTACGCCATTCCACGCGGTCTGTGCGGTCCGCGAGCTCGGTCCGGTTGCCCTTCTGGTAGTCCCCGCGTGCCCTTTGTGTGTGTGTGCGCTCGCGCTCCCGCGGCGTCCGCTCCCCCCCATCCCTGGGTGGTGTGGCGTGCGCACCTCGCGCGGTCCCGGCACTGGGCGCTGGTAGGGCCGTTCCACGTGGTCCGTGCCCCTCCGGGTGTCCTGCGCCGGTCCCTTGCTCCGTCTGGCGGGCTTGGGGGGGGGCGGTCCGGTCCCGGTTCCTCCCTACCTGGCTTGGCCAGCACGCGCTGTGGGGGCTGCGTGCCGCGGGCATGGTGGGGGGCCGTCCCCGGGGGGGGGTGGCCTGCCACTGTTGTGAGGTGCGTCTGGTGTCAGGCGCTGTCCCTCCCCCTACCGCCCGTCCTCTGGGGCGGGCATCCGAGGTACCGCGACCCGTGTGCTCCGGGTGCGGTCGGTGCGGGCGTGGGGACCCAGCACCGGTTCCACAGCGTGAGCCCTTGCGGGCCGGCATTGCTAGCTGTGGGGATGGCGGAAGGGCGTCCCCGGGGGGGGTGCCTTCCACCATTGTGAGGGGCGTCTGAGGTCGGGCGCTCCCCCTTCCCTGACTGCCCGCCCACTGGGCGGGCTGTTGGGGTCCGCCACCCACGTGCTGTGGGCGCGGGTGTGTGGATGTGGGGGCCCAACACTGTCCCCTTGGCCTACATGCCCTGTGGGGGCTGCGTGTCGTGGGGTTGGTGGGGGGCCCTCCCCGGGGAGGGTGGCCTGCCACCGTTGTGTGGGGCATCTGGTGTTAGGCGCTGTCCCTCCCCTGGCCGCCCGCCCTCTGAGGCGGGCCGCCGGGGTTCCGCGACCCGTGTGTCCCGGGTGCGGTCGGTGCGTGTGTGGGACCCAGCACCGGCCCCACAGTGTGCGCCCTTGCGGGCCGGCGTTGCTCGCTGTGGGGGTGGCGGACGGGCGTTCCCGGGGGAGTGCCTTCCACCGTTGTGGAGGGCGTCTGTGGTCAGGCGCTCCCCCTCCCCGAACTGCCCGCCCACTGGGCGGGCTGTTGGGGTCCGCCACCCAAATGCTGTGGTCGCGGGCGTGTGGGTGTGGGGGCCCGACACTGTCCCCTTGGCCTGCATGCCCTGTGGAGGCTGCGTGCCGCGGGGGTGGTGGGGGGACGTCCCCGGGGGGGGTGGCCTGCCACCGTTGTGTGGGGCGTCTGGTGTGAGGCGCTGTCCCTCTCCCAGCCGCCCGCCCTCTGGGGCGGGCGGCCGGGGTTCTGCAACCCGTGTGACCCGGGTGCGGTCGGTGCGGGCGTGGGGACCCAGCACCAGCCCCATAGCGTGCGTCTTTGCGGGCCGGCGTTGCTCGCTGTGGGGGTGGCGGAAGGGCGTCCCCAGGGGGGATGCCTTCCACCATTGAGAGGTGCGTCTGGTGTCAGGCGCTGTCCCTCGCCCGGCCGCCGGTTCTCTGGAGCGGGCAGCCAGGGTTCCGCGACCCGTGTGTCCCGGGTGCGGTCGGTGCGGGCGTGGGGACCCAGCACCGGCCCCACAGCGTGTGCCCTTGCGGGCCGGCGTTGCTCGCTGTGGGGGTGGCGGAAGGGCATCCTCGGGGGGGGTGCCTTCCACCATTGTGAGGGGCGTCTGAGGTCAGGCGCTGTCCCTCCCCCGACTGCCCGCCCACTGGGCGGGCTGTTGGGGTCCGCAACCCACGTGCTGTGGGCGAGGGTGTGTGGGTGTGGGGTCCAACACTGTCCCCTTGGCTTGCATGCCCTGTGGGGGCTGCGTGCCGCGGGGGTGGTGGGGGGGCCGTCCCCGGGGGGGGTGGCCTGCCACCGTTGTGAGGGGCGTCTGGTGTCAGGCGCTGTCCCCCCCCCGGCCGCCCGTCCTCTGGAGCGGGCGGCCCGGGTTCCGCGACCCGTGTGTCCCGGGTGCGGTCGGTGCGGGCGTGGGGACCCAGCATCGGCCCCACAGCGTGCTCACTTGCGGGCCGGCGTTGCTCGCTGTGGGGGTGGCGGAAGGGCGTCCCCGGAGGGGGTGACTTCCACCATTGTGAGGGGCGTCTGAGGTCAGGCGCTGTCCCTCCCCCGACTGCCCGCCCACTGGGCGGGCTGTTGGGGTCCGCCACCCACGTGCTGTGGGCGCGGGTGTGTTGGTGTGGGGGCCCAACACTGTCCCCTTGGCCTGCATGCCCGGTGGGGGCTGCGTGCTACGTGGGTGGTGGGGGGCCGTCCCCGGGGGGGGGTGGCCTGCCATCGTTGTGAGGGGCGTCTGGTGTCAGCCGCTGTCCCTCCCCGGCCCGCCCGTCCTATGAAGCGGGCAGCCAGGGTGCCGCGACCCGTGTGTCCCGGGTGCCATCGGTGCAGGCGTGGGGACCCAGCACCGGCCCCACAGCGTGCGCCCTTGCGGGCTGGCGTTGCTCGCTTTGGGGGTGGCGGAAGGGCGTCCCCGGGGGGGGAGCCTTCCACCATTGTGAGGGGCGTCTGAGGTCAGCCGCTGTCCCTCCCCCGACTGCCCGCCCACTGGGCGGGCTGTTGGGGTCCGCCACCCACGTGCTGTGGGGGAGGGTGTGTGGGTGTGGGGGCCCAACACTGTCCCCTTGGCCTGCATGCCCTGTGGGGGCTGCGTGCCGCGGGGGTGGTGGGGGGCTGTCCCCGGGGGGGCTGGCCTGCCACGGTTGTGAGGGGCGTCTGGTGTCAGGCGCTGTCCCTCCCCCGACCGCCCGTCCTCTGGAGCGGGCAGCCAGGGTTCCGCGACCCGTGTGTCCCGGGTGCGGTCGGTGCGGGCGTGGGGACCCAGCACCGGCCCCACAGCGTGCGCCCTTGCGAGCCGGCGTTTGCTCGATGTGGGGGTGGCGGAAGGGCCTCACCAGGGGGGGTGCCTTCCAGCATTGTGAGGGGCGTCTGAGGTCAGGCGCTGTCCCTCCCCCGACTGCCCGCCCACTGGGCGGGCTATTGGGGTCCGCCACCCACGTGCTGTGGGCGCGGGTGTGTGGGTGTGGGGGCCCGACACTGTCCCCTTGGCCTGCATGCCCTGTGGGGGCTGCGTGCCGCGGGGATGGTGGGGGGCTGTCCCCTGGGGGGGTGGCCTGCCACCGTTGTGAGGGGCGTCTGGTGTCAGGCACTGTCACTCCCCCGGCGGCCCGTCCTCTGGAGCGGGCAGCCGGGGTTCCGCGACCCGTGTGTCCCGGGTGCGGTCGGTGCGGGCGTGGGGACCCAGCACCGGCCCCACAGCGTGCGCCCTTGCGGGCCGGCGTTGCTCGCTGTGGGGGTGGCGGAAGGGCGTCCCCGGGGGGGGTGCCTTCCACCATTGTGAGGGGCGTCTGAGGTCAGGCGCTGTCCCTCCCCTGACTGCCCGCCCACTGGGCGGGCTGTTGGGGTCCGCCACCCACGTGCTGTGGGCGCGGGTGTGTTGGTGTGGGGGCCCAACACTGTCCCTTTGGCCTGCATGCCCTGTTGGGGCTGCGTGCCGCCGGGGTGGTGGGGGGCTGTCCCCGGGGGGGATGGCCTTCCACCATTGTGAGGGGCGTCTGAGGTCAGGCGCTGTCCCTTCCCCGACTGCCCGCCCACTGGGCTGGCTGTTGGGGTCCGCCACCTACGTGCTGTGGGCGCGGGAGTGTGGGTGTGGGGCCCAACACTGTCCCCTTGGCTTGCATGCCCTGTGGGGGCTGCGTGCCGCGGGGCTGGTGTGGGGGCTGTCCCCGGGGGGGGGTGGCCTGCCACCGTTGTGAGGGGCCTCTGGTGTCAGGCACTGTCCTTCCCCCGGCCGCCCGTCCTCTGGAGCGGGCAGCCAGGGTTCCGCGACCCGTGTGTCTCGGGTGTGGTCGGTGCGGGCGTGGGGACCGAGCAGCGGTCCCACAGCGTGCGCCCTTCCAGGCCGGCGTTGCTTGCTGTGGGGGTGGCGGAAGGGCGTACCCAGGGCGGGTGCCTTCCACCATTGTGAGGGGCGTCTGAGGTCAGGCGCTGTCCCTCCCCTGACTGCCCGCCCACTGGGCAGGCTGTTGGGGTCCGTCACCCACCCGCTGTGGGCACGGGTGTGTGGGTGTGGGGGCCCAACACTGTCCCCTTGGCCTGCATGCCCCGTGGGGGCTGCGTGCTGCGGGGGTCGTGGGGGGCCATCCCCGGGGGGGGTGGCCTGCCACCGTTGTGAGGGGCGTCTGGTGTCAGGCGCTGTCCCTCCCCCGGCGGCCCGCCCTCCGGAGCGGGCAGCCAGGGTTTCTGCGACCCGTGTGTCCCGGGTGCGGTCGGTGCGGGCGTGGGGACCCAGCACCGGCCCCGCAGCGTGCGCCCTTGCGGGCCGGCGTTGCTCGCTGTGGGGGTGGCGGAAGGGAGTCCCCGGGGGGGGTGCCTTCCACCATTATGAGGGGCGTCTGAGGTCAGGCGCTGTCCCTCCCCTGACTGCCCGCCCACTGGGCGGGCTGTTGGGGTCCGCCACCCACGTGCTGTGGGCGCGGTTGTGTGGGTGTGGGAGCCGAACACTGTCCCATTGGCCTGCATGCCCTGTGGGGCCTGCTTGCCGCGGGGGTGGTGGGGGGCCGTCTTGGGGGGGGTGGCCTGCCACCGTTGTGAGGGGCGTCTGGTGTCAGGCGCTGTCCCTCCCCCGGTGGCCCGTCCTCCGGAGCGGGCAGCCAGGGTTTCTGCGACCCGTGTGTCCCGGGTGCGGTCGGTGCGGGCGTGGGGACCCAGCACCGGCCCCACAGCGTGCGCCCTTGCGGCTGGCGCTGCTCGCTGTGGGGGTGGCGGAAGGGCGTCCCCGGGGGGGGTGCCTTCCACCATTGTGAGGGGCGTCTGAGGTCAGGCGCTGTCCCTCCCCTGACTGCCCGCCCACTGGGCGGGCTGTCGGGGTCCGCCACCCACGCGCTGTGGGCGCGGGTGTGTGGGTGTTGGGGCCGAACACTGTCCCCTTGGCCTGCATGCCCTGTGAGGTCTGCGTGCCGCGGGGGTGGTGGGGGGCCGTCTTGGGGGGGGTGGCCTGCCACCGTTGTGAGGGGCGTCTGGTGTCAGGCGTTGTCCCTCCCCCGGCCGCCCGTCCTCGGGAGCGGGCGGCCGGGGTACCGCGACCCGTGTGTCCCGGGTGCGGTCGGTGCGGGCGTCGGGACCCAGCCCCGGCCCCACAGCGTGCGCCTCTGCGAGCCGGTGTTGCTCGCTGCGGGGACGGCGGAAGGGCGTCCCCGGGGGGGGTGCCTTCCGCCGTTGTGAGGGGCGTCTGTGGTCAGGCGCTCCCCCTCCCCCGACTGCCCGCCCTCTGGGCGTGCTGTTGGGGTCCGTCACCGGCATGCCGTGGGCGCGGCTGTGTTGGTGCGGGGGCCCAACACTTGCCCCTTGGCCTACAGTGGCACCATCCTTGAGGGCGAGCGCTACTGCTACTGGCTCAAGCCCCCACGCAGGACTACCACTCCTACACGCACGCTCTAGTGGGTGGTGTTGAAGATAGAGTCGTGGGTCCTAATGACCCTCCTGTGAAGAAGACAAGAGAACACAGCGCTGCTAAGCAACTGTGGCCTAACAGGGACGTCACAACACATTTCCCTGCTAGGGCTTGGAGGGAAAGGGCGCACGGGTGGCGTGCACAGCGCGGATGTCGATGGAGTCGAACTGCCCTCGCCACTCCCGGCTGAGGCGCAGTCAATTGACTGTGTGATCAGCGCCGTATATTTTAGCACGGCTCAAGGGACTGCACCAGTTCACCCTGACCCTCCCACCTGTACAACAGAGGCCAATGGACTGGGTTCAAGACGGAGGAACCAAGACACACTCCACGTCTTATACGCTTCTTAGTGTGCCCTAAGATACACTGTTCCCGAAACCCAGTTGCAAGCAAGCAAGCTTAAGGACTTCGCTCGTTTCCTTATGAAACGTAGGGCGAAGCCCTGGGTAACCTGGCAAGGGTTCATACCGCGTGCACAGCGCGTGGCCTACTGTCTTATCCCTTTAATGCATCGTGTGCACGCATGCAGGGTAGGGAGGCGAGATCAATACCACCGTAACCACACTGACTCAACCAGAAGGTGAGCTCCTCCTGGGCTTACCTACCTTACTCACCATGCATCGTGTGAACGCCGAAGTGAAGCGAACCCAAAACAAACCTGAGCGTTTGAACAACCCTATTGCGAATTATAAACAACCCTAAGCGTTTCATTGCATCGTCTGGCTTGCACGATTTTTCCTGTTGTGCCTGTTTTGTCATCTGCGAAAAAGAGAACAGGGAATGGCGAATGAGAGACGACGGCACAACGCAAAACAAGCCTAAGCGTCTAAGACAACCCTACTTTAACGCACAAACGACGCAAACACGAGCACACACTTCTCCTTTGGACCTGTGAAGAGAAGGGAAGGTGAATGCATGCACAAGGAAGCGTGGCAACGTGTGTATGTCGGAATCTGGCAAATGCATCGCGAGCATGCATGCATAAGTGTGTATGTTCTAATCAGTGCATCAAAAAGGGTGGTTGTGCTGTAAGAGCAGTTGTCACGGTTGCCCCGCATTGCACCGCAGGGCAGGACCGTTAGCCCCCCGTGACAACCACTCCCTGGCCGAAGGCCCTTTGTTTTTTCTGGTCTCGGTTGGTGGCGCGGGCCGGGCGCTCGTTGCTTCTCTCGTGTGCGCGGCGTGGCACGACATGGTAACATACTTGCGCTCTTGGTGGCCCTGTGTGGCTTCCCCCTTGCCTACTACTCGTTTGCATGCGGCGGCATACCTTTTGTTCCCTATGCAAGCAGGTGGGTGTGGGTGCGGCACGCATGTTTGTTGTGTTTTTGCACTTGCGTGTTGTTCTTTCTCCTGGTTGTGTGTGGTTCCCCACGCGAGTCCCGCCCGTCATGCTTGGCGTCCTTGGTATTCCTCCATACCAGTCTGCTTGCTCGCGGCGGTGGTGGTCTCGTTGCACGTGCAGCGGTATGCACGGGCGGGCATACCTTCCGCTCCCTTTCGCCTCCTATGTAAGCGGGCGTGTTGGCGGGGGCCGGGCACGTCTCGGTTTCGCCTCGTGGTCACCTTTTACATTTGTTGGCGCGGTTGCCGTTGTTATCTCGTGTTCGTTGCGTAGCGTAGCATGGCATGTAACATACTTGGATCCAACAAGCCGCGCGTGCATGTTGTGTATGTTTAGCTTTTGTTTGTGTCTTTTTATGTGTGTTGTGCTTATCCTCGGTGGTGTGTGGCCTCCTGCGTGCGTTCTCCTCTCCTTTGTTGGTTTTGCGTTCCCCCGTTGTGCCCCTTCATACAATTTTGCTTGTCCGTGGCGGTGATGACCTTGCGGCAATACGGGCATGCACGTACGAACATAGCTTTCATTCCCTATGTGTGCGGGGGTGGGCATAGGCATTCATTCGGTGTCACCTCTTGTTGGTTTTCCTTGCCGGTGCGGTTTTCGTTGTGCTTTTCCTGGCGGCGCATTTTGGCGTTGCATGGCATGTAACATTCTTGCGTCTTGGCGGCCATTGTTGACGGTGTTGTTTGTGTCTGTTTTGTTTTCGCTCGCTTTTCTTTGTTCTCCTCTTTTTTTTAGGCATGACGGTCCCCCGCCGAAGAAACACAAAACCTTGCTCCCATGCGAGGTTCACCCACGGACAACCGCATATGTACAAAAAGAAGTTTAAACCTGCCCAAGGTGCCAAGCACTTTCATAACTGAAACCATGGGCTACAAGCAGGCTTTCCTAAATTTGCAATATGTGGACCTGGTGAGTGGCAATGTGGTTTTGTGCCGGATGGTCACTGAAGTTGTTTCAGTGAGAGGGAAGAGACAGTTGAGTGTGCAGTTTTTGTGCAGGATTTTGGCGATTATTGGTGGTCAGAGGCGATGAAAAAATCGGTGACTAAAACCAAAAACAAGAATGTGAAAACACAAGAAAACCTGCAGTCGCCCTGTCCCTTGCGTAGCAACACTGGGCCAGTCTGTGTGAGAATTAGTGAAGACCGACAGTGAATAATTATCCAATCAAATGGGGTTCTGTTCGGCGTAAGTGTTCATATTCTCGAACCAGTTGGATGGCCATCCAGGCTTTGTGCTTTACATTTTTGTGACAGCTGATGTTGTTCTCGTGAACCACCTTTACCCAAGCTTTAGCCATCAAGCGAGAGTATGTAGGGCGGTTGTGAAGTAGTTGCCAAAGTCTTGACTTCAGATGTTTGTCATCGACTTGAAATTGATCACTGAGAGCAAGGGTGGATCCAGTCTTATCTGTTTCAACGTTGCTTGGAGACTCGGGAGCGGTGATAGAATTTGCTTGATCGTGAGGGAGTGCAAGATCGTGTTTGTCTGCGCCCGAGTTGCTGGACGACTCCAGAGCAGGGGGGGAGTCTGATGCAGAGTGCAGCGATGCGTCTTCAAAGAGTTGGCATTGTTCGTTGGGTATATATATGGGTATATGGCCATTGTTCTTGATGTCCAATACGTTGGTGGCGCTGATGCCGCGGATGGCACGGATTCAGGCTCATTGTCGGTTGACGAGCTGTCCCAAAAACGCCCTTTTGGCTCAGAGGCAGCGCGATACTCATCACTGTTGTCCGATGATTCATGAAAATCAAGTCTCGCTTTTTCCTCTGCTGGAGTAGGACCGATGTCGTCCTGAATGGGTTCAGGGGGCACGCGAGGCTCGCTCCTCTTTTCCTTGGATTCGCCGACAGCTCTTGTGTTGAGGAGAGGCAAAGAGTGCTCAGAAAGCGAATCATGGTCATCATTTTGAAAAGTGACTTCTTCTGGACTTGAGTTACTTCGGCAGTGTGTGGGATTATCCGCAGGATCTTCGGAGTCGTTGCTCGGGAATAACAGAGATGCTGCTTGGACTTGAGGGTGCCATACTTTAGCTTCGCTTACTTGACGGCCTTGGTGGTATTGCATAACTTTGGCAGGTTGCGCCGGTTGCACGTTTTGGTGATGCTCTTTTTTTGCTGCTCTGCATTGCTTGCAGCGCAGTGGGAGATGTAGTCCGCGGTCCAAAAACCATTGTGCTGTCGCTTGTTCGAGTTCAAAGGCAGACTGACAGTCTTTGCATCTCTTCGTTTGATCTGGTAATTCTACTTTGGGTCGTCGGAAATGCTTGACTCTCCGTACTGAAGTCCAGCTTGCAGATGAATCTGCGGAGGAGTCTTCGGAGTGTTTATCAGCGGTTGACGTGGTTGTGGATGGCCCAGTGTGCACGCCAAGGGTGGGGGGGACAGTACCTTTGGAAAAGTTGCCAGATGAATGTACATCCAGTTCTTCTTCGGCCGGAAGCCCATTTTTGCCTGTGGCGTACGGGGAATGAGTAAAAGCGTGATTTGGCGTGTTTGTTTGTGTTTGACTGCAGAGTGATAAATCGTCGTTGTGAGAAAACCAGCAGTTGTGTTTAAAGCGGCAGCGCTCTCTAAACGGACATGGAGACTGTTTACCGAGGCTCTCAGAAAGCAGACGATTTATGTGAAGGAGTATTGAGATGTGATGATCCGCTGGTACGTGTTGAATTGAATTCAAAATCGCCGTCAGCGTTGCGGAGTGATTCAGCGGCATTTGTAATAATATAGCGTCGACGTTAAGTGAAAATAAATTGTATTAAATTCCATCTTCTGCCTTTTGTGAAACATTGTCGTAATTGTCGTAAATTGCTGTGACCATTGTGGTGAGCGCGCGCCTCTTTTTCCTCCCTTGTTCTCCTTTGTGCATGTGTTCCCTTTCTTTGTGGTTGGGGGGCGCACAAGTCCCTAGCACCTAGGACACGCACTTTGCTAGGGGTTTTGGATCAAGCAACGCTCAACTTCGTTGCCGTCGCGACTCTGTTGTTCTTCTTTTTCTGTGAGTGTCCTAAATTTTGCGACCTTGCCAAACAGCGGCGTAAACGTTTTTCGGGGGTTTCTGTGGTCGGAGAAATCGATTTTGCGCTTCTTTTATTTCTGGTTGTGCGTCTTTTTCTTGGTTTTTTTTTTCTTCTGCTGCCATCGCGCGACGCTCGTCTTCGCGCATCACTCTCTCCACCATGACTTATTTGATACCTCCGTGGATGATTTAACCCCCTAAGTGAATTATTTCATACCTCCGTGAATTGTTTAACCCCCTCCGTGAGTTTTTTCATACCTCCGTGAAATATTTGACCCCCTCTGTGAATAATTTGATACCTCGGTGAATCATTTAACCCCCTCCGTGAATCATTTCATACCTCCGTGAATTATTTAACCCCCTTGTTGAATTTTTTCATACCTCCGTGAAGTATTTAACCCCCTCTGTGAATTATTTACGCTCCTGCGTGAGTTATTTCATACCTCTGTGAATTATTCAACACACTCCACAAATCATTGCATACTTCCATGCATTATTCAACCCCCTCCGTGAATGATTTTGTACCCCCCTGAATCATTTAACCCCCTCCGTGAAATATTTGATACTTCCGTGAATTCTTTAACCCCCTCTGTGAACTATTTGATACCTCCGTGAACTAATTAACCCCCTCCGTGAATTATTTCATACCTCCGTAAATTTTTGAAACCCCTCCGTAAATTATTTGATACCTCCGTGAATTATTTGACCACCACCATGAATTATCCGATACATTCGTGAATTTTTTAACCCCCTCCGTGAAATATTTCATACCTCCGTGAATTATGTAACCCCCTCCGTGAGATATTTGATATCTCTGTGAATTTTTTAACCCCCTCGGTGAACTATTTTATACCTTCGTGAATTGTTTCACCCCCTCCGAGTAGTATTTGATACCTCCGTGAATTATTGAACCCCCTCCGTGAACTAGGTGATACGTCTGTGAATTACTCAACCCCCTCTGTGACTTCTTTGATACCTCGGTGAAGTACTTAACCCCCTGGGTGAATTATTTGATACCTCGGTGAATTATTTCACCCCCTCTGTGAATTGTTTCATACCTCCGTGAATTATTTAACCCCCTCCGTGAATTATTGCATACCTCCGTGAATTATTTAACCCCCTCCGTGAATTATTTGATACCTCCGTGAATTATTTCACCCCCTCCGTGAATTATTTCATACCTCCGTGAATTTTTGAACCCCCTCCGTGAAATATTTCATACCTCCCTGAATTATTTAACCCCCTCTGTGAGATATTTGATACCTCTGTGAATTCTTTAACCCCCTCCGTGAACTATGTGATACCTCTGTGAATTACTCAATCCACTCCGTGATTTCTTTGATACCTCAGTGAATTCTTTAACCCCCTCCGTGAATGATTTGATACCTCCGTGAATTATTTCGGGCCCTCCGTCAATTATTTCATACCTCCGTGAACTTTTAACCTCCTCGGTGAATTATTTCATACCTCCGTGAATTTTTGAACCTTCTCGGTGAATTATTTGATACCTCCGTGAAATCTTTAACCGCCTCCGTGAAGTATATCATACCTCTGTAAATTCTTGAGCCCCCTCCGTGAATTATTTGATACCTCCGAGAATTATTCTACCCCCTCTGTGAATTATTGCATACCTCCACGATTAATTTACCCCCTCCGTGAAATATTTGATACCCCCTTGAATTATTTAACCTCCTCCGTGAGTTATTTCATACCTCCATGAATTTTTTAACACCCTCTGTGAATTATTGCATACCTGCGTGAATTTTTTAACCCCCTCCGTGAATTATTTGATACCTCCGTGCATTAATTAACCCCCTCCGTGAACTTTTTCATACCTCCGTGAATTATTTAACCCCCTCCGTAAATTTTTTGATAACTCCGTGAATTATTTAACCCCCTCCGTGAATTATTTCATACCTTCGTGAATTTTTTAACCCCCTCTGTGAATTATTTGATCCCTCCAGGATTTATTCAACCCCCACTGTAAATTAATTGATACCTCCCTGAATTATTTAACCCCCTCCATGAATTATCTGATACCTTCGTGAACTAATTAACCCCCTCCGTGAATGTTTTGATACCTCCGTGAATTATCTAACCCCCTCTGTGAGATATTTGATACCTCCTTGAATTATTTAACCCCCTTGGTGGACTACTTTGTACCTTCGTGAATTATTTAACCCCCTCCGAGAATTATCTGATACCTCGGTGAATTATTGAACCCCCCCCGTAAATTCTTTCATACCTCCGTGAATTATTTAACCCCCTCCGTAAATTATTTGATACCTCCGTGAATTATTTAAGCCCCTCCATGAATTATCTGATACCTCCGTGAATTATCTAACCCCCTCCGTGAGAGATTCGATACCTCGGTGGATTTTTCAACCCCCTCGGTGAACTATTTTATGCCTTCGTGAATTATTTCACCCCCTCCGAGTAGTATTTGATACCTCCGTGAATTATTGAACCCCCCTCGTGAACTATGTGATACCTCTGTGAATTACTCAACCCTGCTCCGTGAATTATTTGATACCTCCCTGAATTCTTTCACCCCCTCCGTGAATTGTTTAATACCTCCGTGAATTATTTAACCCCCTCCGTGAATTATTTGATACCTCCATGAATTATTTAAACCCCTCCGTGAATAATTTAACCCCCTCCGTGAATTATTTCATACCTCCGTCAATTATTTAACCCCCTCCGTGAAATATTTCATACCTCCGTGAATTATCTAACCCCCTCCGTGAGATATTTGATACCTCCGCAAACTTTTCAACCCCCTCGGTGAACTATTTTATACCTTCGTGAATTCTTTCACCCCCTGCCAGTACTATTCGATACCTCCCTGAATCATTGAACCCCCTCCGTGAACTATGTGATTCCTCTGTCAATTACTCAACCCCCTCCGTGAATTCTTTGATACCTCAGTGAATCTTTGAACCCCCTCCGTGAATTATTTACCCCCTCCGTGAATTTTTTCATACCTCCGTGAATTATTGAACCCCCTCGGTGAATCATTTGATACCTCCGTGAATTATTTAACCCCCTCCGTGAACTATTTGATACCTCGGTGAACTATTCAACCGCCTCCGTTAATTATTTGATACCTGCGTGAATTTTTTAACCCCCTCCGTGAATTATTTCGTACTTCCGTGAATTGTTTAACCCCCGCCGTGAAATATTTGATACCTCGGTGAATTATTCAAGCCCCTCCGTGAACTATGTGATACCTCTGTGAATTATTTAACCCCCTCCGTGAATTATTTGATACCTCGGTGAATTCTTTAACCGCCTCCGTGAATTTTTTCATACCTCCATGAATTATTCAACCCCCTCCGTGAATTATTGCATAGCTCCATGAATTATTTCACCCCCTCCGTGAAATATTTGATACTCCCAAGAAGTATTTATCCTCCTCCGTGAGTTATTTCATACCTCTGTGAATCATTTAACAGCCTCTGTGAATTTTTGCATACCTCTGTGAATTATTTAACCCCCTCCATGAACTTTTTCATACCTCCGTGCATTAATTAACCCCCTCCGTGAGTTATTTGATACCTCCGTGAATTATTTAACCCCCTCCCTGAATTATCTGATACCTCCGTGGATTATTTAACCCCCTCTGTCAATTTTTTGATGGCTCTGTGAATTTTTTAACCCCCTCCGTAGATTATTTGAGACCTCCGTGAATTTTTTAACCCCCTCGTGAATCATTTAACCCCCTCCGTGAATTTTTTCATACCTCCGTGATTTTTTTAACCCCCTCCATGAATTTTTTAATACCTCCGTGAATGATGTAACCCCCTCCGGGAATTATTTGATACCTCCAGAAAGTTTTTAACCCCATCTGTAAATTATTTGATACCTCCGTGAATTATCTAACCCCCTCCATGAATTATCTGATACCTTCGTGAATTATTTAACCCCCTCCCTGAATTATTTGATACATCCGTTAATTATCTAACCCCCTCCGTGAGATATTTGATACCTTCGTGAATTATCTAACCCCCTCGGTGAACTATTTTATACCTCTGTGAATTTTTTAACCCCCTTTCGAGAATCATTTGATACCTCCGTGAATTATTGAACCCCCTCCGTAAATTCTGTGATACCTCTCTGAATTACTCAACCCCCTCCGTGAATTCTTTGATACCTCCGTGTATCCTTTAACCCCCTCTGTGAATTATTTGATACCTCCGTGAATTTTTTAACCCCCTCCGTGAATTATTGCATACCTCCGTGAATTATTTAACCCCCTCCGTGAATTTTTTGATACCTCCGTGAATCATTTAACCCCCTCCTTGAATTTTTTCATACCTCCGTGAATTATTTAACCCCCTCCGTGAATTATTTCATACCTCCGTGAATTATTCAACGCCCTCCGTGAATTATTGCATACCTCCACGATTCTTTCACCCCCTCCATGAAATATTTGGGATGCCCGTGAATTATCTAACCTCCATCGTGAGTTTTTTCATACGTCCATGAATTATTTAACACCCTCCGTGAACTATTGCATACCTCCGTGAATTTTTTATCCCCCTTCGTGCATTATTTGATACCCCCGTGCATTTTTTAACCCCCTCCGTGAATTATTTCATACCTCCGTGAATTATTTAACGCCCTCCGTGAATAATTTCATACCTCCGTGAATTATTCAACCCCCTCTGTGAATTTTTTGGTACCTCCATGAATCATTCAACCCCCTCCGTGACTTATTTCATACCTCGGTGCATTATCTAACCCTCTCCGTGAATTATTTCATACCTCCGTGAAGTATTTAACCCCCTCCGTGAATTATTTCATACCTCCGTGAATTATTTGATACCTCCGGGAATTTTCCAACCCCCTCTGTGAATTATATGAACCCTCACTGAATTATTTAACCCCCTCTGTGAATTATTTGATACCTCCGTGAATTCTTTCAGCCCCTCCGTGAAATATATGATACCTCCGTGAATTTTTTAACCCCCTCCATGAATTGTCTGATACCTCTGTGAACTCTTTAACCCCCTCTGTGAATCATTTGATACCTCAGTGACTTATCTAACCCCCTCCGTGAATTATTTGATACCTCCGTGAATTTTTCAACGCCCTCCGTGAATTATTTGATACCTCCGTGAATTTGTTCATACCTCCGTGAATTATTTCACCTGCTCCATGATTTGTCTGATGCCTCTGTGAATTCTTTAACCTCCTCCGTGAATTATTTGATACCTCCGTGAATCTTCTAACCCCCTGCGTGAATTTTTTGCCACCTCCGTGAATTTTTTAACCCCCTCCGTGAAATTTACCATACCTCCGTGAATTATTTAACCCCCTCCGTGAATTTTTTGATACCTCCGTGAAGTATCTAACCCCCTCCGTGAATTATATGATACCTCCGTGGAGTATTTAACCCCCTCTGTGAATTATTTGATACCTCTGTGAATTTTTTAACGCCCTCCGTGAATTTTTAACGCCCTCCGTGCACTATTTGATATCTCCATGAATTAATCTGGCCCCTTCGTGAAATTTACCATACCTCCTTGAATTATTTAACCCCCTCCGTGAATTTTTTGATACCTCCGTGAAGTATTTAACCCCCTCCGTGAATTATATGATACCTCGGTGGAGTATTTAACCCCCTCTGTGAATTATTTGATACCTCCGTGAATTTTTTACGCCCTCCGTGAATGTTTGAAGCTTCTCCGTGAATTATTTGATACCGCAGTGAGTTATTTAAACCCCTCCGTGAAGTATTAGATACCTCTGTGAATTATGTAACCCCCTCTGTGAATGATTTGATACCTCCGTGAGTTATTGAACCCCCTCGGTGACATATTTAACCCCCTCCCTGGATTATTTGATACCTCCGTTAATTATCTAACCCCCTCTGTGAGATATTTGATACCTTCGTGAATTATCTAACCCCCTCGGTGAACTATTTTATACCTTTGTGAATTATTTAACCCCCTCCGTGAATTATTTGATACCTCCGTGAATCATTTAACCCCCTCCGTGAATTATTTCATACCTCCGTGAATTTTTTAACCCCGTCTGTAAATTATGTGATACCTCTCTGAATTACTCAACCCCCTCCGTGAATTCTTTGATACCTCGGTGGATCCTTTAACCCCCTCCGTGAATTATTTGATACCTCCGTGAATTATTTAACCCCCTCCGTGAATTATTGCATACTTCCGTGAATTATTTAACCCCCTCCGTGAATTATTTGATACCTCCGTGAATCATTTAACCCCCTCCGTGAATTATTTCATACCTCCGTGAATTATTTAACCCACTCCGTGAATTATTTCATACCTCCGTGAATTATTCAACCCCCTCCGTGAATTATTGCATACCTCCATGATTATTTCACCCCCTCCAAGAAATATTTGGGACCCCCGTGAATTATCTAACCTCTGTCGTGAGTTATTTCATACGTCCATGAAGTTTTAGACACCCTCCGGGAATAATTGCATACCTCCATGAATTTTTTAACCCCCTTCGTGAATTTTTTGATACCTCTGTGCATTATTTAACCCCCTCTGTGAATTATTTCATACCTCCGTAAATTGTTTGACCCCCTCCGTGAATTATTTCATACCTCCGTGAAGTCTTTAACCCCCTCCGTGAATTTTTTCATACCTTCGTGAATTATTTGATACCTCCGGGAATTATTCAACCCCCTCTGTGAATTTTTTGATACCTCCGTGAATCATTCAACCCCCTCCGTGACTGATTTCATACCTCCGTGAATTGTTTAACCCCGTCCGTGAATTATTTCATACCTCCTGAAGTATTTAACTCCTCCGTGAATTATTTCATCCCTCCGTGAATTATTTGATACCTCCGGGAATTATTTTACCCCCTCTGTGAATTGTATGAAACCTGGGTGAGTTATTTCACCCCCTCCGTGAAATATTTCATACCTCTGTCAATTTTTTAACCCCCTCCGTGAATTATTTCATACCTCCTTGCAGTATTTAACCCCCTCCGTGAATTATTTCATACGTCCGTGAATTATGTAACCCCCTCTGTGAATCATTTGATATTTCCGTGAATTATTTAACCCCCTCCATGAATTGTCTGATACCTCCGTGAAGTATTTAACCCCCTCCGTGAATTATTTGATAAGTCTGTGAATTTTTTAACGCCCTCCGTGAATTTTTTGATACCTCCGTGAATTATTTGATACCTTCGGGAATTTGTTCATACCTCCGTGAATTATCTAACCTGCTCCATGAATTGTCTGATGCCTCTGTGAATTCTTCAACCTCATCCGTGAATTATTTGATACCTCCGTGAATCTTCTAACCCCCTGCCTGAATTGTTTGATACCTCCGTGACTTATTCAACCCCCTCCGTGATTTCTTTGATACCTCGGTGAATTATTTAACCCACTCCGTGAATTTTTTGATATCTCCATGAATTGTTTAACCCCCTCCGTGAAATTTACCATACCTCGGTGAATTACTTAACCCCCTCGGTGAATTTTTTGATACCTCCGTGAAGTATTTAACCCCCTCCGTGAATTATATGATACCTCCGTGGAGTATATAACCCCCTCCGTAAATTGTTTGATACCTCCGTGAATTATTTAAACCCCTCCGTGAATTTTTTGATACCTCCTCGAATTATTTAACCCCCTTCGTGAAGTATTAGATACCTCTGTGAACTATGTAACCCCCTCCGTGAATTATTTGATACCTCCGTGAGTTGTAGAACCCCCTCCTCGATTTATTTGATACCTCCGTGAATTATTTAACCCCCTCCGTGAGTTATTTCATACCTCCGTGAATTATTTAACACCCTCTGTGAATTATTGCATACCTCCGTGAATTATTTAAGCCCTCCGTGAATTATTTGATACCTCCGTGCATTAATTAACCCCCTCTGTGAATTGTTTCATACTTCCGTGAATTCGTTAACCCCCTTCCTGAATAATTTTATACCTCCGTGAATTTTTTAACCCCTCCGTGAATTATTTGATACCTCCGTGAATTATCTAACCCCCACCGTGCATTATTTCATACCTCCGTGAGTTATTCAACCCCCTTCGTGAATTATTTGATACCTCTGTGAATTTTTTAACCCCCTCCTTGAATTTTTTGATACCTCTGTGAATTTTTCAACCCCCTCCATGACTTATTTCATACCTCCGTGAATTATTTCACCCCCTCCGTGAATTTTTTCGTACCTCCGTGAATTATTTAACACCCTCCCTGAATCATTTGATACCTCCATGAATTATTTAACCCCCTCCGTGAACTTTTTGGTACCTCCGGGAATTATTTACCCCCCTCCGTGAATTATTTGATACCTCCGTGAATTCTTTCACCCCCTCCGTGAAATGTTTCATACCTCCGTGAATTATTTAACCCCGTCCGTTAATAATTCATAACTCCGGGAAGTATTTAACCCCATCCGTGAATTATTTCATACCTCCGTGAATTATGTAACCCCCCCAGTGAATTATTTGATAGCTCTGTGAATTATTTAACCCCCTCCGTGAAATATTTGATACCTCCGTGAATTATTTAACCCCCACCATGAATTGTCTGATACCTCTGTGAACTATTTAACCCCCTCCGTGAATTATTTGATACCTCCGTGAATTATTTGATACCTCCGGGAATTTGTTCATACCTCCGTGATCTCTTTAACCCCCTCAATGAATTGTCTGATGCCTCCGTGAATTTTTTAACCTGCTCCGTGATGTTTTTGATACCCTCGTGACTTTTCTAACCCCTTCCGTGAATTTTTTGACAGCTCCGTGAATTTTTTAACCCCCTCCGTGAATTCTTTGATACCTTCGTGAATTATTCAACCCCCTCCGTGAATTCTTTGATACCTCGGTGAATTATTTAACCCCCTCCGTGAATTATTTGATACCTCCATGATTTATTTAACCCCTCACGTGAATTATTGAACCCCCTCCGTGAATTATTTGATACCTCCGTGAGATATTTAACCCCCTTGGTCAAGTATTTGATACCTCTGTGAATTATGTAACCCCCTCCGTGACTTATTTGATACCTCCGTGAATTATTGAAACCCCTCCGTGAATTATTTGATACCTTCGTGAGTTATTCCACCCCCTGCGTGAATTATTTGATACCTCCGTGAATTCTTTCACCCCCTCCGTGAAATGTTTCATACCTCCGTGAATTATTTAACCCCCTCTGTTAATAATTCATAACTCCGGGAAGTATTTAACCCCATCCGTGAATTATTTCATACCTCCGTGAATTATGTAACCCCCCAGTGAATTATTTGATACCTCTGTGAATTTTTTAACCCCCTCCGTGAAATATTTGATACCTCCGTGAATTGTTTAACCCCCACCATGAATTGTCTGATACCTCTGTGAACTATTTAACCCCCTCTGTGAATTATTTGATACCTCCTTGAATTATTTGATACCTCCGGGAATTTGTTCATACCTCCGTGATCTGTTCAACCCCCACAATGAATTGTCTGATGCCTCCGTGAATTTTTTAACCTGCTCCGTGATGTTTTTGATACCCTCGTGACTTTTCTAACCCCTTCCGTAAATTTTTTGACAGCTCCGTGATTTTTTCACCCCCTCCGTGAATTCTTTGATACCTTCGTGAATTATTCAACCCCCTCCGTGAATTCTTTGATACCTCGGTGAATTATTTAACCCCCTCCGTGAATTTTTTGATACCTCCATGAACTATTTAACCCCCCACGTGAATTATTGAACCGCCTCCGTGAATTATTTGATACCTCCGTGATATATTTAACCTCCTTGGTCAAGTATTTGATACCTCTGTGAATTATGTAACCCCCTTCGTGACTTATTTGATACCTCCGTGAATTATTGAAACCCCTCCGTGAATTATTTGATACCTCCGTGAATTATTGAAACCCCTGCGTGAATTATTTGATACCTCTGTGAATTTTTTAACCCCCTCCGTGAGTTATTTCATATCTCCGTGAATTATTTAACACCCTCCGTGAATTATTGCATACCTCCGTCCATTATTTAAGCCCTCCGTGAATTATTTGATACCCGGTGAATTAATTAACCCCCTCCGTGAATTGTTTCGCATCTCTGTGAATTATTTAACCCCTCCGTGAATTATTTGATACCTCCGTGAATTATCTAACCCCGTCCGTGAATTATTTCATACCTCCGTGAATTATCTAACCCCCTCCGTAAATTTTTTGATACCTCCGTGAATTATTTAAGCCCCTCCGTGAATTCTTTCATACCTCCATGAATTATGTAACCCCCTCCGTGAATTATTTCATACCTCCGTGAATTATTTAACCCCCTCCGTGAATTATTTGATACCTCAGTGAATTATTTAACCCCCTGCGTGAATGATTTGATACCTCCGTGAATTATTTCACCCCGTTCATGAATTGTCTGATGCCTGCGTGAAGTATTTAACCTGGTCCGTGAATTATTTGGTACCTCCGTGAATTATCTAACCCCCTCCGTGACTTTTTTGATACCTCTGTGAACCTTTTGACCCCCTCCGTGAATTATTTGATACCTCGGTGAATTATTCAACCCCCTCCGTGAATTCCTTGATACCTCCGTGAATTATTCAACCCCCTCCGTGAATTTTTTGATACCTCCGTGAAAGATTTAACCCCCTCCGTGAAATATTTTGTATCTCCGTGAATTTTTTAACCCCCTCCGTGAATTGCTCGATACCTTCGTGAATTCTTTAACCCCCTCCGTGAAATATTTCATACATCCGTGAATTATTTAACCCCCTCCGTGAATTATTTGATACCTCCGTGAATCTTTTGACCCCCTCCGTGAATTCTTTGATAGCTCCGCGAATTATTTAACCCCCTCCGTGAATTACTTGATACCTCCGTGAATTATTTAACCCCCTCGGTGAAGTATTGCATACATCCGTGAAGTATTTAACCCCCTACGTGAATTATCTGATACCTCCGTGAATTATTTAACCCCCTCCGTGAATTTTTTCATACCTCCGTGAATTTTTCAACGCCCCCCGTGAATTTTTTGATAGCTCCGTGATTTATTGAACCCCCTCTGTCAATTATATGATACCTCCGTGGAGTATTTAACCCCCTCCGTGAATTATTTGATACCTCCGTGAATCATTTAACCCCCTTCGTAAAGTATTTGATGCCTCTGTGAATTATGTAACCCCCTCCGTGAATTATTTGATACCTCCGTGAGTTATTGAACCCCCTCGTTGAATTATATGAAACCTGCGTGAATACTTTAACCCCCTCCGTGTATTATTTGATACCTCCGTGAATTATTTAACCCCCTCCGTGAATTTTTTGATACCACCGTGAATTTTTTAACCCCTTCGTGAAGTATTTGATACCTCCGTGAATTATGTAACCCCCTCCCTGAATTGTTTGATACCTCCGTGAATTATGTAACCCCCTCTGGCAATTATTTGATACCTCCGTCAATGAATTAACCCCCTCCGTGAATTATTTCATACCCCTTTGAATTATTCAACCCCCTCCGTGAATTATTTGATACCTCCCTGAATTATTCAACCCCCTCCGTGAATTATTTCATACCTCTGTGAATTATTGAACCCTCTCTGTGAATTATTTGATACCTCCGTGAATTATGTAACCCCCTCCGTGAATTGTTTGATACCTCTGTGAATTATGTAACCCCCTCCGTGAATTATTTGATACCTCCGTGAATTATTCAACCCCGTCCCTGATTTATCTGATACCTCCGTGTATTATTCAACCCCCCCGTGAATTTTTTGATACATCCATGCATTATTTAACCCCCTTCGTGAAGTATTTGATACCTCCGTGAATTAAGTAACCCCCTCTGGCAATTATTTGATACCTCCGTGAATTATTAAACCCCCTCCGTGAATTCTTTCATACCTCCGTGAATTTTTTAACCCCCTCTGTGAATTATTTGATACCTCCGTGAATTATTTAACACCCTCCGTGAATTTTTTCATACCTCAGTGAATTATTTAACCCCCTCCGTGAAGTATTCGATACCTCCGTGAATTATCTAACCCCCTCCGTGAATCATTTGATACCTTCGTGAATTATGTAACCCTCTCCGTGAATTATTTGATACCTTCATGAATTATTGAACCCCCACCGTGAATTTTTTGATACCTGCATGAATTATGTAACCCCCTCCGTGAATTATTTGATACCTCCGTGAATCATCTAACCCCCTCTGGAAAGGATATGATACCTCCGTGAATTCTTTAACCCCCTCCATGAATTATTTGATACTTCCGTGAATCATATAACCCCCTCCGTGAATTCTTTCATACCTCCGTGAATTATTTAACCCCCTCCGTCAATTATTGTATACCTCCGTGAATTATTGAACCCCCTCTGTGAATTATTTGATACCTCCGTGAATTATTCAACCCCCTCCTGTTATTTTTTCATACCTCTGTGAATTATAAATAACCCCCTCTGTGAATTGCTTAATACCTCCGTGTATTACGTAACCCCCTCCGTGAGTTATTAGATACCTCCGTGAGTTATTTAACCCCCTTCGTGAATTATTTGATACCTCCGTGAATTATTTAACCCCCTCCGTGAATTATTTGACCTCCGTGAATTTTTTCACCCTCTCCGTGAAGTATTTGATACCTCCGTGAATAATTTAACCCCCTTCGTGAAGTATTTGATACTTCCGTGAATGGTTTAACCCCCTTCGTGAGGTATTTGGGACCTCCGTGAATTATGTAACCCCCACCGTGAATTATTTCATACCTGTGTGCATTATTTAACCCCCTCCGTGAATTATTTGATACCTCCGTGAATTATCTAACCCCCTCTGTGAATTCTTTCATAGCTCCGTGAATTCTTTAACCCCCTCCGCGAATTATTGCATGCCTCCGTGAATTTTTGAACCCCCTCCGTGAATTTTTCAATACCTCCCTGAATTGTATAACCCCCTCCTGGAAACGTTTCATACCTCCGTGAATTATTTAACCCCCTCCGTCAATTATTGTATACCTCCGAGAATTATTCAACCCCCTCCGTGAATTTCTTGATACCTCTGTGAATTATTCAACCCCCTCCGTGAATTTTTTAAAACCTCCGTGAATCATTTAACCCCCTCCATGAATTATTTCATACCTCCGTGAATTATTTAACCCCCTCCGTCAATTATTGTATACCTCCGTGAATTTTTTAACCCCCTCCGTGAATTATTTGATACCTCCTTGAACTATTTAACCCCCTCCGCGAAATGTTTCATACCTCCGTGAATCATTTAACCCCCTCCGTGAATTATTTGATACCTCCGTGAATTATTTAACCTCCTCCGTGAATTATTGCATACCTCCATAAATTTTTTAACCCCCTCCGTGAATTATTTGATACCTCCGTGAATCATGTAACCCCCTCTGTGAATTATTTCATACCTCCGTGAATTATTTAACCCCCTCCGTCAATTATTGCATACCTCGGTGAATTATTCAACCCCCTCCGTGAATTTTTTCATACCTCCGTGAATTATTTAACACCCTCCGTGAATTATTTGATACCTCCGGGAATTATTTAGCCCCCTCCTTGAATTGTTTGATACCTCTGTGAATTCTTTAACACCCTCCGTGGATTATTTGATACCTCCGTGAATTTTTCAACCCCCTCTGTGAATTATTTGATACCTCCGTGAATTATCTAACCCCCTCTGGAAAGGATATGATACCTGCGTGAATTATTTAACCACCTCCATGAATTATTTGATACTTCCGTGAATCATATAACCCCCTCCGTGAATTCTTTCATACCTCTTTGAATTATTTAACCCCCTCCGTCAATTATTGTATACCTCCGTGAATTATTGAACCCCCTCTGTGAATTATTTGATACCTCCGTGAATTTTTCAACCCCCTCCTGTTATTTTTTCATACCACCTCCATGAATTATTTGATACTTCCGTGAATCATATAACCCCCTCCGTGAATTGTTTAATACCTCCGTGTATTACGTAACCCCCTTCGTGAATTATTTGATACCTCCGTGAATTATTTAACCCCCTCCGTGAATTATTTGATACCTCCGTGAATTTTTTCACCCTCTCCGTGAAGTATTTGATACCTCCGTGAATAATTTCACCCCCTTCGTGAAGTATTTGATACCTCCGTGAATTTTTTCACACCCTCCGTGAATTGTTTGATACCTCCGTGAATTATCTAACCCCCTCTGTGAATTCTTTCGCACCTCCGTGAATTCTTTAACCCCCTCCGCGAATTATTGCATGCCTCTGTGAATTATTCAACCCCCTCCGTGAATGTTTTAATACCTTTCTGAATTATTTAACCCCCTCCTTGAATCGTTTCATACCTCCGTGAACTATTTAACCCCCTCCGTCAATTATTGTATACCTCCGTGAATTATTCAACCCCCTCCGTGAACTTTTTGATTCCTCCGTGAATTATATAACCCCCTCCGTGAATTATTTGATACCTCCGTAAACTATTTAACCCCCTCCGTGAAATGTTTCATACCTCCGTGAATCATTTAACCCCGTCCGTGAATTATTGGATACCTCCGTGAATTATTTAACCTCCTCCGTGAATTATTGCATACCCAGATAAATTTTTTAACCCCCTCCGTGAATTTTTTGATACCTCCGTGAATCATGTAACCCCCTCTGTGAATTATTTCATACCTCCGTGAATTATTTAACCCCCTCCGTCAATTATTGCATACGTCGGTGAATTATTCAACCCCCTCCGTGAATTTTTTCCATACCTCCGTGAATTATTTAACACCCTCCGTGATTTATTTCATACCTCCGTGACTTATTTAAGCCCCTCCGTGAATTATTTGATACCTCCGTGAATTCTTTAGCCCCCTCCTTGAAGTGTTTGATACCTCTGTGAATTTTTTAACACCCTCTGTGGATTATTTGATACCTCCGTGAATTTTTTAACCCCCTCTGTGAATTTTTTGATACCTGCGTGAATTATTTAACCCCCACGGTGAATTATTTAATACCTCCGTGAATTCCTTGACCCCCTCGGAGATTTTTTCATACCTCCTTGAATTATTTCACCCCCCCCGTGAATTATTTGATACCTCCCCAGGTTTTTTAACGCCCTCCGTGAATTTATTCATACCTCCGTGAATTATTTCACCCCCTCTGTGAAATATTGCATACCTCCGTGAATTATATAACCCCCCCATGAATCGTTTCATACCTCCGTGAATTAATTAACCCCCTCCGTGAATTATTTGATACCTCTGTGAAATATTTGACCCCCTCCGTGAATTGTTTGATACCTCGATGAATTATTTAACCCCCTCCGTGAATTATTTGATACCTCCGTGAATTATTTAACCCCTTCCGTGAAATATTTGATACCTCCGTGAACTCTTTAACCCCCTCTGTGAATCATTTCATACCTCCGTGAATTACCCAACCCCCTCCGTGAATTATTTGATACCTCCGTGAATTATTTAACCCCCTCCGTGAATGATTTCATACCTCAGTGAATTATTTAACCCCCTCAGTGCATTATTTGATACCTCCGTGAATTATTTAACCCCCTCCGTGAATTATTTGATACCTCCGTGAATTGTGTAACCCCCTTCGTGAACTATTTGATACCTTCATGGATTCTTTAACCACCTTCGTGAAGTATTTGATACCTGCGTGAATTATGTGACCCCCTCTGTAAATTATTTGATACCTCCGTGAATTATCTAACCCCCTCTGGGAAGGATATGATACCTCCGTGAATTATTTAACCCCCTCCGTGAATTATTTGATACCTCTGTGAATCATATAACCCCCTCCGTGAATTCTTTCATACCTCTGTGAATTATTTGACCCCCTCCGTGAATTGATTTATACCTCCGCGTATTAATTAACCCCCTCTGTGAATTATTTGATATCTCCGTGAATTATTTAACCCCCTTCGTGAATTATTTGATACCTCCGTGAATTATTCGACCCCCTCCGTGAATTATTTGATACCTCCGTGAATAACTTAACCCCCTTCGTGAAGTATTTGATACCTCCGTGAATAATTTAACCCCCTTCGTGAAGTATTTGATACCTCCGTGAATTATGTAACCCCCTCTGTGAATTTTTTCATACCTGTGTGAGTTATTTAACCCCCTTCTGGAATTTTTTCATACCTCCGTGAATGATTTAACCCCCTCCGTGAATTATTTGATACCTCCGTGAAATATTTCACACCCTTCGTGAATTCTTTGATACCTCCGTGAATTATCTAACCCCCTCCGTGAATTTTTTGATACCACCGTGAATTATTTAACCCCCTCCTTGAATCGTTTCATACCTCCGTGAATTATTTAACCCCCTCTGTCATCTCTTGTATACCACCGTGAATCATTCAACCCCCTCCGTGTATCTTTTGATACCTCCGTGAATAATTCAACCCCCTCCGTGAATTTTTTCATACCTCTGTGAATTATTTAACCCCCTCTGTAAATTATTTGATACCTCACTGAACTATTTAACCCCCTCCGTGAAATGTTTCATACCTCCGTGAATCATTTGACCCCCTCCATGATTATTTGATACCTCCGTGAATTATTTAACCCCCTCCGTGAATTTTTGCATGCCTCCATAAATTATTTAACCCACCCGTGAATTATTTGATACCTCCGTGAATCATATAACCCCCTCTGTGAATTATTTCATACCTCCGTGAATTCTTTAACCCCCTCCGTCATTTATTGCATACCTCGGTGAATTATTCGACCCCCTCCGTGAAATTTTCATACCTCTGTGAGTTATATAACCCCCTCCGTGATTTATTTCATACCTCTGTGACTTATTTAACCCCCTTCGTGAACTTTTTGATACCCCCGTGAATTTTTTAGCCCCCTCCTTGAATTGTTTCATACCTCTGAGAATTTTTTAACCCCCTCCGTGGATTATTTGATACCTCCGTGAATTTTTTAACCCCCTCCGTGAATTGTTTGATACCTCCGTGAATTATTTAACCCCCTCCGTGAATCATTTGATACCTCCGTGAATTATTTAACCCCCTCCATGAGTTATTTGATACCTCCGTGAATTTTTTAACCCCCTCCGTGAATTATTTGATACCTCAGTGAATTATTCAACCCCCTCCGTGAATTTTTTGATACTCCGGTGAGTTATTCAACCCCCTCCGTCAACTATTGCATACCTCCGTGAATTTTTTAACCCCCTCCGTGAATTATTTCATACCTCCGTGAATTTTTTAACCCCCTCAGTGAATTATTCGATACCACCGTGAATTACCTAACCCCCTCCGTGAACTATTTGATACCTCCGTGAATTCTCTAACCCCCTCCGTGATTCTTTTGATACCTCCGTGAATTATTCAACCCCTTCCATAAATTATCTGATACCTCTGTGAATTATTTAACTCCCTCCGTGAATTATTTGATACCTCCGTGAATTATTTAACCCCCTCCGTGAATTTTTTGATACCCCGGTGACTTATTTAACCCCCTCCGTGAATCACCTGATACCTCCGTGAATTATTGCATACCTCCGTGAAATATTTAACCCCCTCCGTGAATTATTTCATACCTCCACGAATTGTTTAACCCCCTCCGCGAATTATTGCATACTTCCGTGAATTTTTTCACCCCCTCCGTGAATTATTTGATACCTCCGTGAGTTATTTGACGCCCTCCGTGAATTATTTCATACCTCCGTGAATTATTTAACCCCCTCCGTGAATTTTTTGATACCTCGGTGAATTATTTAACGCCCTCCCTGAATCGTTTCATACCTCCTTGAATCATTTAACCCCCTCCTTGAATCGTTTCATACCTCCGTGACTTAATTAACCCCCTCCGTGAATTATTTGATACCTCTGTGAATTATCTAACCCCCTCCGTGAAATATTTGATACCTGCGTAAATTCTTTCACCCCCCCCGTGATATATTTGATACCTCCGTGAACTATTTAACCCGCCTCGGTGAATTATTTCATACCTCGGTGAATGATTTAACCCCCTCAGTAAATTATTCGATACCACGGTGAATTATCTAACCCCCTCCGTGAATTATTTGATACCTCTGTGAATTATCTAACCCCCTCCGTGAATACTTTCATACCTCCGTGAATTATTCAACCCCTTCCATGAATTATCTGATACCCCTCGGCCCGATCGCCCTGAAGTTGGTACTCCCGATGACGATAGATCTTGGGGTTCGGCTTCAGCTTGATCCACGCTGTGCCAAACCTCCCACGATCTGGAGGGTTCTTGTTGGCGACGCCACTGAATAGCCGCGGATAGGCATCGATCAGCCTCTCCTTCAGCTCGGCGACCTTCGGGTTCTCCTGGGCCTCTTCAGCCGCTTGCTTCGGTATCGATACAACCGACCGCACTGCGGTATAGGCCTCTTCCGGGTCCGAATCCGACTTCTCCTCGTCCGATATGCCGTCTTCATCGTCGTGGGGCATGCTTCCCACCGATAATCTTCGAAAATTTGCGGCATCGGGCTGGTTCTTGTCGCTCTCGTCACCCATTCTTGGAAAGTCCCATGTCGGCGGGTCCGACCCAACCGGACCATCATGTTGGTCCGCGATGTGATCCATGACCCTCGCCAGGAACTCATCCTTCTCGTACTTGCCGGTGACCAACATCTTGTGATCCCACCAATGCGGAGATGTGACCATGGCCCGCCTCTTCTTGGCTGCCACACGATCATGCATCCCCTTCCGCATGTAGTTGAAGACGTCGTCCATCTCGGCGTGGGACAGGACGTCAATGCCATCAAAAGGCTGATCCGTCCCCTCCTTGGCCTCAAACATGACCTTCATGGGCACCGCCTCCACCCTACGGATGAATGCTTCATCACCCGTGGGCTGGGCTTGCGCCCCATCCACCAGGAAAGCCTTGGTACCCCACACTTGACCCGGGGAGGGCATTGATACACCCTTGGCGTCGATGAACAACTCCTCCTCTGGCCTGAATGACATCTCGTTCAGGGTGATGGAGTCCAGCATCGACTTGAGACCCTCCAGCGGACATGGGGTGGATCCTATGCCGGTTATGACCAGGATCCCCTTCGCCCTATCCGCGACGATCTTCTCCACCGTACGTCTCGTATTGTCCAGGGAGCCATGCCAATACATGGGTCCCCACTCCTTCAAACCCCAATGCCTGTGCCAGGCTGAGTCTCCTCGATGCCAATGCCTCCTACACTTCCTCAAAAGTGGGGCATCCCGGGAAGCAAAGACGTCCGTCTCGGGCGCTCCGGCTCCCAGCGTCTGGATCATCCTGGCATACACCTGCGGCGCCATTCCATACTCCGTGAGCTGAACTCCACGGTCTCCTCTGGACTTGGCACCCACAGCTTGCACCGCTTGGACGATCCGATCCTCTTCCTCAGCATTCCATTGGGATGATCCGCATGCATAGTCCGTGGATAGCCATGTGATGCACTCATCATCCTCCCGGACCAGCGTTGCACGATGGGGAAGGGCTCCAATGGCGTTTGCCACCATGAAGTCATACCCCATGATCATATCCCAATCTGTAATGTCGGCCACATAGAAGTTCCCGGATAGAGTGCTTCTCTTCGCCAGATCAGGGCGGTTCAAGCGCTCATGTTCCCAGAATTCCATACTGATAGTGGCCTCATGGGTGCCCCCACCCATGATCTCTCCGTTGGCGATCTTCAGGCGGACCGGTCTCCGGCTGGGCTGCAGGAGTTCCTCCTCGAACAACCCTCTCCGGACCAGGCTCACCTCGGCACCGGTATCCACCAACACATCGACCAGCTTCTCCTCTCGTCCGCACCGTACTCGCACTTTCAAGTGCAACCGCCGCTCGTCACCATGAGGCATATGGACGACTCTCACGGCATGCAACTCTAGCACGTCAGGGTGCACCAGGACTTCAAGGGTATGGTCACGGATGGTGTAGATCTTGGGCTGGTCCTGCCCATCCACGGGGCTCTCCGTGGGCGCTCCTTCCTTGTTGCCATGTCCCGTACCCACATGTACTTTCCCTTTGCAGGGCGCTCCAGGGGTTGGGAGTGGCGAAACTCAGTGGTTTTGGCTCTTCTGGAGCCTTCTTCAGCACCCGATGTGACTTCGCTTTCTCTGGGATTCCACTGATTTCCGGAGGAGAGACCTCCGAGGTCCCACTCCCGTGGAGGCTCCTCTAGACTTGACTTCCCGCAGCCCCTTCCGGCTGCGATCCGCCAGGACATTGTCCACCACGTTGCTGGGCTTTGAGTTCCTCCAACGTCCTCAACATGTCCTCAGCAACATCCTCGATCGACCTCACTCGTCCGTTTCTGACCAGGTCCACCACCATAGCCTCTTCCTCCGCCTTGCCCTTGGCCTTTGCCTTGGCCTTTTCCCCCGTCTCCGCCCTTCGCCTTCCAACCGGCAATCCGCTGCTCCTTGGGCTTCTTCTCGGGGTGGGCGGCGAAGTAGGCCTTCTTGTCCGCCTCATATACCTTGCACTGACGGTGGTCGTGTGCATGGTTGTTTCCCTTGCCATAACAGACCCAGCACCCGTCGTGCTGAGACCTGTACTCCCGGAACGAGAGCGGTGGGTTCCCGATCCTCCTTGGCTCATTGCCCTTCTTGTGTCCCAACCGGCTCCATCTGGACCGATCCTGCCCATGGTCCCTCACGTTGTGCGCCACAAACGCGAAGAAATGGGCCTCCTCGTGATCCTCCCGAGACCAGGTCCAGTGGTCTTGGCCACTTCCACTACCATTCTCCGCGGAGTTGGCCGTGTCCTCCTGGATCTCCCGATGATGGCGGTCTTCTCAGTGGCCTCGTTGTCCATGACCATGTCGATCCTGCACGTGGGCC
The DNA here is from genome assembly GCA_964036045.1 of Eutreptiella sp. 'Long Island Sound 2002'. Lineage (NCBI taxonomy): Eukaryota > Euglenozoa > Euglenophyceae > Eutreptiales > Eutreptiaceae > Eutreptiella > Eutreptiella sp. 'Long Island Sound 2002'. The sequence goes on along the minus strand of OZ038380.1, from coordinate 124,163,344 downwards.
TCGTTCTTCGCATTGAGCTTCAACTCCACCGTGATTTACTTCACGATCTCGTCCAGGCTCATGCGGGCGAAGATGACCTGCATCCTCAGCGGCTCCCCGCGCCTCCACTCCACGTTGTTGAGGCGCAGCAACCTTTGCCCCATGGAGTCTCCAAATACCTCCACGTACACGGCGTTCTTCAGTCCCAACATCCGGTTGGGCTCGCCCAGGTTCCTCCTGAAGAACTCCATGATACCCGCATGGGTATCCTCCGCCGCCATGATACTCACCGCCACGCGCTTTCTCGCTCTCTTCTTTTCCTCGTCCTCCACTCTCCTCTTCCAGTGGCCGGGGAGGACGTCCTTCAGCAAGTGGCGGATCTCGCTGGACTCGTGCCAGTCCTCAACCAACTTGAGGCTCCGTCGGTACTTCCGCAGGTACCTGTTCCACTCCCGGACCCGCAACTCACCGCGGTCCAGCTGCAGCGGGATGGACCACAAGTCCTCCAGCTTCTGATTCGGAGCGTCCACCCGCTCCTCATCCTCCAACCACTGGAGGCAGGCCTGCTCCGTACGGATCAGTCCTTCCCGGATCTGATCCCGCAGCTCCTCCTTCAGGTCCTGCGCCAGCCGGTGTGGGAATGTCCGGCATACCCACTTGTCCCGCGGCGCTCCCCGCATCTCACCGACGACCTCCTCGGCAAAGTCCTCCCAATCCAGGATGAAGTCATCCAGGTTGGAGGGGTTGCCATCGTAGTAGGGGATTTTGATTCCCCTGAGGTCGTCAATCCTGATGGCGTCTCCGACGTCCCCAGCCACCACTCCACCTAGACGGATACCACCTGTGGCCGGGGGTTGTGAGTACACTCCCCGTACATCCCTCTCCTCCATGGAGTGCGGTCCAGTTGGGCCTGAACCCATGGGGTTTGGAATGCGGGAAGGACTTGCTCCATCGGCCGTCCATATCCCCGTATTGGGGTCCTCCGCCCACAGATTTCCGCCTGGATGACCTCGACCATGTCCGTCGGCGCTTCCCATGGTTCGTCCCTGCATGGTCTGGCTCTGGATCTCCTCTTCCGCATAAACTGCATGGGCAGTCGTAGTGATCGGTAGATCCTGGGCGGCATGGGACATCTGTACCATCAGGCTCCTCGGGTCCGTGGTTACGTGCCCTTCCCGCATGGACCCAGCCGGTGCCGTGTGTTCTCCGAGCATTGTGGATTCGCTGAACATGGGAACAAAGGGCAGCGCACCCGGGTCAACACGCGGAGGCGCGTAGGGTGCCTCTGCAGGTCCGCCCATGGGTTTATCCATGGCGCTCCTGAGGGTCTTAACCCGCTCCACCAGCTCGGCCGCTGCCGGCTTTGCCGGGAGCTCCGGACCCGAGGCGAGGGGCTGTACCTCCTCTAGCCTTTTCAGGCGTCCCGACATGTCCTCCACTAGGTGGAGGAGGCTGTCCACCACTCGCTGCTGCTTCTCCAGGGCCAGCTCCAGATTCTCCCGGTACCGGTCCCGTTCCGCTCGCAGCTCCGCCATGTCACTCTCCACGGCCGACTGGTCATCCAGGATCCCAGCAACGTCCTCCTCTAGGCCGTCCTTCGCGTTGTCCAGGCTGTCGAGGCAATGCACGATGGCGTCCGGCCCCATCTTTGGGTACTTGCCCATGAGGAAGGACACATGCTCGCAGTGGCACGCAGCGTGCTTTCCACCTGATCCGGCGCGTCCCGTGGTTCCCGGCGCCTCGGACTCCTCCGCCATGGGTGTGTCGCCCATGCTATGCCGCGGTGGCTCCGTGTGCCGGGCCACAGGCGCCATTCTGGCTCTGGCGGGCCTCTCCAACGCCTCGGCGTCATGCTCCAGGCTGGGTTCTGGGGCCGTGTTCGCCCTTGTGGTCGGTCTGGCCGTCTCCTCCGACTCCGAAGGTTGCTCATAGGCTGTCCGATAGCCCTCGGAGTGCCCCTCGGAGACCCACAGCCTGACCGGGCTCTTAGCCCACGCAAACTGCACCCCCTTTTGGAAGAGAAGGACCTAAAAAATGACCGCCCAAATAACTATTTTTTTTGGACATTTGCAACACACATGGCCCAGATGCCACCGAAAAAATACAATTTTACCCAATTTGCTGCTTTTTTCCACTTTTTGCTTATCAAAATAAACTATTATTTTGTCTGATTTGAGGGGTGTGTTTTACCAATCTTGTCGTTTTTGTATTTCAAAAGCCAACTGGTGCGTGCCTGTTCGGGAGCTCATTTTCAAAATATGACATTCTGCGGGTCTCCAGTTGCACCTATGTTTGTCCTGCGAAATAAATTGCTTTTTTGTGTACCTGAGTGCGCGAGGCCTCGCGCACTCAAGGTCATGGAAACAATTGTGTACAGAGGGCAACAAAAACAGGACACGAAGTGCACAACGTACAAACACTGAGATAAAAGCTTGGCAAAAATGTACAACCCTTTAAGGGCATATAATTGCATTCGCGTCGAAGGCGAGTGCGCGAGCCCTCGCGCACTCATGACTGCAAAAAGAGGCGTAACACTTGGGTTAATGGTGACTTACTTCTTCTTCGGTCCAGCAACCTTAGCCAACCTGGAACCCAGGCTTCTTGCTGTTGTACTTGTCCCACTTGGAGAGGCAACGGTACCTCGAGACGGCAGGGTACCAGAACGCGAGGGCGGCTTGAACTCTGCAGTAGCACTGGCAGCAGTCTTCGCTTTCTTCTTGGACTGTTCCTTACCAGAGTCGGGGCTGCTTGCATCGAAGTGAGAGGCGGATGCCCGCTTGCGCTTCTGCTGGGTCTCCAGTACTTGCTCCAGATCGTCTTCTTCTGACTCCTCGTCAGTATCGTCGTCGTCTGATTCCGCGGGCTTGTCCGATTCCTTCTCTTTCCCTTTTGCTTGCTTCTTGGTACTCGAGGGTGTTCCTTTTCCGGCTGCAGTACCCTGAGTTGGTACAACTTTGGCAGTCTTCTTCATCTTGGCTTGCATTGGCAAGGTAGGTGCAGGCGCACCAGGCTCAGTGTCTTCAGCGGGGGCCTCAGTCACGACATCTTGCTGGACGGCTTCTGCAGCATGCACCTGCTGGTGCCCTTCATGCCCTCGTTTGCTGTCCAAAACCCACAGTGGAATGCCACGCTGGAGCCACTCTTCTTGAGTATCCCAAGTTGCAGCTGTTGCTCCCTGCTCCGTCTGATCGGCCTCCAGCATGTACCGCATCACGATTGCATGCTGCAGAGCACCTCCAACGGCATTCCCTAGGTCCTTTTGCTTGATCGTTGACACAGCCAGAAACGCCACTTTAGTTTTGAGGTCAGATATCGCGATCTTTGCGGCCATGGCAGGCGTGTCGTCCACAACAACCACTGCATCAGGAAGCCCACTGCACAAAACGTATCTGTCCAGGTACCACAGCACGTGAATCAGAGGCATGAAACCGCCGAGGTTCTTCTCTTGCATCTCTTCGAAATGTCCAGCGGAATACGACACATAGTTCGGCAACTGTACATGTGATGAATATAGACGAATAACGGAGGCAGCAGTGCGCGAGGCCTCGCGCACACAACGGCATCGTAACAATCGAAAGAAGCAGATATACCTGCTTATCCCAGCGACTCGTTGTTCCGATCCACATACAGTGCTCGTCGAACTGATACGTACTGCTGGTCACGGGACCCGATAACCAAGAGTACACCGGCAACCGAACATGGTAGAATGGCACTGTGGTTGGATCCTTGTCCTTCTCCATACGCCAGAGCCTCTGCATTTCGCGGCCAATACGGTGCACAACATCAGCCTCGCCATAGAAAATGACGTCTTTCCCCAGCATCATCACATCGAACAGCCACTTCGGAACAAATCCTGGAGAGTCGTATTCAATGAAAAGGTCAGCGTTGATGATCCACAACGGGTACTGCAGATCCCGGAAACGGCCTGGCGGTGTCTCTTCAATATTCTCAATACGGCAGGCTGTCAAAGCGTATTTGATCCCTTGCTCGTCCGACTTGGAGACATTGATCACATCGCCATTACTGAGCTGTGTCTGTGAAGGTGCCGATGATGGTGCCTCAACCTTCCTTTGCAGTTGTTTCCGCACGGCCAACGTCTGTGGTAATGGAGGTGCGCCCTTGTCCCCAGTGCGCCACAGAGGTGCAGTGAGCAACGTCTTCCATTTTGGCCAGGGCGACCGAAACTTCGTACTTTTTGCGTCCACCCAATAACCCCAATTTCCAAGCCCAATTTTCAATTGCGGCGTGCCCAGTGCTGCGACTTCTGCTCGGATCTTCGCATCGGCAGCTGTACGGATGTGACAAACGTGGTGAAGTGCGCGAGCCCTCGCGCACTGCAGCTGCGACACTGACGCATACCTGCGGTCTGGTTGACATGCTGCGTATTGTCCGGATGGTCAAGATGGAAAATAACCCATTGTTCCGTAATCTGCGCGTCAATGTAGTTCTGGGTGGTCTTCAAGGTCGAGTCCTTCAGGTTCATGTGCGCACAGACTTTCTGCAATAGGCTCGGTAGATGCAGCCCCTCCAGCCTCTTGAAGGCATTCCTTGTAACGTCCTCTTTCTTGCTCTTACTCTCGAGGTTCCTCATACCAGTAACCGCCTCACGCCAGAGAAATGTAAAAAACGTCACATTGAGGAACACGGAGTTGCACAACACGAAAAAAGCAATTTATTTCACTACGTCTAAAATCACGTTCATGAAACATCCAAAAAAATAGTTTTTTTGCCCTGTTGCGAACCGGTCCTTTTTTGCGCGTTCGGCGCGCAAAACAGGGTGCAGTTTGCGTGGGCTAAGGGGCTGGGGTCCGTATCCATAGCCCCAGCGTCCCCTGCCGCGGGCTTGGGTGACCCGCGCTTCCGGTAGCGCCGGGCCCGTCCTCCACTGCTGCCTGAATGGCATGTCTCCTCGGAGTCCTCCGCGGCGGAGCGGAGGTTGCATGCCTTTCGGCAGCGACGCTCACACATGGAGACCAGGACCTCCATGTCAAGTCCGCCTCTTCCCGAACGTCGTATTTCTCTTCGGGCTTCAACTTCCGGAGTTCGCCATGCTCTTGAGCGTCTCGGCTCTTCTATGGCTCCAATCTCCCGCGTGGTCTCCACCGAGTCCACAATACGCACCCGGGGCGTACTTGGGCAGGGCTCATAGGGGCCCAAGTCCCCGGGTCGGCGGTAGGTAGGGGCAGCAGGTACGCCTTTGCTACCGTAAAGAAGGTCCCTACCAGGACCGGCCCCCGCTGTGGCCCTTCCGCCTGTCACCCCTGCTGACTTGCTCTGATCAACGATTGCATTTATCAAAATCCAGGGTCCAAAACCCAAAATATAGAAAATCCAATCCTCCTTCAACCCTGAACAGCAATCAGATCCCACAAATACAGCAATAACCCGATCCACAATCCAATCCACACTGCGGGCTTCCTTTCAGCACACCGGTCGTCCCACGGTGGCGGGCATGTACAAGAATTGCACCAAAGAGGAAAGCCCTGGCAAATGAACACAAATAAAGCAAAATTGGGAAAAGGTGGAAACGTACACAATCACAGCCATAGACCCCTCATTCCCTGGACTCAAGACCTTCCCTTGACTCGCCAACATGATGCCCTGAACCCAGTCAAATAGGATGGCCAAATGCCATGTGTCAAAAGTCACTACATAAACCCCAAAAATGTGTTCACTCCCAAGCCTTCAAATCCTAGCCCAATGGGGGAGGTGGCGTGTCATGGCCTAGAGTGGCACTCGGGACCATGCCCTACCCTGACATAACCTTGGTTGGACTTGGGGTTGATTGGGCTTGGAGATATGCCCCATGAGTTTGAACTCATAACATGCCAAAAACTGCCAATTCACACCATATTGGCCATATATCAAATATATGCTCAAAATTGAAGTTACCACTTATCCGAAGGCTCAAAGCATGCATGGAACCGAAGTCTAGTATTCATGGAAAATAGAGACCAAAGATCAATGCCCATGTACATCCCCACTTTACCCTCGAAACCACTTCAGATATGGGCGCCACGCACTGCCCAAGTCAGCCCATGATCTTGAGACCAAATCTTGTATTCCTTCGTGCGCCAAGCCAAGTGGAGTACGCGATCCGACATATGGTGGTGTTCAACTCCAAAGCATATGCCAACATATGAACAACATACCATGGTTGGACTCCCCATAGGCTTCTTGCTGTTTGCCGACCAGGTAAGTACACAAAATGCAAAAATGAGCAAAAATTCAGGTCAAAAACATGAAAATATGTCCAAATACGAAGTTGTCATGATAGTATATCTCTATGCTCACCCATGATATCCGCTCATGGTTCAATACACAAATGATTGGAACCATTTGCGAACAATTCCTCCACTTGGATCCCCAATCAAGCGCATGGAAATACCTTCGCCACTCATATCTACATGCCCCATGAAAATGGGAGTGCACTCATGGATCTCTTTGCCAAACATACCATGAGCAATACATACAATACAATACAATTGGGACATGGGCAAAGCCCTTGTCACGTGTGGCTCCCCATCTCTTCGGCCACACGAAGATATATAACATGGGCGTGAGCATATCAAGACATACACTACCAATATCACACATAGCCCTAAATATTGGCTCCCACCATGGTATGCCATGCCCCTCCATGGTCATAACTTTGGGTTGATTGGACGTGGGAACCTAAGAAAGATGCTATGCAACCGCAAGACTCATGCGCTACACTCGAAAGTCATAATATCAAGTTCGGACCCATGGTCAACAAGTTATAAACAATTTTCTAGCATGTTGACCATGATCCTAAAAAACGGGTGTGTGTGATGACCCAAGGTGTTGGACCCTACTAAAAATAAGTTGAGACTGAGGCGATTGCAACGCAACCTTCCTTATTCTCTTTCCTCACACTCACGCGTAGATATGGCCCTTCAAAGTGGCCCCACGTATCACTTTTGTTTCCCTTATATCTTCAAGTCAAATTGGTGGCAAATGTAAGGGAAACCTGATTCGGGCAGAGGGAAAAGAGTATGACCACTCGAAGAAGACCAAATCAAGTGCGGCGATGTCGAAGTCGAAAATCCGATTTCGACATCGCGAAAAATTCTGATTAAAATTTCGAGTGCATATTTAGAAAATTGCGGAAGCAACGAACCCTTTACTGATGAAATCTGACCCTTCAGCGGGGGTTCCGCCAAAATATCTGGAAATAACAGTTAACCAATCGGTTACCGCAAAATCGGGAGCCAACTGACAGTTGCCGATACATTGACAATCAGAACGAAAGGCTGAAAAATTACGGAAACATTATGATAAAAAAACTCTGTTGATTCCTGATATTCTGATATATAAATCTCAGCTGGCGGCGCCTCGGTACTGAATATGGCCGCTCATAGCCGGAATTGCCAAACCTATCAAACTATCACATCGGGTTACGTCAGGTGGATGGAAGAGTATGATATCAGCCAATGGCGGCTTGCCGGCACTTAGATACACACCCCAAGTGACCCTAAGATGGCCACGGGGGTCCGAACCGGCTTCAGCACCCCCCGTAGAAGCCATCGCCCCACGCTGTGCTGCAGACCCAATTGCCACAGGCTTTGCCGCCGATTGCAACGCCCCTCGCCCCTCTGCAGGGCGGGCGCCCGTGGGCAGCATGAGCGCTCTGGACCTCGCCCGGGCCGATGCGAAAGGCCCCGCCTGGCCTCCCGGCATAACACCGGCCAGCATGGCCAGCGCCTGGTCCCGTCGTGCCGGATCAGCCGCATGGACCCGCTGAAGGTGGTCCAGCAGGTCCTTGGGGTGGAGGTGGGCGGGCCGGCAGTGCTTGCCGTTTTTCCATGTGCAGTGACCAGCCACATCCAGCTGAGACCAGGGGCAGAGGTTGATCGCCTTCGATCCACGCTGCTCCGTGGCCAAGTCGCCCCCGAAGTGCTGCAGCACATACCGAATGTTGGCAGAGCCGCCATACTGAGGTGGGGGGCTCCTCTTGGCTGGCAGCTTGGGCGCTGCCTTTGGAGCCGGCTTCGCCGCAGCGGCCGGGGGTGCCGCAGGCCGAACGGGCGGCACGCTTGGTGGCTGCGGCAGGTGGAGCATCCCCTACACGGGAAACTGCTCCTCCACCCAGCGGCGCAAAGCATCGGCGAACTTCTCCCGGTCGCCCTCAACCTTTCGCCTGGATGTGGAGAACGCCCGGAGCCACGGCCCCATGTTCTCCGCCATGACCAGGCGGAGGGCATCTTCTCTGCTCTGCCGGCAGAAGCGCGTCGCGGCCGAGCCTGTCACAGTCCCTTGGAGGTACAGCGTCGCGCCCCCGTCGCCACTTAGAGCACCAAGGCGCAGGGCCTCCAGGTTGGCGGGGCGGACCGTGAGTACCGTGCCCTCCACGCGATCGTACAGGCGCAGTACCGAGGAGTGGGGCTCCAATGCCACCACGACCCAGCACCACGCCCCCGACACACTGTGCAGCAGCGCCAGCGAGGCTGCCGGCCTGTTGCTGGAGGACTGCGCCGCCAGGGCCCTGGGGAGGGCCGCCGCCTGACCCTGCAGCGCCCTGCACATGACAGCTGCATGCTCAGCCTGCCACATGTTGCTCGGGGCTATGGGCCAGACGTCCTGCCCCTGGATCATCGGCGGTCGTGTTACCTCCACGAAGACCACCAGCGCCGGCGGGATGTCCTCAGCCGTGCACCTGTGTGCCCTGCGCACCGGGCCCAGCTCCCTGAGGCACACCCGGAACACCCTGTAGCAGCCCAGGCCCCTGGACTGCTGCCTCCTGAGCCGGCACGCGGTGACAACGACCCACTCCAGTCCCCCTGATTCCTCCCGAGCACAGGCCCGATACCTCGCCCCTTCCAACACCAGAAGCTTCCCCATATACGCCACGCCCAGCGTATAGGTGGGAGGCACGCTTTCCACCCGCAGCCACCGCTTGGCGCTCTCTTCCCACGGCTGGAGGGCATGCATCCGCCGCTGCTGCATCGCGTCCTGCGAATGCTGCAGGGACACTGTCATCAGCATGGAAATCCCCCCGTCGGCTGCCGCCGCCATACACAGCAGGGCATGCTGCATGCGCGCCCCGGGCAGCCCCACGCTGTGCTGGACGTGGACCACATCCAAGGGTGTGCGGGGCACCGGCAGGGCATCAAGCACCACTGCGGGCAGCCCCCCCAGGGACGGCAGACGCGCGACGGGCCTCATGTCCCTGCTTAGGACCACCGTGGCCACCCACGGCGTGTCCAGCGCAGAGAGGAGGTTGCCCTGCCTTGGCATCCGGGGAAGGGTACCGACGGTGGACATGAGGGCGCACACGCCACAGTCCTTGTTGTTGCCGGCAGGCTGCTGCACCTGTGCCGTCCGGGCTATTGCCAGCAGGTGCTCCGCACCCGGCCACCCTGCCCTCTGGCCCCTGGATGCCATGCGCATCGTCCGGACCGCCCTGTCCACGGTGTGCGGCCACTGGAGCGGGGCCCCTGACACCACAGGCTGGCCTAGCGGGTCCACAGTCAACTGCATGTCAGGAGCCAGAAGGTGGTTGGCCGTCCAGTGCCGCATGTTCCGCGTCTCCGACCGGTCGAGGTACACCGCCTCTGAGCCGCCCAGCTCGACGTACCCCGCAATGAGGAGGGCAGCTTGGGTTTGGTCGTGCCGCTTGCCCTCCCATCCCTCCCTCGGGAGCATCACGACGTGGGGGGCCAGACACTGCACTACGTCGGCTGCCAGCGCGACCACATCGTCGCTGAGCTCCACCCCATGGTCCGCGGCCACGGGGAAGTGGTGCCTGAGCTTGGAGTACACGCGTTCCAGGGCGCCCCGCAACTCAGCCGGCGGGAGAGAGGCGTCTCCGCAGTCCTGCAGCCAGGGGAGTGCGCCCGGGAGATGCCGCCCTGCTCCTCCTGGCCAGACAGTGGCCCTAAGGACCGGCATGTCGCGCCAGACTGCCCTACCAACCGGATCGCGCCAGGGCTGTGGCCTGTCGGCTCCCCATTGGATGACGGCCACCAGGACATGCGTGGTCAGGGGCTCTGCCGTGAGCTGCAACGCCATGCCCCCGTCTGTCTCGATCACGGTGCCCCGTGGGGCAGTCAAGACGTGGCCATTGGTCCCACGGACCGCCACCCATCCCCACGAGACCGCCACGGTCTCCCAGCTTGGGTGGCTGGTTCTCCTGGGCAGGACCAGTATCGGCGGGCATGAGCTGTTGGCAGCCCACACGCACCATTCCACTCCCATCAGACGCTCGTGGCCAGGGGGCCAGAACACCTGGGGCTATGCGTCTGAGAGCTGGCGATGGACGGCGGTCCACACCTCAGCCCCGTCAGCCCGCGTGAGCTGGTGTCCCACCAGGACGTCCCTGTCCACAGGGCTGGGGAGGCCGGCAGTGCGAACCTCCAGTCCCCGTCCCAGGCGAAGCCCTGGCCCCTCTCGGTCCCCCAGCAGCAAGATCTCCGGGTCCGTGGCCGCAAGGCGGGCCGCCACCGTGGGGAGGTAGAGGGAGACAGTCAAGGGCTGGACGGAGACGGGCTCGCGCGGAAGGTCAGGGCAGGCCGCCACAGCACTGCCATTCCTCGCCCAGTGGAGCGCCCTGTCCCACCACTGCGCCCATGCACCTGGCGCTGCCGGCAACGACCAGGACAGGTACGTCATGACCGCCTTAGCCTGCCATTCGCGAGGGTCCATGCCGGCAGGGTGTGTGTGCCACGTGCACACCCGGCCAAGGTTGGCCTCCTGGACAGTGACCATGTCCCTCCACGGGACCACCGGGAACGGAGTGAGCAGGGCTGCCATGCCATATGGCAATGCCACCGCCCACTCGGTAAGGCCCCCGCACTCCACCGCATACCCCACCGCTGGGAGCCCTCCTCCTTGCGCCTTTGCCACCACCTCCCGCAGCAGCGTTCCTTGGCCCTGGCTGAGGCTCTGGCTGCGGTCCAGGCTGAGGGCCCCCACACGGGCCATGGCCTGGAGGATCAGGAGCAAGTCATGGGGTACTCCGCGCGGCACCGGCGGTTGGGGGTGGGCATACCGGCAGGCATCTGCCCGCATGCACCATCCCTTAGCCCAGTGTCTGCAGGTATCCACCTCCCCCGTCTTTGGCCCTGCCTTGACCGCCACTCCCAGCTCCCGTGAAGCCAGCTCACGCGCCTCCTTCGCCCCCACGATCTCCGGCTCTTCGTCCTGCTCCATGGCGCTCTGTGCCTCTTCACTCCTCCTGCGTTGGTCCTCTTCCTCCAGTGCCTCCGTCGTCGGCGGCGCGCTCGCTGCAAGCGTGAACCTCGCCAGGGCCGCCGCCACAATGGCCTGCACGTCCACCTCCTCCCCGGCCACCTCCGGCTGATCCTGCTGCTGCTCCTCCCCCGTAGGCTGCTCCTGCCCCACCTCGTCACCGTCACGGCCTGTCTCCTCATCGTCCCCTACCGGGACCGCGTGCTCGGACCCCTGGGAGGCGGCGCTCGTGTCGAGGCGTGTACCCACCACCACCAGCAGCTTGAGGTCACCCCCGCGACTCTCAAGGCGGCAGCTGCTGGAGGTGGGGACGAGGACTACTCCATCACCGGCCAGCAGCAGGCGGTCCGTTTCGAACACGACTTTCGCGCCCTCGAGGTGCATCGCCACCAGGAGCGCATGGGACCCCAGCGCCTGGGGCGTGAGAGGCCGCACGGCCTTCTCGCGACGCCAAGCGTCAGCCCCAGCCCGCCACAAGGCCACGTACACGCCGTCGTCCCGCCGCACGTCCTCCTGTCCTGCCTCCTCAAGCGGGAGCCCTACAGACAGGCGCACCGACAGGGGGGGGCCTTCCTGGGACTTGGCCGCCCAGACATCACCGGGATGGTGACCCAGGACCGCCGCGTCCCCCAGCTGGACACAGCGGACCTGGGCTTCGTCCGGGGACTCGGCCACCAGGTCTGCCTCCCTGGCAACGTGCCCTGGGCGCTGGAGCTCGTAGTGCTCCAGGGCGCCTGCCAGCATCCCTCTTCTGCACTGTGCATCCCCGCGTTACCCCTGGAGTGCCAGCATCCCTGCCTACCGCTGCCCCGTACCCATGAGGCGGTGCGTGCTCGCAGCCTCGGCCGCATGGTACCTGCAGTGCCGCTGCTCACAGCTCCTGAGGGCAGGGAGCGGCACCGCGGTGAGCATGGGCCGCAGCGGCGCGTTGGCCGGGTCCACGTCCATGCCGGTGTAGACGTCGGGCCCGGCGTTGTCCTCGTACATGAGGGCCAGCGCCGACTCGCAGGGCCCGTACGCCTCTTCGTCCTCCTTGTCTTCCGCCTCCTGCTCGTCCTCCGCCTCGTCTCCAGCCGCAACCATCACCGGTGGTGTGTCCGGTCGCGGTGGGAAGGGCGCCAGAGGCCGCTGGTCAGCGTGTTCGCCCCTCCCTGCCTCTACCGCGTCCAGCCGTGCCCGCAGGTTGTCGAGCAGCCGGGCCCAGCTGGTGCCCGCATGGAGGTCCATGCTGTACGCCAGTCCGGCCGGACACGGCTCACCAGGTGCCACCTGGCGCCAATCGCGCCACCCTCACATCCAGTCCTCCACTCCTTCCTCTCTGGCACGCTCCCCACTGGGCTCCACAACCCCACTGCGCATCGCCTGTGCCTGCGCCTCCGGTACTCCCCGCCCTGTATCCTGTCCCCCGAGTCAACCCTCTCCGACGGCTCCTCTTTTGCCTCCTCCGTCCTTGGGGCGACAGCTGCGAGCGCCTGCGCGATCAGCTTGCCAACGTCAGCCCCTCCCCCCGGTGCTGCCGGCGCGGCTCCCTCGCTTTCCGCGGCTGCCCGCCGGTACACGTCCAGAGCCTGCGGGGGCAGCTCGCTGATGTCCCGCGGGCCGGCGGCTGCCGCCTCCTGCGCAGCATCCTCCGGCAGTTCCCCCACCGTAGGTCCCCCCATGGGGGCCGCGCCCTGCACCCCATGCGTCGGGGGCGGACCACTCGGCACCGGCTTAGGCCCTCCCGGCACCACGGGCGGGGCCCCTCGCGGCACGGCAGGATCCGGAAACGGGCTCGTCCGCGGTGGAGACCCCGCCGCAGTAGGCCTCGGCAGGGGCACCGCCAGAGATGGCGCAGTCGCTTGCGCCTCCGGGGTCCCACAGGGAGCCGTTCTCCCCGCCTGACCTTGGGGCACGCTATGCGCCTCCCCTTGCGACACCCCGAGCTGCTGGGTTCACAGCCCCGGCGCACGTACCGGTACGAACGGGGGCGCAGATGTCGCAGATGATGCAGATGACACGGCCACCGCCGTCAGACCCCCCAGTGACGCCGCGGGGGGAACCGGTACCGCATGCGGAGGCGGCCGAGGGTATGCATGCCGCTGCTGGGGCAAGGGATGCGAGTACACCACATGCTGGTGCGGAAGCTGATGGTGGGGGTGATGGTGATGGTGAAGGTGGACGGGGAGCTGAGGCACAGCAGTCGGGTGTACGTGTCGGTGTGGGAAGTGATGCTGCATTATGGGGAACCCGACGGGGTGGTGAAGGAGGTGATGGAAATGGAGCTGGTGGTGATGGTGAGCCCCAAAAGTCGGGAAGGGCAGGGGCCTGAGGCCTGGGGGCGGCAGCACCGGAAATGCACCCGGCGCCGCATACCCCGTCCACCCCGCCATGGGTCCCATTGGGGGCCGGCCGCGCTGCGCGTCCTCGAGCTGCCCAAGATCATCTTGTAGACGTCAGAGTAGTCGTTTGAGCAGGTGTACCCCGAACGGCACCATGCCTGCTGCAAACTGCGCCTGAATGTCAGGCGCATTCTACAGGGGGGAATTGCGGGCCAACAGCTGCCGCAAGCAGACGTCGACGAAGTGGTCCCATCCGTTGTCCCTGGCCGGACGATCTGAGTCCACGCGCGCCTGAAACGCCGCATACGTGTACGGCCCGTGTCTGACGAGATCAGACACCGTGTCTACCAGGCGGCGGGCATGTCGCCGGAAGGCCGACAACTCCACGGGATTTGTGGGGACAGGTAGCGACATTTAGCTAACGAAGGCTGTGTGAGCTATGGACATGGGTGAACGGATGGACTCGGTGGCCCGTCCCGCTTGCAGCTGGCTGCATGATGCACAACACGTTGCACGACACGGTTGCTCTCCCCTCTTTCGCCCCCCCCCTCTCCCCTTTGTTGCCCCGGTGCCCCCGGTTTTGCCCCCTTTGTGCTCGCCTCGGTGTTATCCGGGCCTTGCCGGGTGTGTTGCGTGCTGGGGTTCGGGGAGGGGGGGGGCGCCTGACGCTGCTTCGGGTCCCTCCCCCCGGGAGTTCCCCCTTGGGGGGGCCGATGCATGCACTCCCCGTCAGGGTGTAACTCTGTTGTACGGGCCGTCCCTTTGTACCCGCTTCGTACAAATGGACCTGCGTTGTAACCAGGTATGTCGGTCCTTCCCCACACCAAGGTCGGGTACACTGTTGGTCGCTGGGGAGTCCTTGCGGGAAAGGCGCGTCTCTTGCCTACCCCGATGGACGGTGTGCCCTACCCGCAGCCCCTCACAGGAGACGAACCACAGTACCTGCCATGGGGAGTGCTCTTGGTCAGGCCCATTGGCCACCCCCCCAGGCCGGTGCCACCACAGGCCGCTGGCCAACGGTCTCGGGCGTAACCCACCTTATTGCGTGCGCTCACGTGGGGACGATACAGTCACCGGGGGGGCCCCCAATCCTCTGAGGTCGGGTTCCTTGCCAGCGTCTCTAGCGGGTTCTTGTCGCCCCCCCCCCCCCCGTCCGCTCTGTTGGTCCTTGCCTCCCCACTTTCTTCCCTGGGGTTTCCCCCTTCCCGCGCTCCTTTCTGCACTCCCTGGTTCCTGCCGTGCCCCATCCGTCCCAGCTGTCTCTCCCCGCTCAGGTTACTAGTTTCAGGGCCGGGCTCTGGCTGCCTGGCGTCCCCACCGCTTGCCGCCCGTCTCTCCCTCCGGCGTGGTGGTCTGTCCTGCGTCCCCCCCCCATGTCCCCTTGCCGTCTCTCCCCCGCCCCCGCCCCTTTCCTGGGTGGGTGGGGGCGTGGGGGGGGGGGCTTGCTTTCTGCACTCCGGCGTATGCACGTTGCGAGCACGATGCAGGCACAAGGCGCGGCACTTGTCCCTCTGCGGGGGGGGGTTTGCCGTGTGGCTCCCTTCGTCGCCCTTTGTACCCTGTGTACCCGCCCCCGGTGTTCCCTCCGTCGGGGGTTAGCTCGGCGCGAGCTCCCTTCGGGCACGGCCCTGTGGTTCCGCGCCCTCTCTCTGCGGCCTCCCAATCCTGCGGCCTTATCCGCGGAGGGCACGCTTTCTGTCCTCTCACTTTCTTCTTCCCTTCCCTTGGGGGTGGGGGCGTGGGGGCGGGGGGGCCTCGCAGTCTATCCTCCGTTGCTCGCAGTTTGCCCTTTGTCGGCCTGGGGGTTTAGCCGTGCGACCCTCTTCTGCCCCCTTTGTGCCCTCCGTTCCCGTCCCAGGCTTCGTGCACCTCTGTACTTCCCGTTCTCCCTGCTGCCCCCCTACCCGGCTGCTCTGTCTTTTGGGGGGCACGGCACGCGTTGTGTCTGGCATTGGGGGCCAGGCACAGGCACGTTGCGAGCACGCATGGCACTTTGACGCCCTTTTCCTTGGTATGGGCTTGTACCACAGGCTCTGGGGCCGCTGCTGCCCCTTGGCGGTAGTCGCCACGTCTCCGCGAGGTGTTCAGTGTCCCGTGCCTGCTTCCTCCTGTGCCCATACTTACTGGAGGAGGTACGTACGCGGGTGGAAACGGAAGATGAGGAAGTGCGGGCAGCGGGGAGGACTTACCGTACGCCTCAAAGGCTTCTTGCGCCATCCGCACCCTGGACGAGGGGAGGGTCCCTGTGTTGGCACCCAACAGCCCGGGGGGGGGCTGACTGCCCATCCTCTCCCTGGTGCCTGTGTATCCATTTCGGAGCAGCCTGATACCGCTGCCGTGGTATCAGCCCACTGGAAGTGGCGGCTACAAAGCGGCCGGTCGCTCTCGTCCCCCGGGTCTCTGCCACCCCGGAGCGCGATGGAGGCCCCTGAGGTCCTATGGCAGAGACGCGAGGAGACGGGCGGGGGATTCATTTGTGGCATCCCTTGGCCATTTAGTTAAACCTCATAATCGCTGCCCCAGGGGGCCCACTGGATGGTGCCCCTGGTGCCCGTCCCCGCCGCGCGTTCCACTTGAGCCACAATAACTGCAACAGGCGCAGGGGACCCAGTGGATGGCGCCACTGGTGCGCGTCCCCTCTGTGTCACAAGTTGCTGAGGTGAGTCAATACACAGGAGGCCCTACGGATGGCACTGCAGGTGCCCGCCCCCCCCGTGCCATTTCCTGTTGCCGGCTCCAGGTATGGATGACTCGATGTGACAGGCACGAATGAGGTCAGGGCCGGTTACAGGACGTGCACTTTGCACGACACGTTGCATGGCAACTATCCCCTACCCTGCCCTTTTTGTTTTTTTTCTCCGAGGCGCGCACTGTGCGCCGCTCCCCTCCTCCTCCCTCCTCCGCTCCCTCTTCCATCCTCTGTGCACGCACGGTGCAGAGCAATGCGCAGTCTCTCCCCTGTCCCTCTTGTTTCCCCCCCCTCTCTGCCCCAGCTTTCCGGTCTTCTCACCTCCCCTGTGTGTCCTACCTCTCTTGCCCTGCCCGTGCCCTCGTCCCTCGTCCCTGCCTGCCCTCGCTGCATTAAACCAAGCAGGCACGCTGCACACTGCACATTTGAGGGCGGGCTGCCTTGTGGCACCACGCCGCGGCGCTCCGCCTTGTCCAGTGCCCCCGCGCGCTGCGGGCAGCCTGCTCGGTTGTTGGGCCCCTTTTTGATCCTGCCCCTCGTCCGCTCCTTCAAGCCGCCGTGGGATACGATGCTGGTCCGCGAGCAGCTCGTTCCCTTCCCTGCCCTGCCATCTCTTACCCTCTGCCCTCCAGCTAGCGCGAGCACGGTGCGGAGCAATTTGCGAGGCAACGCTCCCTATCTGCCCCCACTCTCTGCCCCGGCCCCCTGGGCCCGTCCTGCCCCCTGTCTGCTCACCCTCTCTCACCTTGCCCTGCCCCTCTTCCCTGGCTGCAGGGTCTCTGGCCTTCTGCCTCTCCGTTCCCTTCATCCCTCAACCCCCCCGGCGTGCACTGTACAGAGAAACGTGCGAGGCAACTCTCCCACTCCCCCTTTGCCATTCTGCCCCGTGGTGTCCCGGTCTCGTGGCAAGTTGCATGCACTTTGCACTGCACCCCCCTGCGGTCTTTATTTCTCGTCCCTACCTTCTCTCGCTGCATGACACTTTGTAGGCACATTGCACAATGTACCTCCGGAGGCGGGCTGCCTAGTGGCAGCACTCTGCGGCGTCCCGCCGTGGCCAGCTTGGTTGCGGGGCACCCTTGTCGTCCTTGCCCCTGGTCCGCTCGTTCAAGCCGGCCGGGGCGTACTATGTGCATAAGGTCCGTGAAAAGCATGCCTCTGTCCCCTCGCCTCCACCTCCAAGATTCTGCCCTCCGGCCAGCGCGAGCACGGTGCGGAGCAATTTGCGAGGCAACCCTCCCTATCTGCTCCCCTTCTCTGCTCCCGCTCCCTGGCCCAACCCTGCCCCTTGTGTGCCCGTCCTTCCTCGCCCTCCCTTGCAACTCTTCCCGGGCTTCTGGGTCTCTGGCCTTCTGTCTCCCTGTCCCCATCCTCCCTTTACCCCCCGGCGTGCACTGTGCAGAGCAATATGCGAGGCATCCCTACCACTACTCCCTCTTCACCTTTCTGCCCCCTGGTGTCCTGGTCTCTTGGCAAGTTGCACGCACGTTGCACCGCAAACGCACGCGGCGTTTTTCCCTCTTACCCCTCCTTGCCTCCCCCTCCCTCCCCTGCCCTTTTCCCCTTCTGATGCTATGCAGGAAACTGTGTAGGCAAGTTGCACGCACGTTGCAGGCATGCACCTGGCTTCTACCGCTGGTGTCGTCAGTCCGATTCGCACCACGCTGCGGCTACCCGCCGCTGCCACAGCCCCCGCAGGAGCCGCCGCCGCGGGCAGCCACTCCAAATGCCGCGGGGGGCGCAGCCCTGGCAGGCCCCAGCTGCCCCCGGGCCAGAGTTTCACTGTACCCCCCGCGGCGCCTGGTCGCCTGGGGGGATCCATCATAAAAACCTGCAGGAGTCGAAAAAAAATAGACACTCAGAAATATATATATATATATATATATATATACCCTTCTACACCCCTCTCCCAACTCTAGGTGGCTCCACCGCACCCCTCTAAGGTACGTGCGAGGGGCGCATCGTGGTGCATACATGTGGTGAAAGGGGCTAAACTCGGTCAAAGCTGGCTCAAAACAGGCTAACAACACTTGTTTGAGTAAGTAAGTAAGTAAGGGCGACCGCGTCCGCAGCCTCATCTGACATCTCCTTGTTTGTTTTACATGGTGGCACCATCTGGCGAGAAGGAGAGCTCTCCACAATCAGTTCCTCTGGCGACCCCTTTCTCACGTCACGGCTGAGAACTTCAACCAGGTTCCCTTGGGGCATGACCGGCAGTAGGTGTCCTTCAGTCGCTGCCCTCACGGTCTCAGCTCCTTCCGGTCACCGATCGAAGGATCCTCCGGCCTTCCCCCCCTAGCACAGCCTTTCGGGCGCCTGCAGGCGGGTTTCCTGTGGATAGCCCTCGCCGACAGCGGAGCATTTCTCTCTGTCAACCGTTTTCCACCACTCCCGATCCCTTGGGGGTTGGAGTACCCGGTCGGCTCCCGGATGCACTTGGGTGTCGTCCATTTTGGACTGGAGGCCAGGGGGCAACCGTTTCGATGATCCCCTAGGTCCCGCTCACGCGTGAACCTACGTGTACTTAGGCCATTGACACGGGGACCTCAGGGTCAACCCTCACTCCTGCGGACACCTCACGGCCGTCCCGGAGTTCAGGGCATTTTCCCGACTTCCCGTGGCCAGGCTCCCCATGGTTGGCCAATGGTTCACCACTCCATGGCGACTGGTTGCCCAATCCCACGGGGCTGATGCTTGGCACTATCGGCCTCCCTTCCCATCCCATGTCCTGCTCCCCTTCGCCACATACCGACACCGGCCCAATCCCCGCGTCCCATGGATTTCCGTTCCCATGGGGCCTTTGTGTGGCCCGTGCCACACCCCTGTCCTAGCCCCGTGGCCCCCTCTCATCCCTCATCCAGTGTTTATACCCCACCGGGCCGCCAGCAACCCCGTGGCGCGGGCCCACAGGATCCTCATCCATCCGGGGACTGTTTCGTGCTCCTCGTACAGGTCGCTCCTATCCACTCCCCTTCCTCAGCGCACTCGGCGCATTCTTCTCCGCCCGTTCATGCCGGAGTCGTCTGGCCACTTCTCCCCTGTCATGGCACCTTTGGCCCACCTATGTTTTGGCACGAGAACACAGCGTGTCCAGGCGGCTGTGGCCTAGCAGGGACGCCACTACACGTACCCCCACTAGGGCTTGGAGGGGAGTTGTGTTCTTTGTTCTGTATGCTTGCACCGCCTGCTGTCCTTCACGTGGTCTTGCATACCTCCTATGGCACATTGCCCTTCTGATGTTTGTCCCTCGCCACTCACGGTCGAGGGTCCTTCTTTCTGCTGTTCCCCCCATATCTGGCTCGGGTGTGCTGCTGTGTGTGTGATCTCCGCCCTGGGTCATGCAGGGTGGGCAGCTTATGTGTTCCACCTGTGTTTGTGAACAAGAACACACCGCGTGTTGTTTTCTTTTTGGCTGGCGGCTGTGGCCTAGCAGGGACGCCACCACACGTACCCCTGCTAGGGCTTGGTTGGATTGAGTGCTCCTCCGTCGTGCCCCGCCTGCGTCGTGGTGTGCATGTTGATGCCCTCTTTGTTGTGTGTGTGTCTCCGCCCTTGGTTTAGCTGGGTGGGCGGCTTCGGGTGCACCTCTTCACCCTACTTATCCCACCTGCGGTACGAGAGTCTCATGCATGGTGGGGGTGCGGAGAGGCGTAGCTACCAGCACTCACATCTGGCCTGCTATACCCAGTCAAGGGCCCGCCTCAGCGCGGCCTGTCGAGCCCTGCTCTTGTGCAAACAGGCTGCCAGCCCCGGATTATCCTGTCCGGGGCGCCAGGCCGCCACTTGTCCCTGGATGATCCAGTCCGGGGGACGGCGGCCCCTGCTGCTTGTTCCGCTCCGGATGATCCAGTCCGGGGCATCTGGTCTTTTTTCACCGGTTTTTGCTCGTGTCGTGCTTCGGCCATTCCTTCTTTCTTTGCCCCGGATGATCCAGTCCTGGGCACTTCTTGGCCTCGTCTCCGCTTCGCTGCATTACCTCGGCCTCGTCCGGGTCTTCGCATCACTGCATCACCACAGGCTCCTCCTCTTGGCTGCCGCACTGCTTCTCAATGGCCTCGTCCTCGTGGCTGCTGCTCACCTTCACCCCGGCCTTTGCCTCTTGTTTACCCCACTGCATTACCGGATGATCCAGTCCCGGGTGCGGCGGCTTGTGCTGCTTGATCCACCCCGGATGATCGAGTTCGTGGCGTGCGGCCGCCGCTTGTCCCCTGATGATCCTGTCCGGGGGGAGCCAGTGCTCCTTGTTCCGTCCCGGATGCGCCTGTCCGGGGCGTCTGGCTGCCACTTGTCCTTGGATGCCCCAGTCCGGGGGGCGGCGGCCCCTGCCGCTTGTTCCGCCCGGGATGATCCAGTCCGGTGCATTGGGACTCCTTCCTCCGCATTTTGCTGTCGCTTTGTTTCGGCCGCTCCTTCTTGTTTTGCCCCGTATGTTCCAGTCTTGCGTACTCCATGTCTTCGTCTGCTCTTGGCTGCTTGTCCTCGGCCTCGTCCTGGTCTCTTCCTCACTGCAACTCCTCGGGCTCCTCCTCTTTGCTGCTCCACTGCTTCTCCTCGGCCTTGTCCCCTTGGCTGCTCCACCTCCTCCCCGCGTCCTCGTCCACTTGTGTGCATCGCTGCATCTCCTGGGCCTTGTCCTCATCTTGGTTTCTCTGCTTCTCCTCGGCCTGGTCCTCGACTCCGCTTAGCTGTATCTCCACTGCCTTGCCCTCGTGTCCGCTGCTCTAGCTCTCCGTGGCCGACGTTCCCGTCCGTGGCGTTCGGCCGCCGCTTGTCCTCGGATGTTCCAGTCCGGGGGGCGGCTGCCCCTGCTCCTTGCGTACCGGATGCGCCCGTCTGGGGCGTCTGGCCGCCACTTGTCCTCAGATGTTCTAGTCCGGGGGGTGGCGGCCCCTGCTGCTTGTTCCGCCCTGGATGTTCCAGTCCGGGGGTTGTCGTGTCTCCTTCCTCCGCCTTTTGTGGTCGTTTCACCTGGGCCACTCCTTCTTATTTTGCCCCGGATGATCCAGTCCTGGGCTCTCCTTGTCTTCGTCTGCTCTTGGCTGCTTGTGCCGGCCTCGTCTTGGTCACCCCTACTCTGCACCTCCTTGGACTCCTCCTCGTCGCTGCTCCGCTGCTTCACCTCGGCCTCGTCCCCGTGTTTGCTTCACCTCATCCCCCCGTCCTCGTCCACTTGTGTGCATCACTGCGTCACCTTGGCCTTGTCCTCATCTTGTCTTCTCCGCTTCTCCCCAGCCTCGACCTCCACTCTGCTTTGCTGCATCTCCACGGCCTCGTCCTCGTGGCCACTGCTGAGGCTCCGCGTGGCGCTTGCTGCTTGTTCCGCCCCGGATGTACCAGTCCGGAGGCGTCCACTGCCGCTGGTCCCTGGATGCTCCAGTTCGAGGGGCGGCGGTTCCTGCTGCTGGGCCCACCCCGGACTATCCAATCCGGGGCGTTTGCCTGCCACTTGTCCTCAGATGTTCCAGTCCGGGGGGTGTCGTGTCTCCTTCCTCCGCCTTTTGTGGTCGTTTTGCTTGGGTCGCTCCTTCTTGTCTTGCCCCGGATGATCCAGTCCTGGGCTCTCCTTGTCTTCTTCTGCTCTTGACTGCTTGTGCACAGCCTCGTCTTGGTCATCCCTACTCTGCATCTCCTCGGGCTCCTCCTCGTCGCTGCTCCGCTGCTGCTCCTCGGCCTGGACCCCGTGTTTGCTCCAGCTCATCCCCCCGTCCTCGTCCACGTGTGTGCATCACTGCGTCACCTTGGCCTTGCCCTCATCTTGTTTTCTCCGCTTCTCCCCAGCCTCGACCTCCACTCTGCTTCGCTGCATCTCCAGGGCCTCATCCTCGTGGCCACTACTGAGGCTCCCTGTGGCGCCTGCTGCTTGTTCCGCCCCGGATGTTCCAGTCCGGGGGGCGTCCACCGCCGCCCGTCCCGGGATGCTCCAGTCCGGGGGGCGGCGGTTCCTACTGCTTGGCCCACCCCGGACGATCCAGTCTGGGGCGTCTGGCCGCCACTCGTCCTGAGATGCTCCAGTCCGGGCGGTGGCGGCCCCCGCTGCCTGTTCCGCCCCGTATGTTCCAGTCCGGTGCGTCGGGACTCCTTCCTCCGCCTTTTGTGGTCGTTTTGCTTGGGCCACTCCTTCTTGTTGTGCCCCGGATGATCCAGTCCTGGGCACTCCTTGTCTATGTCTGCTCTTGGCTGTTTGTGCACGGCCTCGTCTTGGTCACGCCTTCTCTGCATCTCCTCGAGCTCGTCCTCGTCGCTGCTCCGTTGCTTCTCCTCGGCCTCCTTGTCCCCGCGGCTGCTCCACCTCATCCCCCTGTCCTCGTCCACGTGTGTGCATCACAGCGTCACCTTGGCCTTGTCCTCATTGTGTTTTCTCCGCTTCTCCCCGGCCTCGTCCCCCACTCTGCTACGCTGCATCTCCACGGCCCCGTCCTCGTGGCCGCCTCTGTGGCTCCCCGTGGCGCCTGCTGCTTGTTCCGCCCCGGATGTTCCAGTCCGGCGGGCGTGCACCGCCGCTGGTCCCTGGATGCTCCATTCCGGGGGGCGGCGGTTCCTGCTGCTTGACCCACCCCCGACGATCCAGTCCGGGGCGTCTGGTCTCTCAGGCGCTGCTTGGCCTCGTCTTCCCTTCGTTGTCGCCCCTCGGCCGTGGTTGTGGTGCGCGCTGTCCAGGCTGCGGGCTCAAAATGGGCTAAAAACACTTGTTTGAGCATCCCAAATGGTCCGGGATCACTTTTGGAAAAACGCATTTTTGACCCATTTTTGACCCATTTTTGGTCCCAAAATGGCCCATTTTCAAGGCATTTTGGGATTTTCCATGAGCCAAAACCTGTCGCCACGGGCTCAAAATGGGCTAAAACCACTTGTTTGAGCATCATAAATGGTCCAAGATAATTTTTGAAGAAAACGCAATTTTGACCCATTTTTGACCCATTTTTGGTCCCAAAACGGCCCATTTTCAAGGCATTTTGGGATTTTCCATGGCCCAAAACGCACCACCACGGGCTCAAACTGGCTCAAAAACAAAATGTGGGGGGTTGTGGTTCGACTAGGTGCCCTTGAAATATGTTTTTGAGCCACGTAGCCCAAGATACGGCCCGGTCTTGGTTTCGGGGTGCTGGTGCACATTGCGCAGTTTTTGGGGCTTTTTGGCGCCTTTTTGGGCCGTTTCTCGGACAGATCGTGGAGTTGCAGGGCACCAAAGGTCCCTTGGTCGCGAGAAAGTCAAGCTGCACGTGGAGTGTCGCAATAGTTTGCCTTTGTTTGGCTGTTTTGAACCCTTACTAGGGCTGTTTTGGGCGAAAAATGGCTGTTTTTGGCCCAAAACTGCGCACATTTGGGAGGGCACCTCCCGACCTGGCGCCCCCGCCTCGGGCTTCCACCGGTGAGTTCTGGCTCAAAACTTGGATTTGGCAGGGCCACCACCTAGGCTCCATATATATACTCACCTGGAACCCCTTGTTCCGCAATTTGCGATCCATCCCCATGAAGCGGGTTCTCTTCTTAGCCCGGCCATCGTCACCACGTTCATGTCCTCGCTTGGCCACTTGCTCTTGTTGGGCCTGAGTCTGCGAGCGTGTGGTCGGCCCGGAACCAGACTGCCCACCAGAGGGCTCGAAGTTCCCCCCTGGACTAGGGTTGGGGTAGCCTCCGGACTTGTCTTGCTTCTTGTTATTCTTATCTTGCTGGCGGTCAGCGCCTGGTCCTCGTCCACCTAGGCTCTTGTCTTGGCCTTTCCCACTGCCTTTCGACTTGCTTTTGCCAGAGTCGTTCTTGTCCTTGCCACCGCCCTTGCCAGAGCCCTTGCCAGGATCCTCGCCCTTGAGCTTCGCTGACAGGCTTTGCTTGTGGTACCACTCATCCTCATAGTGCTTGCGCTTCCCACAAATGGCACAGGTGATAGTACAGCTGTAATGATCCGCCATCTTAGGCTTGCTGCCGGTGTTGGTCTCCTGCTTCTTCCCCTGGACCACGAAGCAATCGCGCTGATCGCAGTCGGGGGGCGTGCTGCACGTGACCATGCTCGTCTCTGGCGTCACACCAGAAGAGCTCCTGGACATTGCCCATGATACGAGTGTGCTTGTAGGTAGTCCCCCGTCCAGGTCTGGGTCCCTGGTATCCTTCGCCATGGCTCCCTGAGCCTCCTCCTCCAGGACGGTAGGCATCCAGATGCTGGTCGCTCTCCTTCTCCAGCGCCAGCTCCAGGAGCAGGACAGACAAGTCCTCGTAGGTGAGGCTCCTTGCGTTCCTCTCAGCCATGGCCCAGCATTCATCCGACACGAAGGTAGGGATCTTGGCCACGAGCCAGAACGGCAGCTCGTCGTAATACCCTGGGGTCAGCCGCCCCACCCAGTGGTCCAGGTCCGCAGGCAACTCTGTGATGCGGGCTGCCTTGGGGTTGTTGGGTAGCATTCCCAGGTTCTGTATCCCTCTGTCCTGATGGAGAGGTCTGTCTTGTAGGAGGGGTACTGCCTCTCCAGGGCCACCAGAACCTCGGCGAAGGTGGCGGACTTCGTCACTATCTGTTTTACCTGCGTTTCTCCGGATTTTTGTCTTGCAGCATTGCAAGAGCAGATCGCATTCGACCCTGCCACTGGCATGGGTCTGGCCGGTCGTTCTCAGGAAGCGCCCAATAGGTCCTTCCCGGTGAACTCCGGTAGGTTGACCACGATCTCCGAAGTGGCAACCGCTTTGGCATCCTGAGAACGATGACGTCAGCTCGTCGTCTTCTTTTTCTCCTCCTTTTTCCTCGGATAGTCGGGGTCCTCAGGGTCATCATCGTCTGAAGGGGAGGCTGACGTAAGGGATGGCAGCTCATCTTCGGAGGGGTCGCCGCCTAGGTCACTGGAGCCATAAGGCTAAACGTCGCCCATAGCCCTCAAGGCTGTAAATCCAAGCTGGTCCAGCTCTGCTCTGGTGGGTTTAACCACGTGGCTGTATGGCGGCTGGGCGGTCCTCGGTACAAAGGTGCTCCTGGGAACCTCTGCAGGCGTAGGCAAAAGCCAGCTCCTCACTCCTCGAAGAGTGTGGCTCAGCCCAGCCACCAGGTGGTAAGCCTGCAGGCGATGGAGAGAGGCTCCGAGGGTCGTAGGTGACCCTTGGGGCGGGAACAGGGGCTCTACCTTCTTCCTGATCTCTTGGGTAATGTCCCCAACCAGGTCAGCAGTCGCTCCACGAAGGGCTTCTCTCAGTTCAGACCTGGTCAGGGAACGATTGGACGATCCCCTCAATCCCCTACTCTTGCTCCCGCACCACTCAGGGCCTCTCCTCAGCCCTCTCAGGGTTGCATACCCAGGTGCTGGCATAGAATAGCCAGGCTCGTACGCTGCATACCAGGGAACATCAGCCATATAGGCTCCCATAGCGGGTAGAGGATGGTGATGGTGATAATCCGCCGCATACCAGCGCGGCACAGAACTTGAGGCCACTGGCTCAATGGCAGTAGTTGCCTCTGGAAACGCAGTCGTGGATGGGTCCACACCATAGGCAGGGTAGGTAGGCATGCCAGTAAAGCCTGTGCCCTCAGCCACAGGCGGGGTGGTTATGGGTGTGGATGTTGCAGCAGCTGGGTCTGGAGTTGGGAGTGTGGTGGTTGTAGGAGAGGGTGATGCGTGGAGGCCAGAGGCGCTTGGTGCGCCCTCAAGGGTTGGCTCGCCCGTTCCGTCGTGCCCCTGGTCCACTCCTTCGTCTGCCATGCCTTCTCCTGCATCCTTCTCTCTCTGTCACTTTCTTTTCACAGGGTCGGTGTCCACCTCAGCGACTGAGAGGCCCCTGAAGGCCGATTCCAGTCCCTCCAGCGAATTGTCAACCGCGTCCACTGGCCCATGTAAGGGCACCGAAGGTACAGCGCCAAGTTCTCCAGGTCCAGGCACTACAGGCGCCGGCACTGCGGGTGCCTCAGGCGCCGTCTTCACGTCGGTGTCCTCCTTCGTGTCCATACTTCTCTTCGCCCTTCTTGCGTAGGACAGTTCTCGGAGCGCTGGGTGTACGGCACGGGGTTGCTGCCGGCACGCAGAGGCTGTCTGCCTCTTGCTACCAGAAGGTTTTTATGAGTCTTCCAGCTCTTGTTGTGCCTCTCCTGCTGCTTGCTGCTAGTGAAGGGTTCCTGCTGCTTGTTTTTGATGGAGAAAATGTTTTGTTGATGAAATACAACCAATACAGGATAACCCAAGCCAGAGATGAGCAAGTAGAAGTCAAACAGGATCAAAGCATGAAGGGCTGCAGTCGGAAAAGAGTTAGATAATAAGGATATCAACAATAGACTACAGCAATAGACAATCAATGCAACTTGGATCAAAGTATTTTACATGATTGAGAACAACTGTTTGGAAAACTGCCCCAAGGGCTCACACTCCATACAGTGCTATCCTGAGATGTGCACTCTTTGTTTTGGGTCCCCTTGGTGCTGAGGTGGCATGGCTTGTGGCGCTGAGGTCACTGCCATGTCACATGGGATATTCCTACTTAGCTAGGCTGACTGAGAATTGAACCCAGGACCTCTCAAAAAGAGGTGCCACAGCCCCCTAGGGTGCAGACCACCAGGATAGCTAAGCATTCATGAGAAAACAGATAAATCTACAGGATCCACCTCAGTATGTCAGTGCCTCAGTCAGTCAGGAAATGATGTTTTAGTTCACTTTGCTTGGGGATTAAGGTGTCCACACCACATCCTGTTTTAGTGTTCGGTTCTATAGGTCAAAATGTGTTATCACCCATTTTGGTCACGCCAATACTAAGATAAAAATGCAGGATAACTAGGAGCATCTCTAATACAAGTAACGTCTACTCTAAAGGAATGGAAAAGCACCTTTTCTTACTTTAGGCGGTGGTTTTGGCTGTGGGTGCAGGCTATGGCTACTCTGCTGCCCTGGTGGGCTTGGACAGGCTTAAAGGGTTAGCGGTTAGGGCGCGGTTCGGGTTCATCTACTCGTGATTTGGCTTCGGCTCGGGCTAGGCGGTGGTGGCGTGTTAGG
Source organism: Eutreptiella sp. 'Long Island Sound 2002' (assembly GCA_964036045.1). NCBI lineage: Eukaryota > Euglenozoa > Euglenophyceae > Eutreptiales > Eutreptiaceae > Eutreptiella > Eutreptiella sp. 'Long Island Sound 2002'. Next base: position 124,136,186 of record OZ038380.1, on the reverse strand, counting down.
CGGTTTTGACGGCTGCGGGCATGGGTTCGGCGCCGTAGGGCGCAGCAGGTGCCTGTTGGCGTGCGCGTTGGTGTCCATGGGCTCCAGGTTTGCGTGGCTTCTACTGGATGGGGTAGGGCGTGATGTTTCGTGGCGGTGACTGACAGGTAGCGGGTAGCGATGGGTTACTGTAGGGGGCGGTGCTGGGCGGGGATCTCGGGCGAGGCTGGCCCCTGGGTGGTTCGGCCGGTCCGATGGGGGCGCTGTCGTTGGCCGCTTTGGTGCCCTGGGCGTGGTTGGGCTCCATCAAAGCGGGTGTGGGCTGCGGTGGCTCGCGGTGCCCTGCGGCAAGCGGAGCGCATTGATTCGCGGTCGGGAGCCGGGGCTGCTAGGCTGAGGCGGCAGGGGGTGTCTCCGGCTTGCGGCTTGGGCGCGGCCCAGGGAGTAACCCCAGTGGGGTTATGTTGGAGCGCTGCCAGCCGAAGGGTCAGGCAGGTCATGTTGTGTGGTGCGCGAGGTTCCCGGGCTGCTGCAGGTTGGGGCGATGTGGGTGCTGCCGGTATCCGTGCCTGGTCACTTGTGGGGTAGCGAGGGGGTGTCCGCGTGTGGGGATGGGCTTTGGGTGATGTCCCGCAGGCGCCTTCCGTCTCTCCGCGTCTCCTGGACGGTCTCCCACAGGCGCCTGGGGACATGTCGGTGGGCCTGGGTGCGTGTGGTGGGGTCATCTGGACTGCTGGCGGTGGTGAGCCCGGCAGAGTACTCGTAGTCCTCTGTCGTTGGGGTGCGCTGGGAGTCGGCGGGGCGGGGCACGGACCTGTGGGTAGGCGGACACGGACTCTGCTTCGAGGGCGGGTAGGGGTCCGCGAGGGCGGCTGTAGCGGGGCATCTGCTGGACTTGGGCAGACATCAGGGGATGGTAGGGGTGTGGGGATGCTGCTGGTTGGCCCTGGTGCTGGTCCTGTCCGGCCGGGGGTGGTCCGTGGGCCTGGGGTGCAGGTTTTGAGTGGTGGTGGAAGGAGGTGTGTCGCGCCTCTGCCGTGGGGCATTGCGCCATGAAGGCGGTGGCGCGGGCGTCAGTGATGGCGAGGGGGCGCCGTGCTGTGCGCTGCTGCCGCCCGGTCTGGGATGGCAGGGGCTGGAGATCGTAGAAGACATCCGCGGGGGGCTGGGTTTGCGCTGTCGGCGCAGCGCCCGCCTTGGGCGTTGCCTTGGGTGTGGCAGCGGGCTGGAGCCGCGGTGCGGCGACGGCCTCGGGTTGCTGCTTGGAGGTGGTCTTGGGTGGTGGCCCGGCGTGGCGGCGGGTTGGGGTTTCGGCCGGGCTGCGGCCACATGCTTCACTGGGGTGCCCGGTGGCTCCGCCTGGCTGGTAGAGGGCTATGGGGCTGCGGGGGCCTTGGCGGTTTCGGGGGCGCCGGCGGTGGAGACGGGGGTGGAGGCCGGTTTGGGCGACGTTGCCCGCGGTTTTGGGGGTGATGTGCTGGACGAGGGTGTGGTGGTGGAGGTGGATGAGGTCATTGTGGTGGTGGTGGTTGTGGAGTTGGAGGCGGAGGAGACCGACTGACGCGTTCCCGTGGGGGGCCTGGCCACGGGACGCTGCGGTGGACACACGCAAGCAAGAAGGCAGGCAAAGCACTGCGCTCACAGGGGCATCATCACGCGCGTGTCATGTGACAAAGCGTTTCAGGATCCTTGCCACTCTGAAACAAGGGAACAAAAGTATGTACAGCAACACATCAGGATATGTACACATGGGGTTGAGACTGGACTGGGGAAAGGGCATCACAAGACATTAGACACTCAGTCCCAACTCATATCCCAATCCCAGGTCCGACCCTCTCAGTGGCTGGTGGGGGCGGGGGCTCAAACACAACCCATGCTCTGCTCAGTCCGGACCCTGAAACCCTGCCAATAGGGGAGGTGTCCCGCCCAGCCACAGGCCAGTTCCTGGGAACAAAGAAACTCCAAGGCCAACCGACAATGGCTCCCCATGCCTCCTCTAATGCCAGGTCCCAATTTCCCTCTGAGCTAGAGATATGGCCCCGCCATTATCCCCTAGGAGTTGGTAGCTGAAAATGGGCTGTTTCAGCCCAAACTGATATTAGCTCAAAAAACTCCAAAATTGACCCCTTGTTGGGACCCGCCAGAGGTACGGACGAGGCAACTGACCCTATGCCCTTCGCCTACAAACTCCCTGGAGCCCTCACCCAACGTGGTTCCCTCTGAGGTCCCGGCATCAGGGCACCACGGGTTCGTCAAGTGTTGTCATAATTGCCAAAAGGGCAAAATCGGCCGTCTCGGGCGACCGTCCAGGGTAGGAAACCTTGGCGATTTTGTCGCGCCAAGCCTTGATTCACGACCCTTGATATCCCCTTTGGTCCCATGCCCTGGGTTATCGCTTGCTGTCACGCTGGCTGCTTACTGTTCACCAAGGGGATGAACACGCGGATGGGGCAGAAAGCAGCATGCGGTGCAAACGGGGGGATCATGGATCGCACCAAAAGTTGAATAACTCCGGATGAGCCAGAGGAGCAAATAGGAAACTCAATGCCTTTCAGCCCTTGGTCATAAGCTACAATAATCGCCACTCTTTCCCGGCTAGCTCCCTTGCCCCATGGAGATATGGTAATTCCAAAGTGGCATACAATGGCAAAAACAGCGATATATGGCCAAAATGGCCCACACTCATGATTCCATATCTCCATGGCCACGGCGAGGATCCTTTCAACCAAAGATGCTATAGACACATGGGACTTAGGTCCCAATCTATGCCACTTGCCCACCCTCATGGTCGCCTCTAGCTATTTTCCCCAATTGGAGGGAAAGTGATACACAAATGGGGCAGAATGACAACATACCCCAAATCGGGTGACTCACAACTCTCCCTTCGAGAGGAGAGGCCACATGAGGAGACACCCCATTCAATGCGGGTTTATGTGCCCTCTCCGAATTGACTCTCAACCTCGGGGGCAAAATCAGGGGGAGATGGGGTTTGTGGCCATTCCGGGCAAAACGGCCAAAATTCACCCAAAAGTGGTCCCTCCAAAAATCGTATCTCCGTATCACAAGAGAAAGGAGCCTCGGGCTTTTGCATGGATGCAAACCGAAGCTTTGGTTCCCTTTTGCAACAAGGGTTGAGGTTCAAAGCACAATGGAAACATTTTTAACACCTCAATCCTTGAAGCACACTATTTATGGGAAAAAGTGCATATATCGGCGATATTGGCATGAACATATCTTTGGGACCTTGAGGAGCAAAAATATGAGTAAACACTTTTGGAGTAGGCCCATAGTAGGTGCCCTCAAATATGCACACTATGGTTAGATTGTCTCCGCCCACTCGTGTCATTAGTGCTTGCATATGAGCGCGTGTGCAAACAGGCAGTATGGCACGCGTGCTCACAAGGCGAAATTTTATAAAATACAAGACAAGGTTGTAAAAATCAACCAAGCCATCCACGATGTTCTTCGTGGTCTCTACGTTACATATTTACATTTTGGCCTAATTTTCGACCAAAATTTGCCCTTCTTCAAAAAACGAGTTTTGGTACGCATTGAATTGCGTGGAGCCATCGTTGAGTTGGCCCGAGAAACGAAAATGGCCCAGGGCTCTTGGTCTTGTGAGCATTGTGTTCGGTTATTAACGTTCATGCTCACAAGGCCACAAAGTTAGCGTTTGCGCACGCAAACGACTTGGGTTTGCGAAACTCATAGGCTGCCTAAAACATCGCCATTGCCCGCTCCCCTATACAAAGTGATATGCCCACGTGAAAGTGGCATGGATGAAAGGCATAGGGGGGGAATGTAGGGTTCCGTCCGAACTCATGGTACTTGAGAACCATGAGTTCGAGCGATCGACGGAAAAGCTTGCGCTTTGATTTTTTTCGAAGACGCAACGGCGAAAATTCTGGTGGACACACCAGATGAAAGTACATTAAAAACCCTCTAGATTCAGCCCTTAAGTTCTCTTAGAACCTCAAAGGTACTCAAGAAAAATCCCTCAAAAAACTCGCCACGGAGAAGCGACGAAAGTGCGCGAACAGGCGACAACAGGCGGCGATTTCACAACAATTAGAAATCGCGGTAGAAATCGGGTATTTCACCGATTTCCGACCGAAAATCGCCTAAGACAATAAAATGATGGTAGTTCTACATCGATTTATTGGTTAGAAATCAGATTCCAGATTTCGCGGGTTAGAGAACAGGGATATCCCGCTGACAGCCGGTGTCAACGGCTTTCGCACGTGTGTGACGGCTCACAGGCCTCCGCGCCATGGGCCATAGGTTCTGGGTACCGCTTCACCCCCCTCCTTAGAGCAAACCCTGGGGGGGGCTCGATAACACCCAAGCATGGCAGCGGGTACCCAGGACCATCCCCTGAAGGGGGGGGGGGGTGTCACATCCTCACTTCAGGCTGATTTGCAGGTTAGGCTGCCCAAATCCCACAGTAAGACAGGTACGGTGCTGTAGCTGTTAGTAACTGCAAGTATAGTATCAAGTATCAAGTCCCGGGTCCTGGCGGCGATTGTTCGGCATCCAAAGGACCCGTTAACCCATACCAGGCGCACCGGGTGCCGGCTGCAACGGTCACTACCACAGTGGCAGTGGCATACACGGCCAACATAGCTGTCACACGACGACCGAGGTGGTCCCACAGGTCGAAAGCGACCACAGGGATCCATCAGGCTACCCCAGGCTTCCCAAGGCCGCAGTCTGGGGGAGAGTCCCCACGGGTCCTTCCCTGGGCGCACCATGTCCATATCCACGACGCGAGTCCAGAGTGGTAAAGCCGAACGAGCTCCTCCATAAGGGATCGGGCATCAAGGCCGTCTTTTCCCTCGCCCCATTACCACGGAGCCATGCATGAGGGAGTCCTCACGCAGTCTGGGCGAAGGCGTCGACTCCTCAAACCACCAGTTTCCCGGGCAGACTGACCGAGGTCAGGACACCGGAGGTCGCCACCCGACTGCAAGTGCGTCTGCGAGTCGGTAGGCTCACACTGGGACTGACAGTGGCGGACCGCTGGGAGTGTAGTCAGGCAACTGGGCTTCCTGCCTGGCGCCATCAGGATCTCAGCACATCACAGCCACTAGGGCACACGGTATCACGGGTACTCAAACAGAAGAATCTGTACTTAGGTACTGGTCCAGGCTGGACCTTACGTAAGAGCATGTACACGGCGACTCAAGGCGCCTGCATATTCAGATTCGCATCCCCTCGGGGGGGAAAAACAGTCCATATCCCGGTGATGGACTGACAACACTTAACATAAAGATGCACATATCCTGGGGGGCAGAAAAATAAGCAATGAGCGGGGTAATAGGCGTGTAAACACACTCTGGACAGAGCGCCCAACCACGCCCCGGTTAGGATAAGGCATATGCAGGAGGGTGGACAGGAAAACACCTGAGTTCGGGCCATATATAGTGTGCAGACACACGTAGACTGGTCTGGATCCCGCAAGTGCCATGGGACCAGACCACACACCAAACAAATCGCAATGCCGATGACAGCGGCATCCGTTGCGCAACGTCGTATGGGCTTCAAGGCCCTAAGAGCTCAGAAAATGTCAAGGTCAGTCGCTCTGCCTGGTTTCTCAAGGATTCAGCAGGCGGGGAGTGACGAATAGAAGTGGAAGAGAGGGGCCATCCTCTCCTGGATTCAGCAGGGGGGGGTATATGGCCACTCTGATGGCAGGTCACCGGAAGATGGGAGAGAGCAAGCAAGTGAGGGACGATCTGTCGACCAAACAAGCGCTCAAACTGCATCAGGGGAGAGCTCAGGGCGATGATCAGGCGCCCCTGGCTGCAATCGTCCGGGTGAGTGCTGCCAAGTCCGAGACATGGATCTTGGTCTTGTGCTTGCGGATGTAGTCCATGAAGGGGGTGTTGATCCGCGGCACGAACGAGGAGACGGGTTCTCAGGTGTTGTGGGACGGCCCAAAGCCTCACCAACGAACCTTGAACTCCAGGCCTCCGGGTGCCGAGGCATACGGACGCTGGGCCAGGATCTTCTCGACGGTATAGTCGTCCTGCTCAGCATAATGGTCGTCCGAGTCAGCCTCATGTGCGGCGTAGTCCAGGGACACATGTTGGCCACGGAGGTCGGGTTCCCGCACACGGAGTTGACTCTCGTGGCGCTCCCGGAACTGATGCAGTACGTGTCCTCACCAATCCTGCGGACCACCTCTCCGGGTGTGAACCAGGTTTTGGTGCGGTGGGTGCCCATAGGGCGGGGTCTGATCACCCACACCGGGTCTCCCACCCTGAACTTTTGCGCTGTCGAGCTCGGGGCGGACTTCTGACGCTCAGCATGCTCCTTCTCGAGCTGCTGGCGGATGTCCCGCGCCGTTGCCTCTTGCCGCGCAAAGAATTCCTTGGCGTCCATGGCCATACCATCACCAGACAAGGGAAGTCCCCGACCCAGGGGGTCCCTGCCGAACAGAATCTGGTGAGGGGACAAACCACCCGGAGTGGGGGTGTCGTGATGGGCCTTCAGAGCGGGCCACATCTCCTCAAACCAGTTCCGACGTGGATTGGTGATGTTAATCTTGCGCAGCTTCTCGAACAGCTGCCGTCCAGCCACTTCAGCCCGGCCTTTAGACCGGCTGAGATAGGCGACGCTCTTGGCATGAAGTATCCTAATGAGGGAACACATGGCGTTGAACCAGCCACCAGTAAACTGGGGCCCTCGGTCACTGCAAATGGTGCGGGGGATGTCAAAGACGGTCAGCCAATGACGAATCATCATGACTGCCACTTCCTTGGCAAGCAACCCCTTTTTGCGTGCCGGAACGGCTACTACGTAGCCGCTGTGGCGATCCACACAAAGGACCACACAGTCAAAGGTCTCCTTGCCAATGTGGACTTCGGGCATGGAGAAGACGTCCATGGCCACGCTCTGCATGGGCTGGTCAGGCATTCGAGTGCATTGGGCTTCCCTCTTGACGTTCCGGTTATCGGGATCGCAAGCCTGACAGACCGAGCAACCCTTCCTGACCTTCTTGATGGCGGTGTAGAGACCTATCTGGTCGATCTCAAACCGGCGCTGCATGTCCAGGGCTTGCTTCTTGACCCCTGGGTGCATCATGTGGTGGTGCCAAGCCTCGCACAGCTCGAGCACTCGGGACTCTGGGACCAGCAGCTTACCATTCCGGTGAAGCTTGCCATCCTCCTCAGTCAGCCCGTTTGGCCACTTCTGCCCGTCATCAGGGTCGGTCAGAGCCCTAATTTCGGCCTGAAAGGCCTCAGACTTGGCGTAGTCATCAGTCCAGTCGTCCTGGAGGCAAGATTCAGGGAAGAGGTGCTTGTCGGACTCAGCTCCATCAGGGGCGAGTACTCTGACCGCTCTGCCCATCCTCGTTCCGAGGGGGGCATCCGCAGCCATGACGACGAAGCATTTAACACCCTCCTCCTCCATCAGGCGCTCCATTTCTATGATCCTCTTGGCCTCAGCGGTCTCAGCCTCATCGCCATGGGCAGACACGTCTGTCATGCCCTTGCTGGCGGGATAGGCCCACCTACTGAGACAGTCCGCCACGGCGTTGTCCTTACCAGGAACATACACAACCGTGAGGTCGAACTTGGCCAAGGTCTCATGCCATCTTGCCCGTCGGGAGGCGGGACCAGAGGGGGTGTCCACGTGCTCTTTGTGCCACGACTGCAGACTCTGATGGTCGGTGCAGACGGTGACGGGTCGGAGGGCTATGTACCCAGCCCATTTCCTGAGAGCCATGACGATGGCATACGCCTCCTTTTCTTGGGGCGTCCACGTCCGTGTCTGGCCTTCCGCCAGGACTCGGCTCCAGAAAGCCACTGGCACGTGCCTCGCATCTCCAAGCACTTGCTCCAACACAGCGCCAACGGCGTAGTCGGAAGCATCAGTGCGCAGGACGAACCCTCGGTCAGGATCCACGAGGTGCAGACCCAATGCGGATAGCAGCGCCTGCTTCATCCCCTCAACGGCACGGTTGGACTCATCATTCCAGACCAGAGCCTTCTTGGACCCCTTCTTAGTCTCCTCTCGGTTGCCCTTGAGCATGGTCGTCATGGGGGCTGCATACTCGGCATACATCTTGATATACCCCGAGTAGTAATTGCAGAACCCCAAGTACGCACGCAGCTCAGAGACCGTTTTGGGCTTTTCCCAGTGCTCAATCGCAGCCACCTTGCCAGGTATGGGCTTCCACTGCCCGTCCCCGACTACGTGGCCAGCAAGAACCACCTCGCTTACCGCAATGGTGGCCTTGTCACTGCTGCCCGTGAGTTTGTGCCGAACCAGAAGGTCCAGCACTCGGGTGACGTCCCTCTCATGTGCCTCCAGAAGCTCCTCATAGCTCATACTGGGGTCCCCGGACGCGATGATCACGTCGTCCGCGAAGGGGTCCGCACAGTCACGCACCGGCTCAAGCAGGTTCTCCAGCATCCGCTGAAAAGCCGCATTGCCGTTGGTAACGCCCATGGGCATCACCTTCCACTGGAGAGGTCCAAGTGGGGTGCTCATGGCTGTGCAGGCACGGGACTCCTCGGCGAGAGGCATCTGATGATAACCATGTTTCAGGTCAATCACCGTGAAGATCCTCCGCCGGTGTTGTTTTTGCAGCATGTCCTCAATGAGGGGCAGCGTATAGCTGTCATGCTGCGTTTGGGCGTTTAGGCCGTGGTAGTCGACCACGAGCCGCCACTCACCGGCCACCTTCTTGGGAACGACGAAGCACGGAGAGGCCCACTCGGAGTGGCACGGCTCAAGCCAGCCTCTCTCGATGAAATCCCGGAGGATCTTCTCCATGGCCTCCTTCCTCTCGCCCTGCAGGGCGAACTCCCGGTGTCGATACACACGGGGGTCCTGCTTCAGTCGTATTTTGGCCTCACCATACGGTCCACGCACCGGTGGGGGAAACACAGGTTTTCCGCTGAAGAAGGTATCACCATACTTCTGCTTCAGCCTGGCCCTCAATGCCTGGATCTGGAGGCAATCATCGGACTCCGCTTTGGCTTTTCCGGGCACCTGTACCACTGAGCTTACTTGAGGGGTAGCGACCCCACTCGGTTTCGGCTCAGGTGGTCTTCCCAGGTGGCCCAAAGGGCCATCTCTGGTCTTGCCTCGGAATAGGTCGCCGTAGGAGGGTGGGTTACCGCCGATTGGCTCGTCCTGGCTGGACATGTGGTCCAGCACCCTCCTTACGAGGGTATCCCCATCATAGGAACCAGAGACGATCGAGTCCACTTCCCACCAGGCTTTGTCCTGGCCCTTGCCCTCACGCTGGCTTCCCCAGTCGTGAAAGGGCTGATCCATATACCCCTGAACCAGATCCAGCTCCTCTTCGGTGAGGGGGTCCTCTGATTCTCCGATGTCAACAGGGGAAACCGCAAAGCATTGCTTCCATGGCTCCGCTACGATGCGGTTGACAAACACGAAGTCCGTGGTGTCGGCCTGATCAAGACCCCCATCCACATGGTGGAATTCCGTTGGCCATCTCTGGGGTGGCATGGGCTGTCCCTTAGCGTCCTGATAGACACTCTCTCCAGCCGGTAGGACGAGGTTGTTTAAGGTCATGTTGGTCAATGAGACCACCCAATCTGGGGTGCTTTCCTCCTCGGTGCATCCCATAGGAACAACCAGCACTGCCTTGGAGCGGTCCTTGCGAATCTTCGCTACCGCCCTTGGAATGTCCCATCGGGGGCAATGGATCCACATCAAACCCTGATGCGGAACCCAGTGCTTCTTCCACGCGGAGTCCTGGGCGCTCCAGTACTTCTCACAAACCGAAGATGGGCGGAGGTTCCTGAAGAGAACGCATCCAGGGCCAGATCCGAAGCTCCCAGGTCCACGACCACTCGGCTCGCCACTTCCGGCATTACGCCGTACTCCTGGTTTGCTGGCCCGGTTGGCTCAGTGCCCAGCGCGGCTACTTCAAGCTGATTGCGTTTCGGGTGGATCCATTGGCATTCCACATGGTGCTCAGGTGACGAAAGCAACGAGAGCTGGTCATCCTGGTACAGGGTCATGGAGGCCTGGGCCGGGAGAACGCCGGAATCCGACTCCATCATGAAGTCATACGCAACGATCATGTCCCAGTCCATCTCGGCCTCGTAGAAGCGACCTTGCAGGAGGATTTCCTTGCCGAGGTCCGGGCGGCTCAGCTATTGGTGGTTCACGAGTTCCAGCCCAATGGCCGCTTCCTTCGTGCCTCCCACCATGTACTGGCCGTTCGCCACCTTCAGCCTGACAGGTTTCCGACTGTCGGTCAAACACTCTGGCGGAAGTCAGCCAGCCTTGACCAAGCTGGCCTGAGCTCCCGTGTCGACCAACAAGTCGAAGACCTTCTCCACTTCCCCGCATAAGGCACGGACCTTAACATGCAACTGCCGCTCGCGCCCAACGCGGCGCATGGTGTGCAAGCTCAGGATCTCCGACCGTTCCAGAAGCTCAACAAGCGACTGGTGCAGGTCGTGGACAATGGGCTCAGGCTGCCCATCTGCAGCATCCAGCTGCGGTCCGGGTGATCCTCCGATACTCTCGGATAGATCTTGAAGCACATAAAATACATTCTTGGTCGCGAAGGATGGACGGGTGCAAGGGTTCGTGCCTTCACTTGCCCTCACCCCGCCACCGCGACTGTCTTTCGCTTTGGGTGCCGGACCGGGCCTTCCGCCCGCGGCAGTCCCTTTGTGCTTACCGTCTCCCGACTGGGATGGTGTGGCGCTTCCCTCGACACCATTCTGCGACCGCCCTAGCTGGGGCCCTTGACTGCAGGGGATCCGCTAAGGGGCGTCGGTTGTGGTAGTAGGGGTACTCTCCTCCGCATCAACCTCGTTGACACCCTTCTTCTTTCCCCTTTTCCTACCCTTCTTGTCCTTGTCCTTGTCCTTCTCCTTGTTCTTGTCGTCCGACCTGAGGACCCAGTTCCTCTTGATCTCCTGGATCTCCTTGGCCAACTCGGTCCCCACCGACATCAGCTTGGAGAGCTCGTCCTTGTCCACCTCCAGTTTGGCCTCCCAGATACCCGCGGGTGCACGCTTCTTCGACCCGTGCGCCTTCTTGTAGGCCTCCGTGTCGGCCTGGTGGATGGGGCATGTCCGGTGGTCATGGTTGAAGCCTTGCTTCCTCCCATAACACACGAAACAGCCCTGAGGGTGAGCTCATATGAACTCCCCAAAGGAGAGCGGAGGGTTGCCAATGCGGCGGGGGTCCTTCTTCTCCTTCTTCTTCCAACCCTGCTGCAGGGGCTTCCAGCTTCCCTGGTTGCCCCCCGCGTTCAGGTTGTTGGCGACGAAGGCACAAACGGCCATCTCGGCGGGCTCATCGTCGTCCTCATTGTTGTCGAGAGCCTCACCGCCATCTGCGCCCGCTGGGTCCATGGCAGCTTCCCCGCCAGGCCCCCCGCCAACGTAGTTGACGTCGCGGTCGCCGGTCCTCAACCCGCGGGTGTGGTGGAGGTTCCGGTACTCCTTGAGCACCTCCTCTCCAACCCACTCCAGGATCTCGTCGCAGCTGATCCGCGCCGGGATGGCCTGCAGACGGATGGTCTCACCGCTCAACTCACACTCATCAAGGCGCCACATCGCGGTCTTCTCGCGATCGCCCGAGACAGTGATGAGGAGGGCGTTCCGCAGGGAGTGCCGTTTGACATCCCGGGCCACGTTCTTCCTCGTCCAAGCCACCACGTTCGTATGATACTCTTTGGGGAGCATCATCTTGACCGTGTGGTTGGACTTGGCCCTCTTGGCTTCCTCCTTGGTGACTCTGTTGATCCATGCTTCCGGCAGCATGGAGAGCAGGCGAGCCTGCTCGTCACCCTCATTCCAATCCTCCACGTTGCGGCGGAAGAGGGTGTTTTGCCCCCGGAAGTCCCGCCAATTTCGTAGGCGGATCTCCCGACCATCATGCTCAAGCTTGATGGCCTTCCGGCGCTTGGCAGCCACCTGCGGAGCGTCCACCCGCTCCTGCTCGTTGAGCCACTTCTTGGCTTCCTTGAGGGTCTTGACTTTCCCCTCCTTGGTCACCACAAAGTATAGCTCTTGGAGCAATTCCGGCAGGCGGTACCTGAACCGTTTGAAGACATATCTCTCCGCATCTGCGGGATCCATGTCTTCAGTGACGGTCACCCCCCAATCGTCCAGCTTCTCCAAGAAGCGGTCGAGGTTGAGGGGGTTGCCATCGTACATGGGGGGCTTGATGTCCTTCAGGTCTTCCCACACAGCGGCATCCGCGGCCTTAGAGACCATGAATGCCGCCCGCGAGGTCGACCGAGGTTCCCATCGGCGTCCCCCACGGACTCTGACGGCCGCCACTTCCATCTTCTCCACGGTATCCGTGTGGCTACACCGTGGTTCCTCGGTGTACGCTGAACCTAGATGTTCACGCCGTACTCCCTCCATGTATGCCTCCTCATCACGGCGCCGGCGGCTGCGTTCAGCGGCCTCCTGTCGTACACCACGCGGCAGGCTAATGCCGAACTCCTCCAGGTCTTCCTCGCCTCCGTCGACATCCCACTCGACGTCTCCTCCGGTACCTCATCCCTGAGTCGACCATAACGTCCGCCAGCCATTGAGATTGGCTCGTAGGCTGGTGCAGGGCGTCGGGGGCGTACTGGTGTCCGCGGTGGGGCACGGCGGTTGTGGTACTCCGCCCTGAGCAACTCATCACGCCACTCCTCACTGCCACTGCCGGGCGGCACGCGCTCGATGCGGCGGCCCGCGCTGTGGTGAGAGGGGGCGCTGAGAGAGGGGGCACTGGCACTGGGGCGGCTCCTGGGGGCTCCGCCGGGGGCCTGGGGTCTCCCTGGACCTGGTCCAGGTCCCCAGCCGTCGTCCGACGAGCCAGACTCCAGGGGTGGGTGGTCGATGCCGACGCTCCCACGGCCTTCCAGCGTGTCCAACCGCTGCTGCAGGCCCTTGATGACCTTGTTCAGCAGCCTGGTCTCGCCCCTGGCAATGTCCAGCTCCTTCTGCGCGGCGGTGGCGATCTTGGCGATCTTGACCATCTTGACCTTGGCGATGTCAGGCTACGTGTGCAACGGAAACAATTTTCGGGCGCCTTCGGTGCCAGCATATGTATGGCCGGCAGCTATTGACCCTTGGCAACTAAGTGGGCCTGGAGGGCAGACAGGCCATGAGGCAACGGATACTGGGCTCGCATATGCCCCCGTGTCACAGGCGAATGGTCATAACCACATTGTTCAGTGTATTTCTCGCCGCACTGCAGTGCAGACCAGTTCTGTACCACACCAGGTGGTTGCTGACTGTGCTTGGACTTCGGTCTTCTGGACACTGAGGTCAGCTCGCACCCACCACCCTCCCACAGTGCCGGTTAGTCCCTAACCCTTGCCCTGCAGGTCGTGCTCATGCTGCCCCTGTCTTGCACTTGCTCTCCGGCACGTGAGGACGTGTCGTACCCGAACTTCGGGGGCACAAGGCGCCTGTGGTGACGCAAGGCGTCCCAACGTTGCATCAAACGTGTTGGCGGCCGGACACCTCAACTGGTCATTGCTGTTCTGTGTGTGGCTCATACCTTTTCAGCCCCACACCTTGCGTGCTCTGGCCGCCTACATTTCCATGTCTACTCGCTCCCTTTACCCTCACATGGGCCACTTTCTCGCTACCCTTGTCATAGTTGGGCTTTCCGACACGGTACGACGTGTTGCTCCCGTGCTCCTGGGGCGCAAAGGCGCCTCGTTGTTTCTTCCTTGCACTGTTCTTTACTGCCATGGCGTCCCATACACCTGGGTCAGCTCGAACCCACCACCCTCCCTTTGCGCCGGTTAGCCCCCGTCTCTTGCTCTGTGGGTCTCTCTCCCACTCTCTCCCTCTCTCTCTCTCCTACCCTCTCTCTCTCTCTCTCTCTCTCTCTCTCTCTCTCTCTCTCTCTCTCTCTCTCTCTCTCTCTCTCTCTCTCTCTCTCTCTCTCTCTCTCTCTCTCTCTCTCTCTCTCTCTCTCTCTCTCTCTCTCCTTCTCTCCGTTCCTCTCCCACTACGTCCCACTCTCTCGCTCTCTCCTCTCCGTCCCCCTCCCATTGCGTCCCACTCTCTCTCTCTCTCTGTCGCATAAAAGGGGGGTTCGGGACGTTCGGTGGTTCTCTATCTCCCCCGGGGTTCGAACCCTCCTCTACGGGACAGAAGAGGTGCGGTATATCCACTGGGCCACGACGAGTTGTTATCCGCATCTCTGCTCTGATCCGTCCAGCTTCCCCCCGTGTGTCATCCCCTGTCATGCATATCGCCTTCCGCATGGGGGTGTGCTCAGCAGCGTGTAGAGGAACCGCACAGCGTCCCCGGGTACCGGGTCCGCCTGTCTGAAGAGCGTTCTCTGGAACAGCCTCAAGAGGTCAGCTCGGCCCGCTAGCCACACATGCATGCAGTCTCCAGTTCTGCTCACGGAGGAGGGCACCGCTCTATGTCCCTCTGCCGTTGGACAGTGGAGGATCGCCTCCCAGTGGAACGGGTGCCACTTGCCTGCACTTTTGGGTCGCCACTGGACCTGCATGTTCGCCAGAGCCTGAGTCTTCAGGGTCCAGTTGATTTGGACCATCACCGAGTAGAGCTCCTGATTGCTCATCAGCAATGGTTCCCCATGATTGTCCACAATCTCACAGTGCATCCTGGTGCTGTGTGGTTGGTCCAGTCGGAGCCAGATCTGCTGATTGCGGGCCCAGGCCATTGTGATCAGCTCTGCTTCGACCGCCCTCAGTCCTTCATTCGCAATGGTGTCCAGCTGGCTCAGTGCTTGCACCTTGAAACGCTGGCGTTCTTGCTGAGGCTTAACCTTCTTTGGGGCTGGCTGGATGTGTGTGTAGGGGCCATGCCGTTGCTGACGTGGTCCCTTCTCCTTGCATGTCCTTCCCGGCGGCATTACGCCCGGAAGCTCTTCCGCGACAGGACGCGGAGTTCAGCTGCTTTGTTGTCGCTACTGTGTGCTGCTTCACGCCGCGACAGGACGCGGCTCTCGTGACGAAAAGCTCTGCGTCAGAACGCAGATTTCAGACATGCAAGCATTGCTGGGCTTGAAACCTGTGAGATATCCGCACCAGAATGCAGGGGCTACAGGTTCTGTCATTATCGACCCTGTCCTGGGTTCCTGCTTTTCCTGAGCTTTCGCTTCTTACGCTGCCGCCTGGTGTCGCTCACATCTGTGCTGAAGGAGAGTGTTTCCGCCGCAGACAGTTCATTCAGCAAGCCTCCCTGGTGTGTGTGTCCTGTCCTTATGTCCTCACTTTCCGAACTGCTTGACGCGTATGGACCCATTGCACGTGGCGCTGGTTCCCCGGATGGTTCCCCTGTCAGCTCATCACTATCCATGGGTACCATACCCAGGGATGACCAGAGTGCCTTGGTGTCCTCTGATTCAGATCCTGACCCTCCCCTCAACCCTACCGTGGACTCCGACCCTGATGATGAGTGCGGTGCTATATGTTGAGACCACAGCGGGCTCGAGCACATGCCTTCCATCGCCAATCCATTTGCCACCTCATTCCCCTGCACGTTGACATGTGCTGGGACATGCTCCCACCTGACTTTTCTTCCTGGCGTCGCCATTTCCTGGAGCAGCATTTCCCAGACGGGGACGTGGACCTGCAACTTACCAGACGTGGTTGTCCGTCCCTTTGACTTCCAGTGCTGGGCCCTGCCAGTCGCTCCCAGCTGCAGGTACTGTGAGTCGGTGAGGATTGCCAGTTTGGGCACCCACAACCCCTGTAGGGCTTCCAGGGCTGCCCAAAGCTCCGCTCCGGTATTTGTTTGCCTCTGGCGTGTTGGTACATAACCGCAGAAGCGCACCTCTGGACCTTGTTCGTCTTCCGCTGCGAATACGCCAAAGCCCCTGGCCCTGCGCATGTCCTTGTGGCTCAGTCGTTTTGACGACCCGTCCGTGTACACAATCTTGTAACCCTTTGCAACCACTTCTGCATTCAGATCTTGCACACCCGAAATGAGGAGACACCCCCCCCGTGCACGCTTGTTTCCTGTCAATTGTGCTTGCAGAGGTATGTTGCTGCCACACCCCAGGGGCACTTCAAAACACTGCATTTACTAACTTGATTTTTTTTTGCTTTTAGTAAACATAGTCTGGAAGTTGCAAAAGTGAGTTCACAGGTGCTATGCTACACTGCGGGTGCTCCGCCGGGTTCATGCGGTATCTTTAAAGCAGACCCAGGCCTGCCTGCCTCGGGCGCTTCGTGCGTGATTCCGTTTCACTATGCCAACTGTGTTTGTCGGCTGTGCGCTCTTGCGTGAGGCACTCCGTGTGTGTTTGCCACCATGCACTCAATCCCCCATGTACTCGTACTTCCCCTTGTCGTGGCTGCACTCCACTATCTCGAAGTTGCTCCAGTGACTGCTGGAAGCCTCTCCACTGCTTCCTGCGCTCTCCTGAGTAAAACCCCACCCATTCACACAGCTCCCTTAGCCAGGTTGTCAGGTATGATGTGAACACCGGTGATGCTCCCGCTTTGACTTCGCATCGGTATCGCCAGTGGGCACTTCTTGCCGACCAGATTGCCCAGCCTTGATTCGTGTTCACCAACCACTCCTGGTGGTCGGACTCCATCATGTCTCGGACTGCAGATTTCCCGTTCCCAGTTTCCACCGGGCCATAATAGTGCTGTATAACCGCCGCCGCCGCTTTGATCATGGGGCACTCGACCATCGCGTGCTTGACCGTCTCCTTTTGAGAGCACACCGGGCACTTGTCCGTGCCCGACCTCTTGTAGACTCTTGCATGCACAGTCAGTTTGTGCCACAGCACTTTTTGCGCAAAGTCCCGAACCCTCGGCGGTAGCTGTGCTTGTGCCCATTGCTCCCATACCTCCGGTGTTTGTGGGTCGCGGACCCCTGGCTGAGAGGCGTAGAACTGAAGCAGCCATGCCCTGGTCCAGTTTTGGGCGTGGACTGCGGGGGTATCAAACCCCCCTTGTGACGGGACTTTATTGAGGAGTCGTCCGCCATGATTCTACACCCCTTTCCATGTTCGAGGCAGTGCATTCAACAGCCTTACGTCCTCCAAGAATTGCAATTGACCCCACGTCAGCACTCCCTGCCGGATCATTTTCGTGTTGTAGTAGGAGCAGTTGAACTCATTTCGGAAGTACACAGAGTGCCACAGTGGCAGTTGGTCCCGGTTTGCCGGGGGTGCCACCTGTGGGGCCACCCGTTGGATATATGAGTGTGCCTTTGCCGACCATCCCAAGAACGTCAGCTCCGCCGTCCGAACCATGCCCAGCTTGATATATGGGAGGTTGTCTTTGGTTGGTGTGAACCCGATGGTTGTCGCCCATGCATAGAAGGTCTCCACTGCCTTGTCGGGATACTTGTGAGGCTCTCCCAAGAGGCTGACGAACGGGGCCGCTGCCTGGTGCATGAGAAACAGCGCCGGCTCCGGCAGTGCCAGTCCCCCTTGCATTTTTGGCCGTGAGAGGATTGGCAGAGTAATTCCCAAACTGTTGGTACCCATGGTCATGTGGTACACCAACTTCAGCTGCCTGATCACTGAGATTGGGGCATAGTATGCCTTGGATACCCAGGCCACAACCGGCAGGATCCATGATGTCAGCATGATTGCACGTTCGTCCATCGACAACTGCAGCGTGGATACCACCCGTGCGCGACGAAAGGCCTCTTGCAGTGCTGGTGCAAAAGCCCGCTCTATTGTCAGCCCCCATCCCTGGTCATCCTGGTGGTGCCGTATATTCCCCAAGCGTACTCCCAGATACTTGACGAAGTTTTTGACGTCCTCCCCAATGTCCCGAAAGCACCTCGGCAGAGAGGGGGGGGGGGGGGTCGCGTAACCTACCCCTCGCAAGGAGAGGGGACACTGCTTTCTCCTGTCGATACTACAGAGTATGCCGCCCGGCCACAACCACGCCTTCAGATGGAATACAGAGACCAGGAACAGTGGTGATGAAAATTATGTACAAGCATGTTACATGTTCATCATGGACGACCACGCGGTGGTACAAAAATACATCCTGAAGGACGCGAAAGGAACGGAGAAAAAACGTGATGTCGTGAAGATGGTGACTCGCATCCAGATGGGGAGAATGGCCCTACGCCAAACATATTGGTCCTAGCACTGTGCCTATGTCACGAGGTTGCAGCGCATGCTGCGGGAAGGAATGGGTGTCCACAACACGTGCATCGACGACGTCTATGTGGAGATACTACATCAAATAGGGCGCCGCCCCATTTCAACGGGCCCCCAGGCGGAACTAGGGCAACGTGAATACCCTGCTCGAAGAGCAATCCACTGATGATTAGGACCTATTCCGCAGATGCTGGCTGAACCCCCATATGTAGAGGCGTTATGCCAAAACACCCCCGGCAGTGGGGGTGAGCACCACGAAGGAGCCACCAGCCGGGTACCGGGAGCTAAAAGTCCATGGGTATCAAATCCATATCAAAG
This sequence comes from Eutreptiella sp. 'Long Island Sound 2002', assembly GCA_964036045.1. Classification (NCBI taxonomy): domain Eukaryota; phylum Euglenozoa; class Euglenophyceae; order Eutreptiales; family Eutreptiaceae; genus Eutreptiella; species Eutreptiella sp. 'Long Island Sound 2002'. Next base: position 124,117,817 of record OZ038380.1, on the reverse strand, counting down.
GAGGGGTACCGAATACGCAGACAGCCACTACGATGGGAGCAAAAAAACTGAAGGAGGTGATCAGGCAGGCATGGGTGCGGTAAAAGGTCCGTGCACCATCATTGCCCGGGTCCCAGGTCCACAAACCTCCTACCGGGCAAAATGGTGTTCCAGCCGTGTGGGCCCGGCACAAAAGTAAATCTGAACAACCGGGCAGCGGTCAAAACAGCAGACACAAAGCCCCATAAGTAAGTAACCGACATCGACATCCGCAGCCGCGTAGATCCCACGGTGAGAAGAAAGTAACTGGATGTGGAATGGATCCCTAGCCACCGGACCAAGTCCCACACCATGCAGGCCGAAGAGCGGGTAGACGTGAGGATAAACAACCGGGCACATGTGTTGGCCAAGCGCGGATTTGCCAGAGTAGGAGGCCACACACCCAGGCCCGTGGAGTGCAACCCTGTCCGGAGGGGAAGCCCCCACAACGGCACGGAAGTGGTTACACCACTTGCGGAGGGGGCACGTCACGGAAGGGGTACACTAGATGACCTTGAAGCCGCTTGAAGGACAACGGAGGCACCAATGGATGCAATCGGTATAGGGTGACATACGCTGGGCCAACTACTAACCCCCATTGGGGACGGACCATATCCACAAATGCAATCTTCGCCATGAACGGCACCATGGTACAGTACATCAACGGATGGTTGAGTGTCCCATATGGGTGACTGCATTCCGACAAGCATGGCTGGATTCTTGGGGTGACTCATCCGCCCTCATAGAGAACTGGCGGGATCATTCTACCTCGCTCGATCGCTATCATGTAGCCAAGTTGAGGTTCCCCACCACGTTAATCGAAAGTATCCCGCCGAGACTCCAGCACCACATCCCCCGACAAGTGGCTAAATTTCAACATTGTAGCATGATCCTCGCCCCCCAAATCCGCTCGCATCTGCCGATGCCGGGGCTGGGCCCCCCAGAAGCAAAACGGAAGCTGGGGGCCTGGTACCAGTACTACTGGCAACGGACGGTGATCCCGCGAGTGACGCAAAAGGTGCTAGGGGAACACGCCAAGGACCTCCCACCAAGTGAGCCACCACATACAAAGGCCTTTTTTCTTATGAAACGGCCGAGCTAAAAGTGCCGAGCCCGAGGGCGAGTTCAAAGTAAATATAGGTTTTGGTAGTGCCAAATCCGCATACGGGATCCAGCTCAAGTCGGGTCCCCCTGAGTACCCAAAATACAAAGGGAGTAGCTAGGATGTGGTATGTGGTGATGCTATGCCATGTCTGGGCCAGTGTCAGTTGTAGTTTGTTGGGAGGATTTCCCATTCAATGGGGTCCCAATGTGCTTTCAGGTGTTTGTGTAGGGCTTGTAGTGGGACTTCCCACGCAGACGCGTCCCATTCCTCTCTGGGTTGCTTGCGCTGCAACTACAATTGTTGGCTCATTGGTCGTGTGGTTGTTTCGTATGAAGTGCGGTTTGTATGGTGGGCATGCGCAGCTAGCCTTTTGCGGTACATCCAACCCAGGATGTGGTTCGGTATGGCTTGTGTGTGACACTGTCGTGTGCGGTATAGTTCTTGTAATCTGTGTAGATGTTGTTTGTGGCAGCGTGTTAAGCAGATGATTGTGGTGTCGTCACAGTACAAAGTAGTCACTGCGTGTTTGGTTGTGTAGTACATGGTTTCTATCGTCAGGTGGTGTGAGTTCAGCCGGTGTCGCATGCGTGCAACAAGCAGTTGATCGTGTAGGTGGCCAGTCACCAATGAGTGGTACGCTTCTTTGGCTCCCAAGGCTTTGTCTTAAAAGGATCTTAGCCCGCGGATGAGGTGCATACCCCGCACCCCAAGGGAGTCGCATTGGTAGGTGCTGGCTATTGTGCGCAGGTGGGTACGGGTGAGGTCCTCCATACAAGTGCAACTCAGCAGCCATCGGTTGTGCCATACATTGAGCGTCTTAGGCTTCTTGTTTTATTGTGTCTTGGCCTCTACCTGTTTGAGGACGGTGCGTGTAAACCACAGCATCGCTTTCGAGCCATTGGCTTGTCGTGCCTCTAGAATCCCCAGGTCCACGTCGATAGCGGGTGTGTTATGTTCTTGTGTTCGTTTGTGTTTTCGTGCACCGTTGGGTGATCCCATTGTTATGTAGGTCACCCGGTGTTTCCTTGGGTGAGTAGTTTTGCGCGGTGAAGCGCGTAAGCTAGAGGGGCGAGGGCAGCAAGTCCGGAGTGAGTCTAACCAATCTGCGTCGGAGTCCTTGCATGCCCTGGATTGCCCGGAACTGGAAGAGTCCGGCCGCTGAGCAGAGTTTGTGTCGCTCGTGGGGGGGGGGATTGCTTCCACTAGCGAGAGCGGGACAAGGACGCGGGCGGTCAACCACTTTCCGTGGTCCGATGCGGTACCCAGCTAGGACTTGGCGTACAAGGTCCAATCGTTCCACGAGGTCTACCATTCGGTCCAAAAGATTGACCATGTCCGGCATTTGGCCAAGCGCATTTGAACGGATCCCCTGTGGCGTATACCACAGGAAGCACAGAGTGTGGGGATCCGTTCCCAGGGTGCCCCCTCCCCCCAACAGCAAAGCTGTCCCCACAACCATGGGAGCCATGCGGCTCTCCGGTACCGCTACATACAAAGGCCATCCACCATCGCCCTGTGAAGGAGCACAATCGCGTGCACCAAATAATGGACTAACCCGACACAACAACAAGTAAACTATCAAGGCTGCTGCCCATTATTGTTGGAACCGACCGTGTGCGGCAGTGGGCACCTAGGGTGTTAGGCCGCCTCCTCCCCCCCGAGGGGTGGAGGGGACACATTCAGGGGAGTATGTTTTTTATTTGCTCTCACGTGCCCTTTAGTCGAGCCACGGTACCCTCGTTGGGACAATACAAGGATGTGCTCAGGGAAGGGTACCGCTTGAGGTCGCAACTCTGGGCTACTATGCGCGCAGTGCATGCGGTGTGCCATTTGCATGAAGTACTTCACGGTGTTTATGCGGCAAAAGCACGCGCCATCTGGGAAAGTGGGGGAGCCATGCTCCAACAACCGGTACACAGCTTGCATTCGTGGCGCCAAGCAACCATGCAATTGATTCAAGCGCGCCGGGGGGTCTCAAAAGAAAAGCAGAGGGCAATTGAGTATGCTTCTGTGCCCTTGACATGAATGGTATGGGTGGGGCCCAGACACACACAAGAGCGAGACATGAAAGATGCATTACGGGTGAGGGGATGTGTTTACCAGCAGTATAAGTCACGTATCAAAAGGAAGCGACACAAGGAGGACGTGCGGCTCTCGGAGCGCCATAAGCGTGTAATCCCGGGAAAATGATACCGGACAAACGGCACTTGAGCCGCGGTGTAGCACACCAGAGCCGGGAGGACAGCCCGCCGCAGCTCACGCCTAGGTAGAGAGCAAAAATGCAATGGGGCACCACGGACAGACGGCGTTAGCCGTGGTGTTCTTGCATTAGTTCCGTGTGACATTGTTACGCCTGATACTGTTGTTCACTCCCCATTTAGAATACATAACCGACAAGAGGAATCACCCCTCGGAGGCGCCCGCTATCGGTGACAGTTCTATACGCCTCATCTTCCAGCCTACAGTACCGGAACGCAGATGCCACCGTTTCCTCACCCGGGTGGCACGGCAGATGGCACAACTGCTGCACGACGATGAGCCGGAGGTCAAAGAAGTGGAACAAAAACCCCACGGCCCGGAACTGGCACCGTCACATTACAGTAATGATGTGGTGCGAGTATGGATGGGAAGAACGGGCCCCAAAATAACCATCACGGCATCCCACTGGAAGAGGGTATCGCAGACGGTGCTGTTGCAGGCGACCCCGCGGCTAATCACGATGATCCGCAACAAAGCCATACTGAGGGCAAACTGGTGGCCAAATCATATCCCTACGTGGCGTGAAGATGAAGATGATCGCTCAGGACATCAGGAGCCAACCCGAGCAACTAGAGAGGACCGCGCATCATCGAGTTGAAGTACACAGGCAGGTTTTGAGAGTCATGCCTATGAAACCAACCCTAACCGTGCCTTGGGGTCCTCCATGCAAACCCGTACAGAATCGTAGGGACAAAGCTCGATGGACCGCAATCGGTGCGAAACCCCATCAAAGAACCCACAAGTGCCACCATACGCCAAGCAGCAAAAGGTGGCACCAAATGTCTATGTGGTGAAGGTGCTTGTACCAATGGCCCCGCACATGCAAAATCTTCGCCACAAGGCAAATCTAAGGAGGCAGTGTGACCGCAAAATCAAGAAACTCCTACAGCGCATCCAACTCCACTCGCCTGAGATGACGGACAAGCAGCTGCAACCCACCGGACCTCCCCCACCGGACCGACCGGCGACGTCTCGCGGTCACGTAGCACCACCACGCCAGCCAAAGCCAAGCCGAGATACGGCCCAAATACTCGCGTACCGGACTCAAGAAGGTTACCAAGCACACCCGGGCCAAACCACACACCGCGGTGGAGATAGAAACGCGGACAGTGGGGCGGCTCACCATGGGCCACCATCCCACTACCGGGGCCCACTCTAGCTCCAGACGCCCCCTACACCACGTTCCGCACAAGGGTGGCCGGGGGAGTGTCTTGGGGCCACGCCCCACCAGTGATGCCATACACACCGCCCCAAATGCGTTCGGAGGCCCAGCTGTAGAGCGTGGCGCCTATCAACGGCAGTGGGACTAGTCACCGCCCCCAACATCGACGCCACCCCATCCGCAGCGCGAAGTCCCGAAGGTCACCGACCAGCAAGGGAGACGGCCGCCATCAACGACGGCGGACGTGAGGTCCCATAGAACCTTGGCCGCGCCCAGCCCCAGGTGCCTGAGCCCAGTGTGGCATGATACACCACAGCGCACGGGGCCCGTAGGGAGCCCGCCGCCACAACAACGGCGTAGACCCTGGATCCATCCCCTAGCCTGATCAACACGGCCGTGTAAATCCACCAACGGGGCTTCAAGGCAGTCGCGGTGAGAGCGGTCGGCCCGCGAGGGCTGCCGCCCACCAGCCCGCTATCCATGGGCCGCCACCAGCATGCCCCATACACGCGGCCGTGTCACGGCAGCGGTACATCATATCCCTCGACCGGGCCATATCACACCACACGCAGAGCAAGGACGCGTGTATGCGCCAAGTGAATCAAGAACGCATGCAGGGCAGGGACATGTATACATGCTGGAGGGATCAAAGATCAAATGGGGCACTCAGTGGTTCCCCCGGCATTCGTTGCTAGGGTGTGTGCATGACATCCCGCTCTTCCTAGCGCCCACTATTATCCTCCCAGACTCTTTTTCACACGCGTGGCATGGTAAAACTGGGAAAGCACCGCCAACCCCGCCCGGGGGATTGGGTGTGCACGCAGTGCACATATTATAATTACGCCCGTCAAACCCGATGCCACGCGTGCCGAGTGGCCAACACGGCAACAATGGCCCCTTGAGACAGGTTGTACCCACGCTGCGGCAACAACAATTGGAGCCGACGTGCGCACTGCAACAAATGTCAAATTCCCCGCTCAGCAATACCGCGCAGCGAGTATGGGAGTCCACAACCTGTGGTTGTAGGGGAACTAGCAGGTCCCTTTGTGGGGGAACTAGCAGTGGGTGACATCCCACTGGTTGTGAAGACTGACCGGAGGGTGCTGCTTGTGCCATACACGGCCGCACCGAGACATTCAACCCCGCGATACTCAGCATACCGTGAGGAACCCGAGAGGCCTCTAATGCGTCAGAAGACAACCCAACACCCACTGCCCAAAGACAAGATCATCCCTTACCCAGTCACAGGCCAACGAGGTGGAGCAGCGGCAGTCGCGTGCATTAGCGACTGGGCGGCCAGACGAAGTGCAGGGCGAACACGATACCCTAGCGGATGCAGAGAGAATGAAGCGTGCCCAATCCTACCCATCGAAGGTGGGCACCACGGGAAGATGAGGAGCATGGCCGTGCAAGTCGACTAACAGGGTGCCGGACAACCGAGGAATAGGCGGTGACACCGCTGATGCACAATAAGGCGAACAGCATGCCGTCATCGGCGACCGGAGCGCTGACACGTCATAGCTGGGTGTGGTGGGACCTAACAATGCAACCGCGGTGAGAGCGCTCGGCCCACAATGGCCGCCGCCTGCCGGCTCGTCACGAACGGGCCGCCGCCGGGTTGCCGCACGATATGCGGCCATGTGACAGTACCCGTGCATCAGGTCGCTAGCCGGGCAGGAGACTGGATAATGTATGGAGAGCCAAGTGGGTGGTCAGCTCATGTCTGAAGGGGAGAGTACACAGCGTGGGTGTTACATTGCCTGGCAGTTGAGGCAGGCGCGTGGGAGATGGGGGCACATCACATCGCATGTAGGGCACGGGAGCACGTACACGCCAGGCATATCCAAGAACGCATGTAGGGCAGGGAAGCATGGAAGAGCCAAAAGGGTCCGAGAAGAGACGGGGTACAGAACGGCACACACAGGGAAGCCCAGTGCATGCACGAGTAGGTATCCGTAGGTTGTAGAAGCGTGAGGGGAGTTGTGGCCTTGGACATGAGACATATCACAGTGTGCACAAGATGATAGGGTAGGGTAAGGACATGTGCTCTGCCTGCCATGTGTTTGCCTGTACAATGCATTTACTAACTTGATTTTTGGATTTGTCAATGAAATGTTGTTTGTTTAAGTTCTTGATCCCCGAGGGTGGGACTGTGCACGCTAGGACACCTCAACCCATTTTCTGAGGTACCATGACACCTGATCATGCACCTTGAAGTGCCCTGACACCGTAAAACTACAGTCTATCTAGTGTGGCAACACCTCCAAAGCACGTTTTAGGGTACCCTGACCTTAGGTAATGTTTGAGCATGCCACAACACCTCATGCGCTACCACGTGTCTTGACACGTCAATCTTCAACCAGAGGTGTCATAAAGCGTCAAATCAGTGCAGAAATCTGCTCAGCCAATCTATGGTATGGTATGGTATGGTATGGCATCCTTGTCGAACAGAGTGGGGAAATGTTTCCTTGCTGCTTGCTTGCTGCTCGTTGCTTGCTAGAATTCAGCCCCCCCCCCCCCAAGCATGCAACAGTCTCCCCGAAGGGGGGTGGGGGGGGGGGGGGGGGCAAGTGATGGTCTCCCAGGGGGAGCAATGGTCGGTTTTGATAGACTGAATGCCCCCGTCATAGACACTTTCAGCCACTAGTCCAAAGGTTCCCGTATTGATCACAGCACACAATGTATCCCCTTCTTGATTGGAGAGCTCCACTATCTATGTACACCTTTCCGTATGAAGTACAGTGGGCAGGTGTTAAACATCTACGTGTTTGGAACATCAGGGCGTCCATCCATTAGTTAGTGTCACCCAGCAACCGCGGGCTGTATGCAACTACATGCTCTCCACTCTCGGGTGCAATGCATGGCACTCATTCGGCCTTCCCGTGCATGGAGGCTCCGGGGGGGGGGGGGGGGTGCAAGGGTATTTCGAGGCAAAGTGTGCTGTCCTCCAATGATGCAAGCAAACAGAAGGTGGGCGGACATCCTTGGCGAGAGTGGGGGACTGGAGAAGTTTTCGGGGGCTGGGGTTCCTCCACATCTCATCCAAAGGTTTGGTTGATACGCACCCTGTCACACCCTTGGTACCCCGCCCCCCCCCTTGCGCAAGCACCAGCCAGGTCAGGAAACTGACGGTCAGACCGGGTCCTGGTGCTTAGACAAGGCAGTGCAACCGCGCGACGCGCGATACCAAAAGAAAGCACGTCCCAAAAACCTGCCCATACCTCACCCTAAGCACAATAGTCGCAACAGGGCCCTAGAACACAATGTGTAGGCAAATTTCAGCAAGTTCTGGAGGTCCTCACTGCCCATCAGGGGCATCAGGAGCTTGTGAATTGTGCATGTGAAGGGTGAGGAATTTGCTTGGTGTCCTTCAGGTTTTTGGTTTTTTCAATCACCCATGGAGCAAAGAGTTCCTCCATCTCAATATTCATTTTTTTGCTCACCTCATGCTTGTCACATGCCTGAGACCCAAGCAGAATGTTGTTTTGAGCAGGAGGACTCATCACAAGCATGAAACAGCCCCTCTTTCCCTCTACAATCGCCAGACAATTACACTTTACCTACTTTCTGGCCGTAAAAGCCGTGGTCAGAAAATTCGGCAAAAGTGACGGTCAGACCGGGTCCTGGTGCTTAGACAAGGCGGTGCTTGCGCAAGGGGAGGGGGGGTAGTATGGAGTAGTATTCAGGCTGTGTGTGTGTTTGGGTTCTGAAGCCATGCTACCATCCAGCGACTCTGGAGACTTGGGTGATGCAACCACCACAGCCTCTAGCCTTGAGGGTTGAGCGGTCTCATGATCCATTTGAACTAGAAAAACATTGAAGTAACGGTCTCCCAGGAGAGGGGGGGAGATTGCAAGGGGTGGGAGATTTCAAGAGGGGGGGGGGGGTAGTACAGCATGAAAATAGCATTTACCTTGAGAGTGGGGTGCATGGGCGCTGTTTCACCCACTGGGAGCAGGCACCTGGGAACACCACTGGGAACACACACTGTCAACTGTCACTCTTCTTCTTTGGCTCAGACCAAGATGAGCTGGTGTAGCCTGCTCACTTTGCAGTACTCGAGATAACCTCTCGGACTCAAGGTTCAGAGCTGTCCAGTGCTACGATGATCCCACAGTGGCTGTGGTAGCGGATCTGACACGTAGTGAGGATTAGCTGAGTCTGAAACCCGGTTATGCAGTGGGACGCTGTAAACTGTCACTCTGCATGAGCCAACTGTAACATAGTGCAGAAATTGGCCTGCCACAGCATAAACAGACCAGCATATAAAACTGTTATGGACCGTGGCTTTGCCATGATTCCACCCCCCAAAAAGGGGGCCGTACTCAGGACTGGTGGATGCACATAAAAAAGTTCACCACAGCGACTGCGTACCTCTGTGGTCAAAAGGAGGAAGATTCAGCCAGTGATCAGCGCTCAGCATAGGGTCCTCCCTCCAGGCCCCGTTCATCGCCTGAGACAGCTGTGCTGCTCCATGTCTGGCCCTATTGAATCTATGCTGCAATGTTTGAAGATTAGCGTCTCTAGCACTGGTCTGTCCAGGGACTATCCCTGTCATCCCGGATTTCTAGTAGAGGTCTGAACAACCATCAGGGTATGCCTTAAGGCCATGTGTCTACATGCAGACACAGCTCAGCATAGTATATCCCGCTGCCTTCACACACGTACGTACGCAGTCGCTGTGGTGAACAGCAGTGCTGCACACATTCAGGCCAGGCATGCAGGTCATAGTAAACAATCTTTCTGTCCCAAGAATGACGGGCGTGGTACCCTGACAACTTGCATGCATCAGGTGATCTCCCGGATATTTACACATGCCACAGCATCCCCAATGATTCAAAATACACACACACAGAAAGCAGCTCAAACAGTACAGGCAGAAGCAGGGGCAGGAGCAGTCAGAGTCTTTTTGGGGGGGGGGGGGCATTCAGACTAAGATGAGCTGGCGTAACCCGCTCACTTCACAGTACTCGAGATAACCTCTCGGAATCGAGATTCAGAGCTGTTCAGTGCTACGATGATCCCACAATGGCGTGGTAGCGGATCTGACACGTAGTGAGGATTTGCTGAGTCTGAAACCAGGTTATGCAGTGGGGGACTACCTTGCTCGTAGGCTTCCCTGTGTGCATGAGGCACAAAGACTGTAGGCTGAAATAGACAGCGGTGCGAAGACTGAAGGCCGAGATGAATCAGCGGGTTGTATTTCATACACTATCAGCACCAGAGAGGGAGGGGGATGACATTCAGGTACAGTTGGTCACTATTCGCTTGGGGCAGTCAGAGTCTGCCGGCCTCGAGCAACCATCTGTGCTTGAAGGAGCAGGGGAGAGTGGTGAAGTATGTCTCACTCGGGCTGGCCCATCATAGTAAGGAGGGCAGGTGCCGTTTTGTATGGGGTAGTACGAGTGCACCCAATGGCCAGCAACTCAGTGCTGGCGCCCGTCAGAGCGTTTTGGGGCTGTTTTTCATTCTTTGCCCCATGGGTATGTTTATGTGTGCCATGTGCCATCAATATCCCTTGGGGTGAGGGAATTGTCATTGAAAAACAATCATTGTTCCGAAAAGCTGGCAACTCACCTGACCCTGACTGCCCTATAGGAACGTCTTGGATCTCAATGAGCCTGTGCCATATGATGGTTCCTGCGCACTGGTCCAAAGATGGAATTAAACTGGCTGGGATCATTAGATAACACGTTCTGGCAGGTATCCTGAGCTACTGAGAAATTTTTTCTGATCGACCTTCGAAGTGTGCGACCCACTCTACCATAGTCGGAGGGCGAGCAGAAGAACTCAACAACAATCCTGGAATCAAGTGTATCCGATGGTTTGATGGTGTGTTGTCCCCACAGTGTGAATGTGTTGGAGTTGGGACCACTTTGCCTCATCCAATATATCAGAATACACCTTCAAGTACAGCAAAGCTGTCACACCTGTCGGCTAACCGAAAGAAAGTGACTTCGAGTGTAGTGCAGCACGGCGCCCAGTGGGCCTCCGGCTATCTGCATGTGCCCAGTGGGCAATTCCCATCAAAGACGTGCAGTCATGCCCATGAGGCAGTACGTCACCTGAAGAAAGGTCGATCAAATACAAGTGCCCCAGGGGGCAGAGAACAACGGTCTGGTGTATTGTCCAGTGCACAGTGGACCTCTGGCCAATCGTAGGGTTAGGCCTGTCAGCGTTCATTTACCAAAGTCAATTATTGGCACCTGGTAGTCAAAATCACACTCCTGAAGACATTCGAGAATCCATTTACTCCTGCGCAGTTTAGGCTTGCATGTTTCCGTTTGGGGCGTTGGGGTGTCCTAAGCTACTGACAAATATGTCAGTGTGCCACTTGTGTTTTGCATTGGTACTTGACCGTGGCGGACAGGAGCCACAGGAATAGGCTCTTCTGCTGAAAAGGCTGGGCTCCAACCTTGATGGAAGGTTTGGCAGGCGGCTTCAGAGCCCATTCAACAACCAAACACTAAAAGTCACCATTCTTTGGGGTCCTCTTGATCCCACCTAAAAATTCTCAGTGACCCATCCCCCTTCCTGAAGGATGCTTTAGGGCCTTTCCAACCCTTTCCAATTTTTGCCCATACAACCTGCACTTCATTCTCCTCCACAAAGTCTGAGGCTGACAATGAGTCATCAGAGGTGACAAAGTCCGATTCAGAATCATGCCACAGTCGCACTCTGCATTGGAATGAGAATGGGGCTTGGCATTTGCAAGGCGATCCTCCAGAAAATCAGCATCACAATCTTGAGTGTGCACTCAGTTCAGACATTAGGACAGGTGATTTGCTCAGGTCTGCACAGGGTGTGTGTCCCTAGATGGCCTAGGGGCCTGTAACCCACTGCATGATTGTCTTGTGCTTTTCTCACCATCAGCAGCAACAGGGCTTCTGGTGTCGTCATGCGGGCATGTGTCTGCAGTTTCATCTCAGGACATGCACAGCAAAAGCCAAAAGGCATGCAATAGCAGGAACTTGAGAGTCCCTCTAGCCTTTATACAAACATCCGGGATGACTTTGCGCTGCGTGCACACTGCGTACAACTTGGTTAAATACCATAAACCCATGAACACAATGACCTTCCAGGTGCGCCAAATGCAGCAAAACGCAATTCAACTGAACAACCAAATCTGTGTTTCTTTGAAGACCCATTAATGGCCCAGCCAAGAGAGAAAAGGCAAAAGGGAGTCAAGGTACAGCATGCGAATTCAGGTTAGCTCAGGCAAAGCAGAAATACTGACACCATTCCTACATCTGATCTCCATCTCCCTGGTACAGAGGCCTGGCGTTTCCGGCTGTACAAAAATTTTGAACTGTGTATGCACTGCGTGCCCAATAGTCATGCCCAATAGATTGGTATCATAGTAAAACTCAATGAACCGCCAGCCCTTAGGGAGAATCCTTGCATTGCGCGCGCACTGCACGCTACTTTTAGACTATGTTCCCCCCGAAGAGCCCCCAGGCAAGCCCCTTGGAAACGCCCTTAGAATTAGGCGACCCAAACTGCCCCAGCTCAAGAAAGTTGCAAACTACCTTCCCTTCACACAACACACATAATGTACAACTGAAAAAGCCATGAACGGTGATGGTCACCACCCTCTTTTTTTTCCATTGTCAACTAAGTACAAACTGAGAATGCGCAACTTGTGTGCACAACGTGACACAGTTGCAGAATTATAGAAATGTCACATTGTCACATGTGCCAATTGCCAATTGCCTTGCGAAGGGTGTGATTCAATCCATGCTCTGTTCATGCCTCTGGCACTTCCCTGGGGCACTTTGTACACACATTCTTGCAAATGAAGGTTTGGTTTGTGGGTCACATACATACAATGTGCCTCGGCGCTCTACCTATCACTAATCTAGCTCGGGATCCGGAATGTCCATCGGCGCATTACACATCTCCCGCTGCCTGTGGCGGATTACTACAGGCCAGTCGCTGCCTGAGTCACTATTAGAGACCGGCACTGCTGCCTACCTCTTTACACCCCGTGTCCTTGTGTGCTTTTGCCTCCTAGCCCTCGGTCCGTCATCTGTCGGCCCCCTGGGCCCTTCCGTTTTGTGTACCGTGCACTTTGCTGCCCCTGCCTTGGCTAGGGCATCTGCCACATTTGCCACATTGTTATACACCAACTTATCATGCCCATACACATGGGTGACGGTCAAATGTGTGTGTGTATGTGTGTGTGACACCCAATCATTCAACAAAGTTCACTATCATACATGTGTATGTGTGTGTGTGTGCAAATGCAATCCGTACAATATTGCAGTTGACACTTGTCACACATGGACATCTTTTCACGGTCAGACTTGGTACAACGAAGGGCACATACATCCCCATCATCACCCACAACATCTTCATCATCCTTGTCCTCCTGTGTAGGTGCAGTCCATACATGTGCAGGTATGTGTTCCCATGGACCATATGGAGGGTGCCGTACTTGTCTTCGGATCAAAAATTGTTGCAAATGCAAGAGCACACGCACGTACTCATGCAACTCAGAACCAAATCCCCTCCATATGTTCCTTACGATGCCCCAATGCCACCTGCGCGCAAACAAGTGTTCAATACGTGCCCTATAGAAACCATGGACATCGTTGTACTCCTTTTGTCGCTGTGAGGTCGATGGTAACATCTTTTGCTGCTTGTCGGCGCGCCTTGTCCGCTTCACAAGCGCGGGACAAGTATTGGCTAGCCCGTTTGCCAACGGGGACTCTTACCGAAGGGAGCACTTTGGTGTCATCGTTATGCTGGTGTTCGACTGGAGGGGACCTTGAGGGGGGGCTTGCCGGTTCTTGTGGCAGTGGTGAAGGGCCGGGGGCCTTTGGGGGGGAACTTGACGGTGTGTTGGGCGGCGGAGATGGAGGGCAGTGAGGTGGCAAATCTGAACTGGGGATGGCAAAGGAGATGGACTCCATCTTGTATGGACTCCATCCTTGCATTGTTGATTCACCATTCTCAACCCATCTTGGTAGTGCTCCAAGTGGAGGAGTCTTCAGCCGTCCCAACCACCATGGCAGGAACTTGCAAGCCGTGGGAGCGGGAACTCGCAGGCTGTTGGAGCGGGTGTAGAACACCCTATCCCCAATACTGAGATCCATGGAGAAAGTGGGCCTGAGAAATGAGGAGGGAAGTATGATGTCATGTAGCAAGCACCCCGAAGGTGTGTATCACTATATATTGAGCTCAGGGTGCTTGTTTCACAATGTATGTGCAAGCAAAATAGGGCAAATTATGATCTACCCCTTGCATCACATGCGGCACACATGGCAATGCAACACAATGCAACGCAAAAATGTTACTAAGACTGGCCCGGTTTCCTTAATAGCACTCGAAGGTTGAATCGAAGTGTGGGAGTCCACATCCTCAACTCAAGGGGCCATGCCAAAGCTTGGGAGTCCATCACCCCAACTCAAGGGGCCGCACCAAAGCGTGGGAGTGCATCACCTCAACTCAAGGGGCCACACCGAACCATGGGAGTCCATATCCCCAACTCAAGGGGCCACGCCAAATCGTGGAGTCCATCACCCCAACTCAAGGGGCCACATGGAAGCGTGGGAGTCCATCAACCCAACTCAACACCCCAACTCGAGGGGCCTCCAACGTGGAGGAGAGAATGTGAATAGATTATCCTCAACAGCACCGGAAGGTTAACGATAGTTGGCTTGGTTTCCTCAACAGCACCGGAAAGTTGGGCCAAGTTGTTGCACTGTGTGCGCACTGCGTGGGCACTGTGTGCATACTGCGCACGCAGAGGCCGGGATACTCACCCAAGAATAGCTGTCACCTGACTGGTTGCACAGCGAAGCAGCAAAGCCCACATGAGAACGACGAAACTGCCTTCAACTTGGTACTCCACTGTCCCTATGAACAAACCACTCAGCCTTGTAAAGTCTGCTTGCTTCGGGTGTTTCAGTGCCCGTGGCTTCGCTCTTGGAGGCGGCGATGAGGTGTCCCTTGACTCGGAGCGCGGGGAATGCGCTGTCCGTGGTCTCTTGGGTGATGGGGACCGCGAATAGGGTGAAGGGGAGGGCGGTGGTGATTCTGAGAGTGGACACGACACACTTGTTGATGGCAAGCGAGGTCAGTGATGTGGTGGGGATGAAGGCCGTACCACAAACTCCTCAAGGTCCGCGGGCTATGTATGGCTACATCACTCCTGCCTTCTCGGGGTCCGGTCCCCATAGTGGGGAGAGTTCAATGTGGGGGATGGAAAATGGGTAAAAATGGTTGACATTGGGCAACAAAGGGTGACAATTCAAATGTGCCACATCCCAAATGCATAGGAAGCTAAAAAAAAACCCAGTATGGAACCAAAAACTTGTCAAAAGGGGCCAAAAGTAGGGTCTGAGTATTGGCCGACATTCAAAACTTCGCACTGCGTGCGCACTGCGTGCATGGCATTCTCTTGAAGGCCCACAATTGGGCAGATTGGCTACATCACCCCTGCCTTCTCGAAGTCACCATGGTGGGGAAAAATCGACCTAGAAAAAGAGTGGATGTGGTGGAAATTAGCAAAAAAAAAAAAGTGTGCAAAAAGGTAGAAATGGGTGAAACAGGGTGAAAATCCAAAAACGCCAAATCCCCAATGCATCAAAACCTACTACCAAATAATAATGATGCCCAAAGTACCACAAAGTATGGGTTTCTACTACGGCCGGACGCCCAAATAGTTGCACTGTGCACGTGCACTACGCCTAAGGGGGAACATTTGCCCGGCACGCGCCCGGCCCGCTACTTTTCTATTGACTATCCCGACTTCAGCCCCGGATTTACCCTCTCATGGAGAAGCCCCCCGAGTAGACCATGTTGGACTGCACACCTTCCCTACAAATCACGTTGCATAAGAAGGCAATAGCTATGAAATCAACAACTCCAAATGTCATTTGTATTGTACTTAACAAACAACATTGGTCCCACAAGTATGGGTCAATACATTCAGCACAATAGTGCTCTTCACACTCACCACAAAATGTGATGGTGGAACGCTTTTGACAACACAACACACACACACTTCTGCCTCAGCCTCATCTTGCGTGGTGGCTGAGTTGCTTTGGTCGGTCCAAACATGAGGCGGGACATGCTCCCATGGTCCATAGAGGGGGTGACGCACCTGCTTGCGAATGCAGCAAAATATGGAGTGTCTGGTGCAACTCATTGGGGCCGCCATACCAAATGTTCCTAACCAAGCCCCAATGCCACAAGCGAGCAAGCAGCTGCTCAATGTGTGCCCTATACCACCCGTGCACATCATTGTAGGATTGTTGGCAGGCTGTCAAAGTGCCATTCTTTCTTCCAATGAATGGCACAATGACATGAATCCAGCCTTTATAAGCACCATCATGGCCCCCAACTTCAAAATTAAAGAAATCACCTCGGGAACAAGAAGGTCCATACCCATCCCAAATTAAACATCAACTGATGTCCCGGGGGCCAAGGGGCAAATCCATATAATATTGCCAACATATCAACGGCAACCATCACCTTATAACCATGCGACCATACTTACGATTCCACAGGTCCACTCCATATCCCGCCAATGGAAATGATGGGCATGGAGTCTGTGAAAATGTGAAAGAAGCATCAAAATACCCGTTTTCAAACAACAATAATGCCCATAGTACCCCAAAGTATGGGGTTCTAGGACAGCTAGACGTCCAAATAGTTGCACTGAGCTTAGTGCACCCCCGAAAAGGTCACCGGTGGGGCACGGATCAAAAAAGATGCCCGGCGCGCGCCAAGCGCGCTAACACTCCTCCTAAGGCGCCCCCTTAGAGGCGAAAAGCGAAACCATCGCTTACAGCAAGCAGTACAACGGATGTTTTACGCATCAAGGCTGTCCTAGCAGTCCCATCCACCACTGAATGGCGATTTCAGTTGTGGGTATCAGCATCAGCTCTGCCTCTGTTTTCTCTTGCCTCTTTCACAGTGCCAGATATGCATGGGTCGATCCCACATCAATACAGACCATACAACTACTTTACCTGGGGGGAGTCTTTGCACTGCGCGCGCACTGCGCGCTACTTTTAGACTATGTTCCCCCCGAAGAGCCCCCAAGCACACCCCTTGGAAACGCCCTTAGAATTAGGTGACCCAAACTGCCCATCAAATTTCAGCGACAACACCATTCAAGTAAGAACGAACACGATGCACACTTGCCCACCAAGCCTCCTCAGAGCACCCTGTTGCTTCAGAGAGGAGATGAGCACACCTTTGAGGTGGAGTGTGCTTGAGGAAGAAAAAGAAGCGGAACAAATGTTCGCGTGGAAGTAAATCATCATGCCCATACTTTAGCCAAAACTCCTCGGCAGAGTGGGCATCAATACCCATATAACTGGTTTGCGTCCTTAGGGACCGAGTTCCACCACAACGCTTAATCCGCCACTCAACACCATCCTTTTGCGGGTCAAGAGGGTGAGCTCCGGTGCTTTTCTCATGCACATGGAGCAACATCTCCAGGATCTTGTCTTCCGTTTGTTTGTTCAAGCGTGGATTCAAAGATTGTCCCTTTCCTCAATAGCACCGGAAGGTTGGGGCCCAAAAGAGGGCGGAAATGCTACATCACCCCTGCATTCTCGGGGGTCCCCAACAAAGGGGGACAAAATCAGAACTCAAAACCTCGGCTACGGGTCACCATGATGCCCCTAGGGGCCCCTAGTATCTCAAAGTATGGGTCTCTAGTACGGCCAGACGCCCAAATAGTTGCACTGCGCGCGCACTGCGCTTGAGGCGCCCCCCTGGGACAAGCTGTACCTTAGCCATAAGAGTGACAATTGGTCGTCACCCTCTGAAACCTCTGTAACATCCAGCTCTGGTCTTTTTATAAGTATAGGGCATGTATTGTGCAAATAAGGTGTTGCTGGCGACCACGTGGATTATCACACAATGTCCCTACGCTAAGTAATGGGCAAAGGTGGTAGTCATGGTTAGAGCAACTGCAGAACCTTTCGGTTGAAATATTGTGGTTACACCTGGTCCCGCTGGCACAAACCCCACAAAAGGGGAAAATGGGTATAAGCCGAGGTCCACAAGGAATTTCTACCTTCATTTTCTGTGCAGGGGATACATCATCAGAAAATGCCTGGCGGGCCACGACTTCTGCCCTTCTGCAAGGACCTCACGGGGTGGGTGTGCGTCTGGCCAAGACCAGAGGGATGAGAGAAGTTGGCCTGAGACAGGTGCCTTTTGGGACTCTGCCAGCTCACCTTCTATCGTTGAGCTGGCGTGGCACACATGGCGCCACACAGAAGCTCTCGCAATGCACGAGCCCTTTCCTCCCCCCCCCTCCCCGGTGGTAGTGGCCAACAGATTACCTGACTCCCCTCGGTAGCAGATAACGCACGTCTAGGAGAACGGGGACCGCCATAACGTGATGTGGGTGCACACGAGATACACATGACGGTAGGAGTCCACACTACTCCAGAAATTATGAGCATTCACTGAGACACAAGCATAAAGCCCCTCGGCCTAGGCGCTTCACTGCAAACGCGTTGTAGACAAGCCGTGGTGTTACTCTTATTATTCAACACAGGCCCCCCCAAAGACCCGTTCATGGCCACACAGGGAGCCATTGTGCCCCACACGCATTTACCGCAGTCCCCAACACAAAAGTACTTACCACAGACATTAGTGGGATCTCCGGACTGGCCCATCTGAAAGAGCCATTTCTTCGGATCTCAGAAATTGGGTGTGCATGCTTCACCATTAAACAGAAAACTTCTGAACGCACTTTTGTCCCTGAGAAAAATGGTCCACCCATTTGATGTGGTCATCAACCAGCAATTTGCGCCCACCCACAGCCACAAGGTGCCATCGGCAACCTTTGGGTTGGAATGCAGGGATGGAATTGCTAAGTGGTTAACAAGCCCACTACTGTCTGCATTGTGGTTATACCTGAGGGAAGGATGGGGAAAGCAACCCGCTTTTAGAGTATTTTGCAGCTTTCTCAATCAAGAATTGAGAAGCGTAGCATACTCATGCTGCGATCTCGTGCCGTACAGGCATGTTTGCCCATTATATCACTCTCCAAGAACAATGTTTGATACACAATTCCAACCATGAATGTAGTGCGGGAAACGTTTGTTGCAATGCTTTGCGGCTGGCTTTGGTTCTTGTGAAAACAACCAATAAATTGCGGCCATTTGGCTCATTCTACAAACCCTGTGCGAAAACTCTCCCATCAGTGCACACTCTGTACTATGTTCTAAACATCACATACAACCTGCCAAAGCCAAAAGCGTGCAGATAAACTGCTCCGTTCGTGCTACATAGGCCAAGTTGTTGCACTGCATGCGCACTGCGTGATTACTGCGCACGCAGAGGCCGGGATACTCACCCATGAATACCTGTCACCTGACTGGTAGCACAGCGAAGCAGCAAGCCCACATGAGAACAACGAAACTGCCTTCAACTTTGCCACATCCCAAAGGCATAGGAAGCTAAAAAAACCCCGGTATGGAACCAAAAACTTGTCAAAAGGGGCCAAAAGTAGGGTCCGAGTATTTGCCAACATCCAAAACTTCGCACTGCATGCACGGCATTCCCATAGTATCCATGAATGTCAGGCCTTTTGACGCGTCTTGCAGACATGACACATAGCATTCTATCTACTGCCTAAGAACTTCTTGAAAATGATGGCCGTGGAGACTCCGAACACGAATTGGCAGTGGAAATATATTCCATGTGGCAATGCATGGCACGCCGCACGGCATCCTGCCGTTTGGCATGCCGCACGGCATCCCACTGGTTGGCACGCCGCACGGCTCTTGTAAATTCTCCGGTGCAAGCCTCTATGTGTGGATGTGTGCTTAGCTTTGTGGGAGCTGCAATCGAAGTGTACAACAAAAAAGTAGTAAGTCACCAACTGTTGTTCCGACAGGGGGGGGGGGCGGGGGGTATTTATGAAGGGCAAAGTAGGACATGGTTCCAAAAACTGCGGAAACAACACCTGCTGTTGTTCTGATAGGGGCATTGCTCTCACAAAGGGGGGGGGGGGGCGGCACAAGGCCTCGGTATTAGGTTGTTTGCCTTTGGCGGTGCCTATTGGCCTCTCGCCACTGCTCATTCTGACCCTCTGTGGGTCCGAACGTGTTTTGACAAGGGGGGGGGGGGTACCACCTTTACCCTCGAGCCCCACATGTCTTGGCACCGGTCCATTTCTAGATCCAGCGTTCCATTTACTCTCTCACTTTCTGTTTCCTCACAGCACACTTCAAACTCATGATTCATCTCCTGCTTTTGATCGCACCTTGGTGCCGTTTCTCTTTCCTCCACTCGTGCAGTCCCATGAAGGGGGATGAATGCAGTACTGACATCTCTCCTCTCAGACCTACTGCTGTGACATGCAAAGCCAAACACACACTACAAATGCACTCTGACTTGACTCTCCTGCTTTGAAACATACACAAGACAACAGACAGACACAAATAGCCCCCCTAAGGCCCCAATGCATTGATGTGCCACAAAACCCCCAGATTGGACCATCGTCATGTGACTGGCCCAACATGGCAGTGTTTTGGCACAAGAAAACAAGGGCCAGATGGGGTTCCTTGCTGAGACAAAGCTTGGGCCCAAACCTGGCAGATGGAACCTGTACTTGGACAGGGCCCTACTTGCCCCAAAGGAGGCGGAATCAATCCTGCAAGCACCCCAGCACAGGGACATCGCATCCATCCCTGCAGTGAATTATCCTGCTCTGTCGGCTGAAGGGTCAAGGAGGGTCAGAGTCCCACATTGCAAGCCACTGCTGCACTGGGTGATGTGAACGGCTGCAGCATACTACCCCCCCCCCCCTTGTATAAGCTACGCCAATGTACGGAATTATTACGGTCCCTACGCCCACTGTAGCTTGGACAAGGGCGTAGCTTACGCACAACACATACAATTACCGACACACACGTGCGCGCGCATGGTATGAGTGCACCTTGACCTCTGCCCACATTTCCAAGTGTATGCAAACGCAAGGAAGCCTTGGGAACATGAAAATTTCAGGTTCACACCCATGTTGGCACAAGCAATGAATAATGCGAAGCCTACAAATGTTCAGCTTGGAAACCCTTCTTGCGATCATACACCATGCGGAACAATTGCACATGCTCACCACTTGAAGATACCTTTGGCTGAGGCTTAGGGGCTGGTTTGGGCTCGGGCAACTTCAGATTCTTGGAAATCAAATTGCGTTGCATGTGGCATGTTGCATCTGTCCATGGCTCCATGTAATTGGCAAATGTGACGACAAACCCATGTCTCATGTGGCCACACTACATTTCGTACGCAATTAAAATTATGTACACAATTATTACAGTCCCTACGCCTACTG
The DNA here is from genome assembly GCA_964036045.1 of Eutreptiella sp. 'Long Island Sound 2002'. Taxonomy (NCBI): domain Eukaryota; phylum Euglenozoa; class Euglenophyceae; order Eutreptiales; family Eutreptiaceae; genus Eutreptiella; species Eutreptiella sp. 'Long Island Sound 2002'. The sequence goes on along the minus strand of OZ038380.1, from coordinate 124,096,958 downwards.
TAGCTTGGACAAGGGCGTAGCTTATACAAGGGGGGGGGGGTACCCTCCCCCGCCTTTGCAGTCCCCCACCTTGTGCGCAACAGTCCTCCATGCCACCTGAGGAGACAGTTGCAACCCCATTCCCCCCTACCTCGGGGTAGGGGACAGGTCAGGGAGGGGTTGCAGATCATGTCCTCTGTGGGGTTGCCATAGAGGCTTGCGGGGGCTGTTCATGGGGCTTCAGAAAGAACTGAGGGTTGGTTAGAGTCTGCTTTGTGGCCCATAGTGAATCTCTGGTCACCTCTCTGCCCGGCTTGATGATGAGGCCTTGCTGCCTGACTGGCGCACAACCTGGCGCACAACCATCCCAGCAGGGAGCATGGGTATGCTGGCAGATTGCATGGCAACGAAAGCAGGTCAACAATTTGTCCTGCCAGGTCTATATAGCAAGCAGTTACCTGCAATACCAGACAAACTACTGAACTTTTTGCTTATCTTTGGTGGTTACCAAGGTAAGGCAACCCTCACCTTTGGGGCACAACATGGTGAGGGAGGATGAAGAGGGAAGTGGCACCATTCGGTAGCAAGACTCTGAGGAGCTTCCAACAAGAGAGGGGCCAAATGTATATATACCCCAACCACGCTTCCCAGAGCAGGACGGGTTGGGCTAGGTTGGTTTGAATGTGCTGTGTTGTGTCAACTGGGTTGAGGGATTGTCAGGGTTGTGCATATTGTGCTTGTAACATTCGCACTCTCCCTAAATGGCTCGTTTTTGAGGGGTTCGCCATTTTTTGGGGGGAGAGGGGGGGGGGGGGCAACTACTCAACACAAACTTAAAATAGGCAGAAACAAACATATCTGGGCACCCCAGGTGGTGCAATCGAGTTTTTGCACAAAACACTGTTTGAGTGTGTCAGATCATTTTGGCTTGGCCAATCGCTCTGTTTGCCGGTCTCAACAATGCATCCATACATGGGTCCAGGTGTCCGTCTGTGCCATTGTAAAATGTGGAAACCACAGAAAGCGGGGACCGGTTTCAGTTTAGGTTGAACTTTTTAAAGCAGGTAGCCCAAGATATGGTTCAATCGCGGTTTAGGATCGTCTTGCCAGAGTTGAGCAGACAGGGCTTCTGGGCCATTTGAAACGCCTTTTAGCGGAGGTGGTGTTGAAATGCGAAACCACCTTCTTTGACAAGAGAAAAGCAAGCCTGTCCTGACAACCAAGTCTCATTGCTTGCCCATTTGGAGTGCTTCAATGCTCAATGCCGGAGGTACCCCCCCCCCTTGTATAAGCTACGCCAAAGTCCCAAATTAATACGGTCCCTACGCCTACTGTAGCTTGAACACGGGCGTAGCTTGCGCGAGACACATACAACTACCGACACCGGGCGTCCAGGTTCAAAAAGAGAGGATTGCATGGTGAGCTGGTGCAAGCAAGGGGAATATAATGCACAAGGATACCAAAAATCAGAGCTATGTGGGTTTAAGTGGGCAAACACTCACAACAAATGTGTCCATGACTCTATGTGACTTGCAAATTCGTCACAAAACCCATGTCTTATGTGGCTGCACTATGTTTGGTACCGAATTAAAATTAGGTCCCAAAGTAATACGGTCCCTACGCCTACTGTAGCTTGCACAAGGGCGTAGCTTATACAAGGGGGGGGGGGGGGGTACCCTTCCTACAAGACAGTCCGTTGAGGCCCCGAACCACAAATCGGGGTGGTGGAGGGCACATATAGCTGCACATAAATCCAAGGTGGGAGCATGATCCAGAACATGGCACCCAGGTATTCACGCAACAGATTCGCGAGGTTGTTCTTCTTTTTCATACAGTATGCCGATCCGCAAGGGTGTACCACAGTCCCTCAAAGGCGCTGGTGCCGGGGGCAAATTAGGGCTGGGCGGCTTTGGGAGGGATTGGGGGGTTAGATTGAGGTAATGACGGTTTTGCTCTATGCTTGGAAGTAGTAATAGCACACAGGTGCACCAGGATCAAAGTTTGAGCTATTCCCGCCTCCTGAACGGCACAGCACCACACACAGCTTGCCTGCACACAACATTGAGACCAGCAGGGTCCCTGATGGGCCAATACCATCTTTGACGGCCCTATTTTCTGTGCAACTATAGACAGACCTTCGGACATGAGTACAGGTGAGAGTTTGGCTGGTGCTAGCCGCTTGCCCGTGCTCTTGGATGATATCTGGAATTTGTGGTGTCATCATTTGCAGGAGCGAAAAACTCTTCAAAAGTGCACAGACATTGTGAAGAGGATAGCGGTCCATGCATTACGCATTTGTACCATTTGTTGTTAGGTCAGGTATCCTGGTTGGAAGCTAGCTGCAAAAGCAGACTTCTGACGTCGTGCTCAATCTTCTGCACGTCGGGCATGCCCCTTTGTGCTATGAGGTATACCAGAGCATGAGTGCATGTGTGTGGTATGAACATGAATTAGAATTCCAGAAGAGTCTGCTTCTGTGAAGGGAGCACCACTGTGCAAGGGGAAGACAGACATTAAGGTCATCCTAGCTGATTGTACGCCGTGAAAAGCCGATGACTAATGGTACAGGTACAAAGCGAAATGTTGCACAAAATCGTACAACCAAAATATAACAGGAACGCATTAAAAATGGTTTGCTGTTGCATTTGTTTTGAGGTCATAGGCTCCAAAGCAACTCCGTGTATAGCTTGGCATGTTACTAGGGGGACGAAGGAACAAAAGGAGAAGGCACTATTGCCCAGCAGCTTGCTTCCATATCTGCGCAGTCTTCGGCCATCAGCATCATCTCATGGCTTTTCCTTTCATCCTCAGATCCCTCTCCAATTGACTGCAGCCCAAGCAGAGCCAACTGGTCTGGTTGATAAAAAGGCTGCTTGGCAGCGTGGTGCGCAACGTAAGCCTGCTTGATCTTGGTGACCATGTCCTGCATACGCATCTCCTTCCCAAGTACACAATGGGCCCCATGGCGGAGATAGTGGTCCTGATCGGCCTCCGAGGTGTTCCCAGACCGGATGCAGAGCAGGCCTTGGAACCCATTCTGGCACAGTTGTGCGATCAAATCGGTACCCTGGGCGCTAAGGACCCCTCCGTACTCCAGGTTCTGGTCAAGAATGGCCACATCTCCGTCCTTCAAGACATGACTCATGAACTCCTCCACATCATTGGCCGTTTCCCCATACACATAGACAGCGCCCGGATGCAATTGTTGGCTAATGGTATGCAACAACAGGCACCGCTGACTGGCTGAGTCGTCGATGCAGAAGAATTGAAGGCCCTCAGGGAAACCCTCAATATCTGGCTCGCAGGGCATTGCGGTGTCTTGTACATCTGAGCACTGCTCGACCCAGAGGAATGCCTCAAACAGCACCCTTCCAGCTTCAGGCTTGAGGGTATATGTCATGCCTTGAGCATCAGCCGCAATCCGAATGTGCTGCATCCCGATACGATCGGACAGTGCATGCATAGGCTGTTGACTGTTACCAGCAAGCACCTGTGCAACACAAACACTGTGGGTGGAGCAAGTACCCCATCGGGCCGGCATTGACAAGGCCTTTGTTTTCGTCAATTTTGTCCATATCAAACCCACATAATGGACCGGGAGGACTGTTAATGGCTTCGTCCATTTCGCCAACCAAACCCACACACAAAGGGGTTGTGGCGAAATGTTTGGTTCATCTGCCACTTCCATGAGGCGATGGGGTGTGTGGAGGGCGGTGGCAACAGAGCAATAAAACCGCCCATTATGTCCAGGGAGGGGAGTTTGCAGTCATGGAGGCAGCAGGCAGAGGGGGGGGTTGGGTTGGGTTGAGGTCCGCAATGTTTCGCAATTTCCCACAATTTCGCAATTTATCGCAATTTACGATATCTCTCGGGGTCGGTACTGAATGCGCCAACTCGGTGGGTTTTCAGTGGTTGTTGTCATTGTTGCCTGATTTGTGCCCACTGTGTGTCCCGTAGGGGGGGTACATGGGGTATATTCGGAAAGCCCTTGAAAAGGGCTATTTGGAACACCCGGGTCTGCATGCTGTACTGACAACATGTTTGAGCTTTTCGTCCTTTTTTGATGGTGCCTGCGTTCCTTGGTGCCTCTTTTTGTCAACAGGCAGCTACCATGTCTGCATACAAATTTACACCATGGGCTGTTGCTTCCCCTGATGCACCACAAAAGCCTTTGGTGCGCAAAAGAGCGTGCTCAGGGGGTGTGAGGTGGGTGCAGGTGCATGGCTTTGTCTGGGTGAAATCAGGGTACCGTGAGACCATTGCCTGGCGCAAGGTCCAGCTGACCGAACAGCGCAACGTGGGCCTGACAACTGACGGTCTGTGGGCCATGCCTCTCAACAAGGGGTGGGTGCCAGTCAAGGCACGCAGGCTGCAGGATTGGGAAAAACTGAAAAAATATGTTTCAATTCACAAGCAGGGGGTACGCATACCCCCCCAAACGGGACAAAATTTTGGTGCATTGGATCAAAAGTTCATCAAACCCGCGAAAAGTGCCAAAACCCACCGTGCTGGCGCACTCTGAATGATCCTGAGAGATATGCGTGCCCTTTGCTGTCACCATCTCTGGCAAGAACGAGGATTATTTGGTCCGTAGCAGTTGTGCAAAACCTGTGTCTCATCAACAAACGACGTTTGTGCAGTCGCATATTGAGGGTTGGTTCCGGCAATTGTTATGCCAGTGGACCACGTTGTACGACGCAAAGAAAAACCGTTATCCCTGTGTTCAGAAGTGTTGTTCCCTGACACTGAAGGAGGGGTTGCGGACGCCATCGCATTTTTCCTGCACTTTCCCCGCAATTTCCTGCAGTTTTCCCGCAATTTATCGCAACTGGGTTGGAGTATCTCCACCCATCCCCTCAGCCCTGGTTCTGCCGCTATTCATGCTCACACACATACACCCCGCCCATCTCCTCTCCACAGGTGCCTGTTGCATTTTTTGGTTGATGGCTGCAATAGTTTGTCGTGGGCTGCCTACCGCCCTAGACTATCGGCTGGGCTTCAGGCCTTGTCGGTGGCCTGCATACTTGAATCCCCTGGGCCAAACCCAAAGCAGATGATGCAAATCTAAAACGCAAAACGTCACGAGATCTCATAAGTACCCGAAGCAAAACAATGAAAAAAAAAAAGACGCACCCTGAAGCAAAAGCAGTGTCCAAAGGCAAAATTCAACGACGACTGGTGGCCCCATACTGGCATGCCTAAACGACTCAATTCCTTGTCAAATAGCCCAATACTACAAATTAGATTTCTCTTCCCATGGTGCGCCCCCCCCCCCCCCACCCGCCCGCCCGTGCCGGAGACAATAGGTCTCCTTATCTTGTATCTGCCTCACGATTCTGATGAAAACTTCTTAGTAAGTCACAGAAGCACACTGCGAACAGGGAACATTTCCGAAAAGTGTGAATACATCAAACCCCCTCCCACTTCTCCACCCACTCAAATCAGGAACCTATTCTGAGGGCCCGTAATAAAGCACCTGCGAAATTCTTTCTTCAGTGAGCTCTGGATGGCTGGGATTGGCACGATTGGACACACAGAATCGCAGCAGCGTTTGGCGTTGAGGATCGGTTGGCTCAGGCAGAAGGACGTCGAGGGCGACATCGTCACGGCTGGACTCCTGGATGCTCAATTCTACATCAGGATCGCTCGGGTCCCCGTGTTTGAGGGCATTGGTCAGGGCATTGTCCAGGACAAGGGCACACAACACTTCGTCTACCCGCACCTCAAGGGGCGCGGCGTTGTTCCGGACCCGCCTTCCTGCAATCAACGTTTCGACGAAAGTGCCGAGCTGCACACGCGAGAGGACCAGGTTGTACGCCCCCTTGCATAATTTGATGTACGTCTCTCGGTTGCGGCAGTTCACCATTCCCCAGCGCAGGCATGCTTTCGACCTGCTGAGATGCGTGATGCCTACCTCCTCTGGCCCATTAAGCCCCTGGAGGTATAGATCAATGTCGGCGAGAGCATCAGCCATGGAATTCTTCAGGGTGTGGTTCAAAATACTGTCAGCCTTGCGAGAACTCTCCACCGCTTGAGCCAGCTTCTTCTCGAACATGTACTCTGCTTCAAATCGGTTGCGCTGGAAGTGACTGGCCCCGAGATTGAGAGCACAAGTCCATAGCGGGATGGCGGACATGTAAGGAACGTACACCCCCTGCAAGGCCTCACAGTGTTGGACGGCCTGGCCACCGAAAAATGCCACGGGCACCAACACGAGCGACAGGAGGGTGATGGGGCTGAGACCAGTGACTGTCAGCACCCCACACAGGCCATACAGGGTATACAGTACTTGCACGCTGATGTTCTCGGTCACCAGCACTTCTAGGGTATGGTCGAGTTGCTGCTGAGCCGCAGGATTGTCGCGGATGGCTTCCCACACCAACGGCATATCGTGGATCTCGAGGTGAGGCACTACACCATCTACATACTGAGTGACCAACCAACTGGCCCACAGACTTGCACCCACCATTGCAACAGACAGGACGCTGACTATGTGAGCCTTCATGCAGGGGATGCCCAGGTTGACTGCAAGAACCCCCAACAGCAGTACCGCTGGAGGGGAGAAGATTGCGTACGGAAAACGGACCGAAGACCCATGGGTTGCCAGTAACAGCAGCGGGTAAATAACGATCAGAGAGAATGGGAAGCACCACAGGATGGTGAGAAATTTCTGCAATGCCACCTGGGACTCACGGTACTGGCGCTCCATATTGGCATCCACAAATCGGAACAGGCGCAAAAAACGCTCCATTGTCGCCATTTGCAAAATTGCTCTGAAACACACAGAAACTCGGCAACAGGCACTTTTGACCGTTGTGGCGTTACATCCCGAGGGATTTCACCGCTTTATCAAACAGGTGTGTTCAGAGATTTCACTGTGAGCGTGCCTAAGTACTGGGAGGTCGTGCAAAATTCAACTCTGAACGACAACAACGAGAAGAGAAACAGTCGAACGAAGAACAAGAGGAAGAACAAATTAAAGCGGAAGATTTCTGCCATGAACTGGCCATTGTATCACAGGCCCAAAATAAGACCGCTAGTGTGTCGATCACTTTGTCCCTTCTGTGTTGACCACACCGGAGGACCGCCACCCCCCCCCCCAAATGCCCCGTTCAGCAAACACCAGCCTGGAAACGGCTCTCTGTCATGAGATGCCCGAGGCTGGTATCCCAACAATGGCACTATTTAGGGGTGTGTAATTGAGAAACTAGCTCATGATATCCTGAGCATTGCACAACTTTGCCTTGCACTGCACCACGCATAGCCAGCGGATGCCTGAGATTTTGGAGGCCACATAGGCAAGTTTTGGAGAATTGAACCATGTACCAAGGCACCATCCCCAGCCACAACGAGGTCCAACCTTGCCAACAATATGCCAGGTCCCTGAAGGATAGTGATGGCCACCACAATTTCATGTTGCATGTGGTTTTCCTGCACCTTTGCCACCCTTCACCGTGCTCCAATTTATGCTGCCTTTGGGTTGGCAAGAGGGAGCTTTAAGGGGTATTTTGCAAGGGTGTGAACAGTTTTGCATCTCAGGGTCAAGTTTTTTGACAGAAAAATAATTTGTCATGTGGATCTTAAGAGGAAATAAGATACCATAAAATATCAATCTTGTAACATCATGCTGGATGCCACAACTACAAGGCCATGAACAAATCATTGAATTGCCTGAGTTCATCCCCGGTGTTCCATTACAGGTCTCATCACAATTGGGGGTTGGTGGGGACATGGAATTGCTGACATTCACAAAAAAGAGCATGAAAATGTGATAGTCACATGGTATAATAAATGGCGCTATTACCAATTGAAGTGGAAGTAATGTATTTTAAATGAGCATGAAGTTAGGGTGGAGGATACTGCCCCTTATCGCCTGCCCAGGACCATCTGTACATTCTTTTACATGTTCCTATGTGTCCACCTCCACCAATGCTTCCTATTTCCCCATATCCCCATAGTGATGCTCACCTCTCAGCACCAATTTCATACCCTTCCTCAATCGTACCTCCCTATGCCGACCTCGTTTCTCCTAATGCCCCTTTTTACATACCTTTGCTGTCCACCACCTTGTATCACCCCCTACTCTGCTTCGGCACCATGCATTCTCTGCATCTCTGCCATGACTCATCTCCTGCCCTCTCATGTTCCTCCTTCTCATGCCTCTCACTGCCCCCTAAAGAGTTTGCACCCTTCAGGGGTGCAAAATGACCACTTGAAAGTATTTGACAGATCCAAACGGCAGGTCTACCCATTCAGGTTGCTTCGCCGTTGTTTGTTGCCGTTTTTTTTTTGGCTCAGACCAAGATGAGCTAGCGCAGCCTGCTCACTTCACAGTACTCGAGGTAACCCCTCGGAATCAAGGTTCACAGCTGTCCAGTGCTACGATGATCCCACAAATGACTGTGGTAGCGGATCTGACACGTAGTGAGGATTAGCTGAGTCTGAAACCAGGTTCGCCGTTGTTTGTTGCCGTTTACCGTGAGCAGGGAAAAAGAATTTTGTTGGCGTGCGTCATTTTGTATCAGTATTCGGTGCTATTCATGCTCAAATCAGTTAGAAACCCTGAAGCAATCTGAGGAATCGCAAAGAGGTGAAACACAGCAAAGATGGACCGCAAAACGCCATCAAAATCATACTCATGCGAGGTATTGAGGAAAGTGCTCTCTCTTCGGTGGCACCACTTGGCCTCTGACCTGCTCTGGATCAGTTTTGGGTGACGGCCCCTCTGTCATTGCGTAAGCCTGAAAATGTCCCCTCTTGGTCCCTCATGTGCACAACAGAGGTAATGCGGCCAAATCTGATCAATGTGTGGGGTGCGTGATGAACAGCAGAGGATACCGATGATTGATTGTGATGAAATCCATGGGCATGGCTTGGTGGATATTTGGGTGACTTCAGGGTTATTGGATGAGGATGGTTAGAGGATGGCCACAGCAACACAAAGCCAGGAAGGGTGCCTGAACAGATGCCTCTTGTGGCGTCAGCCCGCCTGCTAGCACATCTTGAATGCACTTAGGGGTTTCGGTCTGGGATTGGAGTCGAATATGTTCGAGGTTTTGGGGCCTTTGCTGTCATGCAATCGCAGCAGCACCTAGCGGTACAGACAGGCCAGACCAGACAGCAAATTTTAGACACACATGTGCACACACACACACAAACACACTCACTCACCCACTGACTGACTGACTGACTGACTGACTGACTGACTGACTGACTGACTGACTGACTGACTCACTGACTGACTCACTCACTCACTTACCTACTCCCTTACTCACTCACACACTCACTCACAGACTCACTCACAGACTCACTCGTTCACTTACTGCAACACAGCCCAGGAAAGAGGTGTGGTCTCAATCACTTGCGCCTGTCAGGGGACCGGAGGAGTGTGCATGTACACAGTTCTCCATGAACACGCTCCTGCGGTGCTGCTGCCACAATAGGCCAAACACTGGTATCCCCCCAAACGAAATCAGAAACACAGAACAAAATTGATCTTTGAGCACCTAACACAGCAATTATGAGGAACAGCACCAATGTGCTAAAACTGCTAATACTGTGCTCTTCAGTATGCATCTTCCTGATGCAAGCCCCCACAACAACAACAGCCCACACAACATCATAATAAACAAAATATGGCAGCACAATGGGGGAGTCTTTGCACTGCGCGCGCACTGCGCGCTACTTTTAGACTATGTTCCCCCCAAACAAGTGCTCAATGCGTGCCCTGTAGAAACCATGAACATCATTGTACTCCTTTTACCGCTCGGTCAACGTCTTTCGACCGATAAATGGCCATGCCACATGGAGGCGCCCCTTGTATGCACCATCCATGGAGCCAATCTCATAATCCATATAATGTCCCTTCACCCTTTTGGGCCCCTCGCGATCCCAAATGAGAACATCCGCCGATGTTCCCGGGGCCAACGGACAAATCCAAACGATGTTGCCCAAGCTGTCAATGGCAACCGTAACTTTGTATACGCACCCGGCGTATTTAGGATTAAACAAAACATCGCAAAGGATGCCTCCTATGGATGCAATGGGCATGCTATCCAGGTAGTGCAGCACGAAATATGGAAAGTGTGGGACGTGGTTCCACTCCGACAATCTTTCCGCCCATCGAATTTCAGCGACAACACCATTCAAGTAAGAACGAACACGATGCACACTTGCCCACCAAGCCTCCTCAGAGCACCCTGTTGACAAAGGGGGACCCAAACAAAGGGGGAAAAAATCAGAAGTCAAAACCTCCGCTAGGGGTCACCATGATGCCCCTAGGGGCCCCTAGTATCTCAAAGTATGGGTCTCTAGTACGGCCAGACGCCCAAATAGTTGCACTGCGCGCGCACTGCGCTTGAGGCGCCCCCAATATCATCCAGAACTAAGAGTCCGTGGACCAGAGCGCCACCAGCGGGCCAAACACCACCAACCAGCTGGCCGAACACACCCAAAGGCTGACCCGACCGCTGCACATGTCTCACACTGCAAGTCACACCGCAGTCACCACCTCCCTGCACCCCGTGAGTCACACATGCAACCTTAATAGTGATCCACCGGGATCTGGATGAAACGCCCGCATGTCGACGAAGCTGGAAAGCGGCAAAGCACCTGACATTGCACCTCCTGCAGCACAGTTTGCTGCAACTGTTGTACAGCACCTTGCAGGGCCTTTTCTGTAGAGCTGGAAAAAGGTTTCCACCTCAACATTGCAAAAAAAAAAAATCGTGACTTCCAGGCAAAAGTTATGTGCGGTCTGATTTCTGGACCCTCCCCTCCTACCCCACACCAAAATGGGGTTGCCATCACGGCACGATGGACAGGGCAAAATGAAAAGGCAAAATTGGGATTTATTTTGCCCATACGTCTGCTGATTTTAAGGGTACAGTGTTTCTCCACTTGCAGTCATCCAACACTGCATTAGTTGGTTGCGAAACACAACCCCATCTTGCCTTTCGAGCAAGAAGTTCGGGAGTCACCTGTGGTTGCATAAGCACCATAAGCAGCATACCTGAGACAGGCCAGTGCATGAGCATACACCATTCTGCAATGCTGCATCATAGTACAGGTCGCTGGAAGAGGCAAGAGGGGCAAGATATGCCCCCTGAACTCTGAGGTATCGTCTCTCGGCGCCATTCAGAATGCGCCAATGCGGAGCAAAAATCAGTTTGTTTGTGCTCATTTAGGTTTTACCAAAATGCAGCCTTGTTGGTGCCTGTCCTGCCCCCCCCCCTGTTTTTTTGCAGTGCTGAATTCAAAAATGCAGGTTTTGCACTTGAACCAGAGGGTATGTCAGCTCCACAAGCCGTTTCATTGGGCAGCACCAGGATTTCAGCCTGTCCCACGTCCTACAGCTGCAACGTTCCCAGGTAGTGCTTTTCGGTAATTCCACAGTCTGGGCTGAGATTGCTTGGGTTGCGCATCACCCCCCAATTTGAGGTCGCGGATCTCAAAAATGAAGGTTCTAGACTTCAACAGGGCAGTTAGTACTACGGGCGGTTTAGTTGGGCTTTCACACAACACAGCTCGTGGGGCTATGTGCATTGGGTTGCCCCCGGCCAGTTTTTCGCGACAGTTTCCAACAGATCGTATCGTTGAGCCCTATCTTCTGCATATTTGAATTCGGCACATCAAAATGGACAGACCCACCGCAAATGGACAAATTGCCGTAGCATCGAACGCCTGGCGTGTGCAACAAAGCACCATGTTGTGAGTGGTCTTCGTCTTACACTTCTCCTGGGGAACCAGTGACTTAAAGGCTCCACAGGGCTCAGGCATGGTCGCATTGGTCACTTCCCGCAGTGGAACTTTCTGTCGGGGGACAAATAAACGCCCCACAAATGGGCGTATGCGCAGATGTGTTGAGAAACACGTCTGGCACCGGTGCCGGTGGGCGCACAGACCCCAGAGGCAGAAAGCTGAAGTACTACTCATGTGTCTGGTTCTGCATCTCAAGCCAAGAATCATCCCAAAAACCACATGATCACACTGGCAGTCATTCCTCTGCTGCAAACACTCCTGCAATCTATCACTTACGCTCTCGGCAGCGGAATGACGACGAAGGTGAAGATTGCCAGGAGAAGGCCATCCGGTTAGTGTCATCCGTGGTCAGGTATACAACCCAGGACAAACCAGCTGAAGGGGGCTGTTGGGGCCGTATGAATTTGTGTGGGGAAACACAGCAACGTGAATGCAAAAAATGCATGGTGGGCCACACACGAAAGCCTACCCCACTTTGCTCTTTGGAAGAGGCCCCAGAAAGTGAAAAATGTAACTCGTGTACGAAAAAAAATCGTCAAGTCGTGTTATTTTTTTTTGCGGTGAGTCGTGTAAATCATAAAAAAAAATTGAATCTTTTTTTTGCGGTAAATGCATACAATTTTTTTTGCAGTAAGTCATGTAAATTATAGGGGGGGAAATTGAAAACTTGAAAGAAATGCCATTTTGCTATACATGCGCAATATGTACAGTTGATGGTTCCATACGGCACCCCATAGCGACCTTAACCATGGGACGCCGAGTCCACGAAGCACCTAGTACTCTGTGTAGCCACCAATTAGTTAGGACTCGGCCAATATAACATAGTATCACATGGTGTCATTGGCACTAGAAACAAAATCAGGCCCAAGAAAAGAGTCCTGACAGGGCCATGGCCAACATCAGTGTGTCGGCAATGGGAACAAAATCAGGCTCAAGAAAAGAGTCATGATAGGGCCATGGCCAACGTTAGTGCCACCATTATAGGCCACCAAGGCACTGGGATGGGCCAATATAATGGCATGCAATACAACATCGTATCACATGGTGTCATTGGCACTAGAAACAAAATCAGGCCCAAGAAAAGAGTCCTAACAGGGCCATGGCCAACATCAGTGTGTCGGCACTGGGAACAAAATCAAGCTCAAGAAAAGAGTCATGATAGGGCCATGGCCAACGTTAGTGCCACCATTATAGGCCACCAAGGCACTGGATTGGGCCAATATAATGGCATGCAATACAACATAGTATCACATGGTGTCATTGGCACTAGAAACAAAAAGACGACTCAAGAAAAGAGTCCTGACAGGGCCATGGCCAACATCAGTGTGCCGGCACTGGGAACAAAATCAGGCTCAAGAAAAGAGTTGTGATAGGGCCATGGCCAATGTTAGTGCCGCCATTATAGGCCACCAAGGCACTGGATTGGGCCAATATAATAGCATGCTTATACGCTCCACTATTGGTACACCAAATAGGTAGAGGAAAATATAAGGCTGCACAACATGCACCCGCTACAAGTAGTTGCGAAATACAAACTTGTAGATGAGGTCAGCTTTTGTGGAGCTGGACTTGGGCTTTGCACTAGGACTGATGTTCAGTTGACAAGCCACACGCAACTCAGCTACGAGCTGCTTGACCAACTCATTAATGAACTTCTGGTCACGATGCAGTTGGCCAAATGCATCTTCGGGGTCGGCATCTGGCACCTTGCGCCACTCTCCACGGATGAGGACCTTGGGACAGGTGTCCTCCTTTGTGGCAGGAGTGGGCATGGAAGGTTGCGCCTTGGCCTCTAGGCCTTCCACGCTTTGCTCGGCATCCTTGAGTGGGGTGGGGGTGGTGTGAACTCTCTCCTCGATCCTTGAAAGTGCACCTTCAACTTGGGTGCTTGGGGGGACTCAGGAGGGCAAGGAAGCTCAATCACGCCCTCCAAATCATCAGCAGGCGGTTCAATGACCCGCACAGCGTGATCAACATTAACAATGCTCAACACATAGTCAACAAAACCTAGACCCATTGGGGTGAGGGGAAAATCGGAAAAAGAACCCCGGTGATCCACCACCAGGTTTGTGAGGTGCAGGCCCTGAAAACCACAAGACCAACCATCCTTTTGGAATCCCAAAGCTTGGTGCTTGGTGGTTAAGCAAAGCTTCTTGAGCACCGATAAGAAAGGATGTATCAAATGAATGGAGCTCAAGGGTTCCCAAACCCAAATAATGAAACGCTCCATCCGGACACGACAATCGAAGGCACACACAAACCAGTGCAACCCTTCTTTGTCATCGCTATTAACCACAAAAGGGTGGCGACGGCACCAAGCCATGTTGTGTAGTGTGGAGCTAGATTCAACCATTTGCATCCACCGGGACACTCTCTTGATATAAGCTGTTTGGGTCCCCAACGCTTCAGAGCGGGGGACAAAATCAGAAGTGGCCTATACGTGGGCCTAGTGGCTACATAATCCCTGCCGTCTGTGGGGTCCCCAACGCTGCAGATCTGAGGGGTCCCTCACGCTTCAAAGCGGGGGACAAAATCAGAAGTGGCCCACAAGTGGGCCCGGTGGCTACGTAACCCCTGCCATCTGTGGGGTCCCCAACGCTTCAGAGCGGGGGACAAAATCAGACGTGGCCCACAAATGGGCAGGTTGCAGTTGCTTTGCCATTATTGTGCAATGACATGCTTTCTTTTTGTGTCTGCACTGGCGATTTCCGGGGGTGTATGTTGTAATACATGTAATTCAATTTTTTTTTGCAGTAAATGTGTGTAACAAAAAAATTGTCACGTCGCGCAATTTTTTTTGGCAGTAAGTCATGTAAACCCGTACTCGCAGTACCACAAAAAAAATTTACACAATGTGACAATTTTTTTTAACCGCGTTTACCGCAAAAAATGACATTTTTTTTTCATGTGTTTGCCGTGAAAAAAAATCACACAACGTGACAATTTTTTTGTATACACATATACCGCAAAGGGGAAAATTCACAATTTTACTGAAAACAAAAAATGCATGCATGTAGCCAATCCATTTTTGTGTTCTACCCTTCTATGCCACTCCTGGTGCACAAAACCCAAAAACAGATTGGAAGGGCTGTCAAATTGCAGTCCCCGAAATACACATCTCGCAAAGAATTTCAACTTTTCAGTCGGAGGCATCATCAACTTCTGCAAGTGAAGGCTTCAGACATGAAAGCTACCCAAAAAAAAAAGGATGGGGCTGCACATACGATCGAAACTGCATAGAACACGTGCAACTGATTGCAAAAAAGGGTCAATAATGGCAAAGATACCCTAAACGGTGAATTGCAAGTAATGGCAAAAACGGAAGCTTCGTCACACATATCCACCATGGTGGTGGCGCTCAGATGACTTGCCGCTCTTGGGGACTTTCCAGCGAAGTGCCAGTGCAATGCACACAGTGTGGTGTGGGACGATGTTGCAAATGTGTTTGGTAAGAGCCAGGGTGAGAGTTTTGGTCAGATCTAAATATGGATGTGAGGGGAGGCGAGCTTTGTGGAGGCATATCGCAAGGACACAGGCTGAGTCCTCACAGTCAAAACATAATGTGGTCGGAAACAATTTCCGCTGTTTCCGCGCTACGATACTGCGTCTTGGTAAACCGATACGGCCTCTCTGACAGACACCTGTTTCCCGACCAGGCTCCAGGGCGTCTATAGTTTGCCCTAGGACCCTCCTTTTAACCCATTTCGCGTGCTTTGCAATATTGTAAAGGGCGCCAATCCTCGCAGGAATCAAGGAGGTGGGTCAGATGCAGTCGGGATAAGTCGGAAAGAGAGGGAGAGAGTGAGAAGCAAATGTGGGAAACATGTAGGAAACACACACACTGGACGTGCCGCTGCTACTTGCTGTCCCTTGCTGCTGATTGCCCTCAGGCAAAAGCTCACTGACCTCGGGAGCGGACTGGCAACCACCAACTCCAGGGACCTCCGCTGGTACCATTCTTGCTTCTGGATCACCAGCTCACGTCGCATTATAACATGTCGGTGGCGATCACGGTAGTGGAATCATGCCGATTTGGGCCTGAGGGATCTTTCCTCAGCATCGAAACCGGTTATTATGAGGGACGACACAGAGCGGGTCGTCAAGGATGCAGGTCAATAATATCCACTCACCCGTACCCCTGGAGGAGCAATAGCCACAGCAGGACAGATGGCAGGTTTGGTGCAACTGCAGCAAACGTCTTTGAGCGCAGACCCATTGCCAGTGAATTCACATGGAGCGCTGGTGTGGGGCCGCTTGTTGCAGACCAAAGCCACCTTTAATGAAAAAGTACTACTTTTTCACTTCTGTTCAGTGCTATCCTCCAGAACCTTGGGCCGAACTAATGGCCGCGTTGGCAATGGGCAGAAGGCGGTGAGTCGTTGGCAAGGGCCTTGAAACTTTCTTTTTCACAACGATCTGAGATGCACGTTTCACAGCATTATGCGCGAGATGCAGGTCAACGATGCAAATATTGGTCGCATTGGCACGCCATAACGGCCATGGCATGTGGCGATCAGTGCCAATATATTTTCGCTTTGATCGATTAGCACGTGTACAGTTGGGCCATCGTATTGATGTCAAAGGCAAACAGTATGGACCATGGGATGCGTGGGGCCGCTCCGTGATACCAGTGCCCGTTCACTGCTCGACTCTTCGACTCTGGATGCCCCATCCGAGCACTGGAGAACCCGAGCATTCAAACGGGACATGCGACTGCTTCCTAGTTCGATGTTGGCTCCGGCAGAATATGTGGGACACATGCTGCGGCGCCACATGGCGCCCCTGGTCCATGGCCCTGGCAGGTCGTGACGGAATACCGGTCATCCCTGATAGACCGCTGGACAGCGAAGGACCACCACCACGACCGGAGCATCGCCTCCACTGGGGACACGCCCTGGCGTAAAACCGTGAGCCGGTGGCGAGGCCACGGGAGAACGCCGCACGGACGGACTCGGAGGGGTCAGTGTCGCCCCGAGCGCGACAAACACCGGTGGCCTCGGGGTCTAATATCCCTCGACTAGTCTCACGGCCACGTCACAGACGTAGCCATACAATCGATGGATGGTGTCCTGGGTCGCCTGCGTGTCGAAGGAGGACTTCCACTGCTGGGCATCCAGGGCCCAGTCCCGTGCTGAAGCAGCGGCCTCGTGTGCAGGGCTTGCTGGTCTTGGAGGACCACCCTCCCTCGCTTGATCTTGGAATTCTTCGATCACCTGATGATGAGTGACGAAAATTTCTTTTGAGACAGCGGGTCACTCGAGATATTGTACCCTGCAAATTGCATTGGGAATGCTAATCCTGCGGCACCTGCGGCGCCTGCAGTGCGCCCTGCGGCGCGCAATTTGGTCATTATCATGGAACAAGGGAAATTGTTCCCTTTGTGAACAACTGCTTTTGAATGGGAGTGGTTATCGCAACATTTTTGTCCGTTTTGAGTATTGCCTCGCCATTGTGCCCGTTTGACCTACTTCCTTCACCCAAAATTGAGGAACATTAATGCGGTGCAAATTACTCCACAGCTAATCACCTTACCCTGCGGCGCGCAGGAGGCGTTCCCATTGTGCTGTGGATCACAGGATACGGGGTGCACTTGTTCCAGACCAGGGCCCGCCTCTTTCAAGCGACATTTTTTCATTCCATCAAGATGTGCCCTCAAACACCGTCTTTGGTCGGACTAATGGCCACCAACGACGATTGGAAATACGCTGACGGCGGTTGGTGGCCAACGGACGGCGGCTGGCACTTGGCAAACCGTAATTCACGGTTACCTCATGGCGCCTGTGTGAGGACTGCGCGTTGTGGGTGTGTTGGATGGTGCCTGACGCATGCCTCAACGCGGTGGAGTCCAGTGTGGCCATGGTCTCCGGCAAAAATGTGAGGCAGGGCCGAGAGGAGACAGGGTTGCGTCAAGGCTCATGCTTGACTACTTTGAGGCCAGGAGGTGTGGCCCCAAACCCCTTGCCCCTGTGCAGCTGCGCGTACACAATCACTCGCTGCTGTGCCCACAAAACTTGGCAGGGGGCTCCATGCACATCGCAAATCGGTGGCGCATGGGGGGGTGATGCAGTTGCTTGTGCACGCACAGTGCGCGTGCTGTTGTTATGCGTCGGCAAAAGAAGGCTGTTCATCGACTAGTCTGCATCCTCGGCCCAGCCAGTCAAAGCCCCAACCCCAGCCCCAAAATCAGAGTATTCCCGACCCCAGCCCCAGTCTCAGTCCCGGACTTTGAATTGCAGGGGCTGCGGGGGATAGAGTCTCCAAATCAATTGACCCCGGTCTCCCGGAAAAAAAGTGGCTAAATTGACCGGACCCCTGAAAGCCCCCCGGGATGGCCTGGACGTGACCCTGGAACCCAAACCTTAGAAATTTTTTGAAACTGGTATCTTTTGAAACAGCGCAACGAGGCGGTCCGGAAATTTTTTGGGGTTCAATGAAATGTCGTTTGGCCATTCTTCTTCTTCGGCGTCAGATTTCATAGTCACTGGTGCATGGGGCTGTAAAGTGCTTGAGAAGCAGGGGGGGTCTGAAAGGAGGGGAGGGAGCTCCTCCTTGCGGACCCAATGAAATCAGGTTTAGGCAAAAACAGTTTCCATCGTCTCATTGCTGTGCTGTGCTGTGCTGTGCTGTGCTGTGCTGTGCTGTGCTGTGCTGTGCTGTGCTGTGCTGTGCTGTGCTGTGCTGTGCTGTGCTGTGCTTTGCTGGGCAAGGCAGTTGAACACGGACCAAAGGCAGGGAAGCTTTGATGATTTGGTCAAATCAGTCTCCAACTGATGCCGTGCCCAGTCAGAAAAGTCAATCAGAATGCAATGAGCTGTCCCATGAGGACGATGATGATGAAGATGATGAGGATGAAGAAGAAATTGATGCATCAGTGAGACAGTCCTCATCTTCTGGGATGATTGCCTCTTCCTCTGACCCACTGTCCTTGTCAAATTTCTTTTTTTTTTGATACCCGTATTCCTTCGTTGGAGCCCTCAAACTACGAATGCGGCGCTTCTTGCGCCACAGATCAACAACTGCCCCATCGTCATATTGAACACAATAGACTCTTGCCACAACAAAGCCGTCATGGTTGATGCTCTTCTGGCGCCGGAGGGGCCGGAGAAAATTTTTCTGGGGTCAACACCACGGGGGGGCAACTACAACCGGTCCTGATGCGACACCCCCCCCAGCTATCTGTCAAAACTTGGGGGGGGGGGGGGGGGGGGGGCTGGTGGGCAGTTGGGGGGGGGGGGTCGGCTGGAGGGTGTTGGGGGGGTGGGGTGTCGGCTGGAGGGTCGGGGGGGGGGGTCGGCCGGAGGGTGTGGGGGGGGGGGGGGTTCGACCGTGGGGGGGCAGGGGTTCCCAAGGTGGGGGGGCCTACGCGCGACCCACTACTACCACATGCATACCTCCAGGGGGGATGTGTGTCTGGGGCGGGTTTGGGGAAGCTGCTGGTGGCTGTTGTGAAGCAGGGGCTGCAGATGGGCAGGTGTATCCACAGTGGTTGTGGTGATCTTTCACTTTGCAACAAACGACATTTGTTGAGCGCCTTGTCTTGCTAATCTGGCGCTGAAAACATGGATGGTTTGATGAAAGGGAAAGATGCACAAAAAAATTTCGGCGCTGTTGGCGGCATGGCCCCAACACCACTATCTCTCAAAACCCGGGGGGGGGGGGGGGGTGGCTGGGGGGTGTCGCATACAAGGACCGGGCCCGGCCGCCCACCCCCCCCCCGTGGTCAACACACTCTGACTTTCAGATGGCTTAGAAGAAGGGGAGGTCAGGAGATAGGGCTCTGGGGGGAAGGCAGGAGGGGGTCTAAGGGGAGGGAAGGGGGGATCTTTCCAATTTCTTGATTCAAACACAACATTGTGCCGGTCAATATTCAGCCCAGACCCCCCCTCCAGTTTTGGGGGGTTGAGCCTACCCCACCCACACACACAATTGAAAATCCGACTTCCCCAGCACAGCACCAGCACCCGCCCCAGTCAAAGGTTCAGCCCGACCACATGGAAGCAACCTGCTGGACTGCAGCACTGCAGGCAATACCACCATCAGTATGCCACGGTGTATGCCCAGCATCCTCCAGAAGAACGAATGGTGAAGGCCTGCCCATGGTTTCCAAAAGGCTTGACAACGTCTTTCCCTGAGGAAGGGGTGAGGGAAGGGGAAGAGGAGACGAACACGGTGAGGGGGTCGGACTTTGTGTGAACAGATGGGGACGGGGCACGGCAACAGGGATGAGGTCGCTGGGAAAGAATGGGATGGGGATGGGGATGGGGACAGGAGAGAAGAAGGTGATGAGCACGACATGAAAACGGCAATGGTATCCTGAGCCAAATGTGTGCTGAGGGCAAACGCCGTCAATCATGCTGGCCCACGCATCAGAAGACGGAGCAAGGACATTTGCTCGCTTTTGATGTGAAGCATTACAAGTGTTCTCAGAACCAACCTTGCCAGAACGAGCGCCAATGGCACAGATCTAACGACCGTTCCAAGCGAATTCGAGCGGAAATTGTTGAGATATTACAGCACATTCCTAGAATCAACAGGATTGGATGTCCCTTTCCTGCCAAGAACTAGAAAATCTATGGTGCCTCTACATGGGCAGCAGGGCAGCAAAAGGCCTGCGAGAGGTGTATAGCCTGCTTGGCTACCCCTAACAGCTGGTGGAAAATGTTCCACTTGGTGATAGTAGAACAATTGTCTTGCTACTCACAAGTGTTGCTCCCGCCCCTTGGCGTCCCTCCCATGCCGGCGCCGGCATGCTCCACACAAAACCTTTCTCAAGGCAATGGAGGGTGCTCACCACCACTGATTGGGGTGGGGTTCCCACTCTGACCGGCTCCAACCTGCTGCGAGACTATGAAGCAAGTTCAAGCCAAGAATGGTACGACAACAGGGCAATGGTGTTCTTGATCTGTTCACGCTTCGTCCCGTTGGTGCCGTGAGTCTCGGTCACCATGTGTGAGGGAGGGGTCCAGCCAGCATGGTTGGTTACCATGTAGTACTATTTACTTGCAGTTAGTGTTGCCAGTAATGTGAGGGATTCAGGGCGGTACAAACAAAACCCTCATTTTGAATCCTCCCCGCTCTGGGGCAAGACAAACAATAGGTCAAGCCGCAAGCAGGTGATAAAGCGCTCTACACATGCACATCCTGGTATGCACATGCAGCAATTCAGCAGTCCATCATCAATGTATCCGTGCACAACTCTAGCTCTTACCTATGCTCGTGAATCTGTTCTTGTCAACACATTGTGTCTCCATGTTACATTAGTAGGCCGCCGTGCGTGAACTCTGAAAGCAGGGACACAAGTTTAAGCTGCCAATAGCCGATGAGACGCAGCATGCAGAAATCGCAGAAAGATTAGAAGGATACATCAACTACATGCGGAGGAAACACAAAATACAAGGGGGGATATGTTTGCGACGTGGTTCTGTGCCATCATAAGACCAGTGTAGGAGGGGCTGGTCCTGCAACGAGGAGAACTCAAACCGCAAGGGGGATATGGAGTGGATGCGGTCAAGAGGGTGCATTGGCACGTGGCCATGGTCAAAGAGGATAGGGGACCACAACGTCGTGGCGATGTGCAAGAAGACATACTTCGGGGCCGAGCACTAGTACATGGAGGCGCAGGGTACGTTTCAAGACGCTCAAGAGACGGTCGACCAAGTCCTTAAACAACATGCACAATGGCACCTGGGGGGAGGGCTCCTGGTCCACAACAGGCAATGCTACATATATGGGGGAAACAAACGCACCGCGCGCACCGAGCATAGCACCGCGCGCTCGTTTTTCGGTTGCTGTTTTACGCACTTCTGGCTGATTTTCAGTGTGGCAGAGACGCGGTGGCTTCAGGGTTTCACATACAACAACGGAGGCCTCCACTCCATCCTCCACACCATTGCAATGGTGGTTGTAGCTGCCCACACCCCCTGCCGGGGGGGGGGCGTTGAGCTCAAAGAGACCTCCTCGGCACGGCCCACCACCGAAGAGGGTGCCCCGCATGGGTGCCCAAGCCTGCGAAGCATTCGTTTCGACACGTTTCGCGTATCGAACCTCACGGGGTATCAATTCCCCTCGCCAAAGGAGGTGGGTGATCACAACTTTTTGATCCCGCTGCCCTCCCACAAGCTCTACTTATGCTTGTGGGAGAGTGGTGTTTACAGCCCGCAGTGACTAAATGAAAAAATGGTGGGTTAATAAAACAACGCGCACCAAACCGTGCGCACCGCACGCGCACCGCGCGTTCGTTTCCCTCTATGGCATACGCAAGTCAGCGAAGCATGGCCTACGGTGGATAAATGGGGTACGCAAAACGGTGGAGGAAAAGGAGGAAGCTCACGCCGCCAAGGAAGCATGAAAGCCCCGAGGGCCTAGACAGAAACCAAAGGGGTCACCGGAGGGGCAGGGAACAAGTTGGTAGGCGTTTTGTCTGCAATTATGCACACGCTGCAAGCAAAGGACGCGGTGCAGCGCAGGTAGGGGCATGCGAAAAGGTGTTGGTTCGTGGAGTTAGTGGGAGAGGTGGCACAACCATTGCGGTTCATGGCGCGGAATGTGGCCGCCCAACAAAGCACGGCGCACACGGTGGACTTCGCGACAATGCACCCATGTTTCCACCAAAAGTCCTTGCTGGAGAGAGTGAGGAAAGCGTTCATGGAGGCCTGGGACTGGGAGGAGCAGGAAAAGAGGGAAGGGGGGGGGGGTCCCAAAAATGGTACCCACAAAAATGGTGCGCCTCACCAACGGCGGTTGGAAGTGGGTCAACGCGGAGGCCACAGAGGCGGACATACTCGGGGCATAGTGGTGGAGTTTGTTGTCACCAACAATGCATGAATGGGCACATCGGCTGTGGAGGCACCAAGTAAGGGGATTTGGCATGGGATTACCATGTGCCCTACACTTTGCGAACTTGGCATGTTACACGGTGGAAGCTCACTTCTCCGAAAGATGCTAGCCAGAGGATGTGAAAATGAACTTCGGATATATCGACGACATCTTGACCCGTACAGGGGTCATACTGATGGAGGAGGAGTATGGGATGCGGTACAAAACAAGCGGCTAGCAGAAGGAATGGAGGGGGACACAGAGAGGGATCATGTCGACACCCAGTGGATGAGCAAACGGCTAGTCTTTTTGGGAATGGAACTTGAGTGGTCAGCAAAGGGGAAGGACGCCAAGTTTTCCACGGGATTGCACTTCTATGGCATGCACTACCCGGTGCGTATCCAACGGTACCTGGACATGAACAGCATGGTCACAGATGGCCAACGGCTAGGGGTTCTTACAGGGTAGTTCATCCTAGCACAGAGATTGTGCTCAACCGGGAGACGGTTTAAACCCGGGGTACAGAAGATAGCGTGGGCAGCGCTGCAGCGAGGGTATAGCACGCGTGAAAGGACCAAGTGTGGGGGAAATTCTTAGTGCAGTGGTGGATGGCGAGGGAACTGAGATGGGGGGAGTTGCACGCATGGTTCCGCATAATGCTAAGGAACACCAAAAGAGCTAGCAAGGGGGCCATTCACGGGGGGAGGGACGTCTCCTCGCTTTTGTACGCGACCCCCCCCCAGTAAAAGTGGGCCGAAGGCCCCGGGGGGGGGGGGGGGGCATTGGAGGGAGGGTTCACGGAGGGGCGATGTGGGGGGGGGGGGCGATTGGGGGGGTCCAGGTGGGGGGGGGGGGTCCAGGTGGGGCGAATTGGGGTTGGGGGGGGGGGGGGCACAGGCTCCCCTTGCCTTCCCTTGCCATCCATCTAACCATACCATCACCATAAACCTAACCCTAACCTTTGCAACCAGTTGGTTTGGCCATGCTAGCCATGTAGATTGGGCTGAACAAGATCCCCCAAATTTTATTCATGGCTGCTTTTGCCACATCATTGCTCTCCATTTTAGACCCCAACACTCACTGTAACCCGAGCCTAGGGTGAGAGCTAGGGCTAGGGGCAGGGCTAGGGTTAGGGCTAGGGTTAGGGTCACCAGCTCGGTTTTATGGCCCTCTTTAGTGTCTGGGGTGGACCTAACAGGTTTAGCAAGCAAGCAAGCAGCAAGCAGCAAGCACGCGCGAAATGGGGCAAAATCACATCTCTGTCGTGGTGCTTCGGATTCGGCCAAAATTTTGGTGGATGCTACCTATGAGTGTGAGGGACAACCACACAAAGTATGAGCCAGAAACTCAACAGTGGCGGCCGGGAACGGGCGTCACAAGTGCCCGACCTCCATATCAAAATCTGCAGTTAATGGCGAACGGCAGCCTTTTTTGTTGGCCCAAAACCACCCTAGAACCTGTTGAAAATGGCCAAATGAAGGGAAATAGTGGCTACTCTGCACATGCAGCTAGACTTCCCCGAGCCAAAGGGCCCTCTAGGGCCCTCCAACTGCACAATATGTCCGCGAACCGCCCCCAAAAGGCCCCGAAAAGCCCTAGAATTTGTGCACATTGGCCGCCGACAGCTCCAAACCAAAAACAGACCAGATCGTAGGCTACGTGGCTCAAATCGCAATTTCGAGCGCACCTAATGCACCCGCAACCACCCACTTTTGGTGGTTTCCAGCCCCCAAAATTGGCCCAACCAATGCCTAGACCTCCCTACCTAGGCCCAGTGGGCTGCAGCAAGCTGCAAGTGGTAGCCCAAAGAGGTGGGTGCCAAAATGGGTCAACAGGGTCCACCGGGTGCAAAAAAAAAATTTTCTTTTCAAAAATGATCCTGGACCACATGGAATGCCAACACAAGTGTTTTTGGCGCGTTTAGAGCTCGTGGTGGCCTGTTTTGGCCCTCCTAACTCGCAAAATTCCTTGAAAATGGGCTGTTTTGCGACGAAAAATGGGTCAAAAATGGGTCAAAAATGTGTTTTTCCAAAAATGATCCTAGACCATTTGGGGTACAGAAACAAGTGAAATGAGCCCCTCTTGAGCCCATTGCAAGTCATTTTGGCCCCTCCACGATCACAAAATGCCTTTAAAATGGGTTGTTTTGCGACCAAAATTTGTCAAAAATGGGTCAAAAATGTATTTTTCCGAAAATGATCCTAGACCATTTGGGATGCCTAAACAAGTGAAATGAGCCCGTTTAGCGCCCATAGCAAGCCATTTTGGCCACTCCACAATCACAAAATGCCTTGAAAATGGGCAGTTTGGCGACCAAAAATCAGTCAAAAATGGTTCCAAAATGTGTTTTTCCAAAGATATTGTTGGACATCCTGGGTTGCACAAACAAGTGGAATGGTCCCATTTTGAGCCCATGTTGAACAATGTTGGCCCCTCTCAAGGCCAAAAGGGCCTTGGAAATGGGCCAATTTGGGACCACAAATGGCTCAAAAACGGGTCAAAACCATGGTTTTCCAAAAAATGATCCTAGTCCAGTTGTGGTGCCCAAACGGATGAACACAACTCATTTCGACCCCCTTTTGACGCGCTCTCATCCCCTTTCTGGTGCGTACCTCATTTGTCGTTGAAGGCTCCTAGACGATGTTCCTTCCCCCACCAGCTCAGTCCCAATATTCAATCCTGGTTAGGGTTAGGGTCAAGGCTAAGGTTTGGGGGTAGGGTTAGGAGTAGGGTGAGGGTTGGAGTGGGTGTTAGAGTCAAGGTTGGGTTCAAGGATAGTGTTGGGGTGCAAAGTGGACAAAATGGGCAAGGGGACTTAAAAAAAAAATTCGGGCGCCTTCGGCGCCACCATATGTATGGCCAGTAGCTATTGACCCTGGGCAACTAAGTGGGCCCGGAGGGCAGGGAGGGGGGGGGGGGTCGCGTACCAGAACCGAGGAGACGCCCCCCCCCCGTGGGGCCAGTGAGAAGCCCCGGAAGCAAAGGTGCTACTATGGGAGGGCGTGCATTCGTAAAGCAACGTGCCCATTCTGGCACCCAGATGACCCCGACGACCACATAGAGGGGGAAAGCGGCAGGTTGGGGACCCACACAAGGGAAAAAGGCGGCCCGCAACGCGCCCTGGCACACAGTGCAACGGCGCCCACACGAACCAAGGCCAAAGGCGGGCAGAGGACAAGCAGGACGGCTGGGTAGCGCCATAGCCAAGCACAACGGCATCGGCAACATAGTCCCGAGCCGGCAAGAAAGGAGGGAGGCAAAACTGGGACCCAGTGGACAAACAGTGGGGGTAAACACCGAGAGAGGAGCGCCCTCCGCAGTCACCGGAGAATAGGGTTTCGGCATGCCACCTCAGCGGGTACCCACCCAGGAGCACTAAGAGATGGGGGACGGGCCCCTGGACCATACACACGCCAGTAAGGAAGCAACGGAAATGGGACCGCACGGTGACTCAAGCCCGGACCCAAAAACGGCAAGTCTGTCCATGGCAAGCACAATTGACGACCTACTCGCGTGCAGAGGATTTGGAGAAGCGGTGGAGGAATGGGACCCGCGATCCCAACAGTGCAACTCGCCAACCAACGAGGACGGGGTCGGCGACATAGAAGAACATCATAGTCAAAGTGGCCAAAGGAGAGAGCCTGCAGAGACAACAAGGCAACAACCGCAGCCACCAGCCTTTCAATAGCGACAAAGGCCGCAACAACAGTAGCCGGCGCAACAACAACACCAATAGCAAGCACAACGGTACCATCAAGAAAACGTGTAGGACAGCATTCGAGGTGGCCATAACGAAAGTGCAGACACAAGGCAGGGGTCAAGGGAGACACCCACTGTAGTGTGTCACCAGGGGAACCCCTACATTGAGGAGCAAATGCAAAGCGGGCCAAAACCACACAACTGCTAGCATCCAGAGCAAAGACAAGAGCACCAAGGGCAGCTCCACCACCAGCAGTAGCACCAGCCAAAGCAGCCACGGCAGCGGCATAGCACGTACCCCACCACACCCAGCAACAACAGCAACCGCAGCAAGAGGGCAATTGTGTGAGCAGCGAGGGTGTCAGGGTGCGGGGCACCGTAGTGGAACAAAGGATGGCAGAAACAGCAACTGGGCTCCGGATGGCAGAAACAACAACTGAGCAGCAACATGATACCAAGGCCAACATGGGGGGTGTGGGCATGCTAGCACATGGACCACAGCCATATGCAAGGCAGTAGACCCCAGACCAACGTCGCGGGAGGGACAACCAGGGATTGCCCCAACACCCACATGGGGTGGTGGCAGGATTCTTTGCGGCTGCGGTGGTGGGAGTCTTGTCCCACATGGGATGGAACACGCAAGGATTTTCGTGGGGCATGTGTGACACAACATGGAATGGATGCTGGGTGCTAGTATTAGATACCACAAAGGAGGGGTTCAAGTGGTGGAGGGAACACGAAGTAAACGTGATGAGCAAGCGGGCCACATACCAGAGGTAATGTGAGGAGCATTTTGGGGGTTGGGCCTCGAAGGGACGGCGCCAGCCCAAATGGAGCAGACACCGCCATGTCAACGGCTGGAGCAAAGAAGAGAAGACGGCGAAGTGGTCTACACTTGCATCCAGCAAATGAGGCGGGGGACGGGACCGCAGTTGTACGGAGGATGGCCGGAAATTGTGATCTTTGCGCACTTGGAAGGGGTACACATCGGCGTGTACACTAGGGACAAGACGGCACGAAAAAGCTTACTGTACAAAGTGTGGGAAGTGGGGCTGCCAACCGCCACCAAGAAAGCGATGTTGGAGGGGGGCGAGACAATGAGTGGACAACCCCATTTCTGGAATATCCTACCGCCGGGGGTGGTACTACAATTGCGATGGGCACCAAACTGGCGTAAAGTGGTGCGAAAGGGCACGGGGCGGCTAGAAAACAAGCTCCCAGAGATGACAACGATCTGTGACACGAAATTGTATGGGTTGTGCCTGTTCCACGCTTTGGTGAGAGTGTGGAACGAGATGGACCCCCAGGTCACCAGACAAACGGGCCAAAGGATGAAGGACGGTCTGCTAGAAATGAGGGAGGGGACCCCAGGCGAGGTAGTGGAGGGATATACACTGGCATAGGATATCAGGGAGGATGGCTGGGCGGAAACGCAGGACAAAGACCACAGGCAGCGGACCCAGCAGACACCACAAACGACGAAGGAAAGCGGTGAAGTGAGGCGACACAGTGCAGAAGCGCGCACGGCACCAAGGGCAAAACCACGATACACGTGTTATGGGTGTGGTGCATGGAACCACAGGCACTGCACACTACGAGGCGGAGACGGGGGGCAGTTCGAAGTGTGGCTGTGTGAGCAACGTCGCATGTGGAAAGCGGACCTCATGTCAGTGGGACAGCGCCATAGAAGGGAGGTGTAGAGTGCTTGATATGTGGAGGCAATGTGAAGTCACGGGCAAGCTAGTGGCCCGCACACAAGGGCATCGGAAGAACAGACGCATGACAGGGCGTAAGGGACGCCACCTGCAGTGCGCCCCCCCCCCCGGCCCCCACGTGGAGGTTGTCGCACTAGCATTCACAACATGCACAGCACCAGCTGTTGTGTGCAACGCAGGGCACCTAGCGACATGGACGGCAGTGTATCTGCAAGGGTTGCGGCAGACTGAATTCAACTCCTGTGAGGCCGTGGTGGTGGGGCATGACGGGGGCGGAGTGCAAGTGCGTGTAACAGAGGGACCACAACACACACAACGATGTGTAATCCGCGTAAAGGGAACGAATGCCGTGCTTGTGGAGCCACCAATCACAAATGGGGACCCCTCGCCACGGCCCCAACAAACACCCCATCCGGTTGGGGCCCAACAACCACCGGTCCACGCATAGGAGGAAAAGACCCCGTAGTAGACATGCCATACACGCTGCCAGGGAATGGGTATCAGGTGTTGGGAGTGCGGTATCTAGGGGCCACCACGGAGGAAATCAAGCGAGCGTACAAACAGCTTTGTGTCAAGGTACATACCGACAAAAACATGCACCACAAGGAGAAGGCCGAGGCACTCTTCAAACAAATAGGGAAGGCCAAGGATGGCCTGTTTGACACGGAAGCGCGAAGACGGCACAACGCCGACATACAAAGAGGAGACGGGCACCAACAACGGGCGGTACGCCATGACAACAGGGGAGCGGCAAGACACGTCCCCGAACGGGAGGGCAGAAGGCCATGGGAGCTAAATGTGCTAACGATGCAACGGCGCTTTGCATATGTGACCATGGACTTCATGGAAGTGCAGTACCCGAGTATTAGCCTGTGAGTGCATGGCAGCTAGCCCACACACCGCCACCTAGCATGACAAGGGGGGAGGTGTGGGTGGTACTATGCCCAAGGCTGACTATGATGGTGGTCCGGGAGCGCATTGTGGCTATGGGGCCGTACACCCCGCATTGCAGTTGCCACTTGCGACACACATGGGGAATGGCAGCTGGTGGTGCACATAGACGGTGAACGAGCAGGAGAAAATGTCCCCGTCTTGCAGCCAGGCAAACTGTTGCCCACGGAGCGCCAAGCACATGTAATCGTGGCGGTCTCCCGGAAGCGTTGAGGGGGGCCGTGGCACCAAGCGCAGCAGGGCCACACTTGGCGGCTCACAGCGCAGCACAACAAGCCAAAGGATGGTGTACGCACTCCCGCTGGTTTGCGTTGTGGGAGGGGCGGCATGTAGCTCCCTTCCTCCCGTGGTGGCCGTTAGGTTGCCCTACTGTCACTGTCGTTTGGGTGATACCACGGGCACACGGCGCTTCTACATATGGCTTCAAATATGCAAAATGATTAGTTGCTGGTGTTTGTTGGGGTTGTGCTTTGGTGGGTGTCATGCAGCGTTGTTCTTGTATGCTTTGGGCTAGTGAGGGGCTCCCCCTTGCAGGATGTCACTCCGGGGTGTCTAGGCGTGACTCGTGTGAGTCCACCCCGTGGATGGTCGTGTGCAGAGAACCCCAATGGTATGGGCGTTGTGTCTCATAAGTGTGCCCACGGCCCCTGCAGTAGGCCTTGGTGTCAGAACTTAGCTACTTGGAGGCAATACATGGTTTAGGTCACTGCCCGGTGGTCAACTGCGTAGCCGGCTGCCAGGGGCAACCCCTGTATTCAGGTTTGGGTTGCCTTCCCTTCCCGGTGTGATTGGGGTGCTTGTGGCTCCCAAGAGTGCCTCAAGGAAATATCCCTTGTGTGTTGTGTGTGGGTGTCGCCCTGGTTGTTGTGTGCATGGTGGGTGCGGTGCTAGCTTTGGGGTGTGGGGTCGCAGGCCTGTGGCGGTGCTCTGCGCGCGTGCCTTGTTTGTTGGTGGTGGTCGTCATGCGTGTGTGGGTTGCGGGAGTGGTGGGTTTGATGCCTGCCTTGGGCGTTGGGTATTGGCTTGGTGTTGGTGCTCGTTGTGCGTGTTGTGGATGCTCGTAGTTGTTGCTTTGGTGTGATGGCATGCTTTGCTGCGTTGCGTAATGTGCTGTGCTACGTTGCGCTATCCCGTTGTGCCGTTGTTGGCTCCATGCGTGTGTGCCTTGCGCTGCTCTATGGTGCTCCGCTCTGGTCTCTCTACTCCTCTGCCCTGCTACGCTGCGCTGCGCTGTGTGATGCACTGTGTTGTTCCAGTGCGCGCTGCTGGCGGCTCCGCGTGCCGTGCCCATACTTTGCGATGCTTTGTGCTGCTCCGCTCTCGTCTCTGTGCCAACAGAAGGGAAAAGAGCATCAGGCTGGGAGGCACGCACGCAACCAACCAACTGAGAACATGACTGCCCCACAGACGGCGGTGGACGAGCCCCAGCAAGGCGCCGTGCAACGCACGAGGGGACCACGCGGAGCGAGCACCGCATCAACCACCAAACGCGGCGGAAACGAAACGCACCATCAGCAACCAAGCCCCCTCCTCCCTCCACAAGGTGCCCGCAAACTCTACAAGGTCTGGGGCTACACCCTGCGCCCCAGGATGCCCGCCACACGGGTGGTAATGGGGCCATGACTAGCCCACTGCGTGCGGGACAATCAACGTCGTACAAAGACGCAAAATCCTCGTGCGGGGGAAAGGCGGACGGGGCAGGAGCAGGAGTGCACAGGTGCCATCCATGAGCGCCAACGGAAAGGGGAAGGAGCAACACAGCCAGACATGACACGGAAGCCACACCAGGCTGGACAGGGGAGAGTGCAGCGGACGATAAAGAGAGGGGCAGCGAGGCAAGAGAGGCAGCAAGGACAGCGGGAACAGGGAACCAAAAAGTGGAGGAGGGGAGAGCGTGCGTATGAGAGGCAACGACAAGAAAGGGGAGGGTGTGGCTAGCTAGCCGCGTTGCTACCGGGTGCCAGGGCAACCTCTGCTCAACCGGCATCAGGTGGCAGGTTTCTCCCGCAGCCAGATGGGCTGTCGGCGCAATACGGGGGGGGGGGGGCAGGGGCAGACCAGCCGTGAGGGGGATGGGGACTACAAGGGCACCCCACCCCACACCCCACACCAACATCAGCAACCCACCCCTAGGCGCCCAGGTCCCCCCCACCCCACCCACGGTCCGCCCCACCCCACCCACAGTCCCCCCCACTCCACCCGGTGTACCCCTGCCGCACTACTTCACCCACTAGGAACTCCGACATCAATGCGGCTGCGTGACCCCACACAGGTATCCGGCCATGGAGCCCACCAGGATAGCCGGGGGTCGCCAATGCCCAGAGGATCCGGCACCCAGTGGGCCACCACTGGGCCCTGGGGCGTCCTGTGGAGCTGTCAGTGCGCGCAGGGGATCGGGCAACTAGAGGGCAATCCCTGGGGGCCTGCAGTGCGACATCCTTGTTTGTGTGCGCCCAGGGGATCCAGCAGCCAGTGGGCCACCACTGGGCCCTGAGGTGTCCTGTGGAGCTGTCAGTGCGTGCAGGGGCACCAGGGCCAACCCTGGGGCCCTGCAGCGCAACGTCCCTGTTCGCCTGCGTCCAGGGGATCTGGCACCCGGTGGGCCACCACTGGGGCCCTGAGGTGTCCGTCCTGTGGAAAGGTGTGGTGGGCCAGGAAAGGGAAGGAAGGTCCAACAAAACTGGGGTGGGCAGAACCAACGACAACGGCACGGCCATGGTGCAGCGGAAATCACCCGGGACACCACACAGGCACACACGCCACCCGCGTCAAGCATAACGGAGTGCACCCCACCCGGCGAAGCACATGCCACCCACAACCATCAAGGAGCGCGCCATGCACATGCGCGACCCATGGAGTGGTGGAGTGCAGGGAGTGGACCGCCGGGACAACGCGCAGAGGAGTGGGGCACCTGGGCCTCACGCACACGGAAACGCACGTGGTGGACGACCGGAGGGCAGAGGTGCGTGGGCAGCGAAAACCATCAAACGACCCGCCGCAACAACCAGCACAACCCCGGTACACCAACTACTGGGCTGAACGCGGAAACGAAGCCAGCAGGAGCACAGGCCGCAGCGGCCGACAAAACGCAGCGACCCGACACAGCATGCAAAGGGAAGAACGGGTGACTATCCAGGGCCCCCTAAAGATACAGCAACCCGATGGAATGTCACACGGGGGAGGCGTCTCCGGTGAGATGGCTGGTAAGAGTGCCAGTAGTCTTCAATCATTAATCATTATACTATTGGCCCCGTCTTAGCAGGTCGACATCGCTCACCCAGCGAATCTGCGTTGGGCACATGGGCTCCTGCTACGTAAGGAAGAGGCGAGACATAAATGCATGTGTACAATGACGTCAGACCTGATGGGGAGGGCACAGGATGTCGTGGTCGCCCCACATGATCGCAATCGGGGGTCTCAGATTCAGCAGCTCACGCAGTGCGGGGCTGTGCCAACATGTGCTGTTGAATCCCACAGATACAAATTTGGCGGGCAAATTAATGCCCCCGGGCGTGGCCTGGTGGTAAACACAACGACGGATGTTACTTGGCTATGGCCACCCACACGCCGATGCAATCCCTTCCTGGTGCCCCTTCGGATTAAACTTTGGGCTCATCGTCGGGTAGAAGGATACCCACCATCACCTCGCCTTAGCTTCGCGCCAATACTTCCCTCGCAACGGCTGGGATTGATCATATGAAAGGATGATCAAAGTGCCGGATTTGGGTATCGATACACAGCCCAGAAAAATGTGCAGAAATACTTCCTGTCGCTGCTTAGCCGCAGGCAAAGGGGGTTCGGAATGTGTTGTGCATCGTGTATCCCTAGCAGCAGTGTACCGCAATGTACACCAATTACCCTGCACCTTGGTCGTAATTTGGGCTTTTGCAAAGCACGACGAGGCTCATATCAAGTGGATGCATGCGCGGCTTGTAAGCAGCCGTGTGAGGGCACCCCTCTTGCGATAATCTATGTTGTTCTCGGCCTCTCTGCAAAAAAGTATGCCCCAGGCCAAGCGTATTCCGCATTTACTGAAGGAAGGAGCCTTGATGGGCCTAGGTGCTTCGAGAACCGTTGTGATGACACGGCGCTTGCGCCGTGCGCTCACACACGTGGCATATCGTTCAAAGGAAATTGGATGTGGTGGATTGCGAGTTGCTCATTGCTACCCTGGTGCACGGGCTGTGTCGACAGCACATGTCCCAGCTATGTGGCACTCTACCCCATCCCAGATTAAATAACAACCTGATTATGCAACCACAACCAATGAAACGATGGTGACCGCAACATATGGAAAAGCGGCGCGAAGGTGAAGGTACCAAGGTTGCCCAACAATCGGAAAACGGTCATCGGAATACCCAACTTGAAGAATACGGCCCAATATGAGCTGAAAGCAGAGGACGTGGGTAACAACCCTGCCGGCGCGATGAGAGCAAGCCCGGCTAATGCTTGGGGTTGCCGGGAGGCCCAATGGACGGCTAAGAAGGCTCCCATCGAGTGTCCGCAAACATAAGGGTGATGGAGCCCCATGTGCACGAACACCTTTTCAAGAAAGTCGGAATAAAGGTTGACGGTTGTGGCGGCGTCGGCGCGGCGGAGGGATTGGGGGCCTGGGCTACGACCGCCACCTGTACACGTAGGAGGTGATTATTTTTCGTCATCGTTGCAATTGGGAGACCACAAATTTTTTTTGGCGGGGCCAAGTTGCGATTGCCGACATAGTGGGGGGCAATTTATTGTACCAATGCATATCACATCCAACAAAAACGGCAATTATGCAACACCATGCAGCAAAGGGACTCTGAGTGCCAACTACCATAAGCACCTTCAACAAGTGCAATCAAAGGGAGGGAGGCAAGGAGGAAGGGAATCCAGATATCTCTCGGCCTCATTCGTTGTGCGCCAACACGGTGGGTTTTGGCATTTTTCCTCCGTTTTGTGAACTTTTCGTCCAATGCGCCAAAATTTCGTCACTTTGGGGGGGGTATGTGTATATTTTTTGAAATCTGTGAGAAAAGGCCGTTTCAGAAATGTAGGGTTGGGGGGGGGGGTAGGTGGTCACATTTTTCAGCAAATAGAGCTTCAAATTGGACAATGCACAGGACGGAGCAATGCTCGAGGGACCACTGATTATTCTGAATCCGCATCGTCATCATTGTTGCCCCCTTCCACAAGGGCAGGGACCCCGTTGGGGCACACATCCCCCTGCTTGTGAATTGGAACATATTTTTTCAGTTTTTCCCAATCCTGTAGCCTGCGTGCCTTGACTGGCACCCACCCTGTGTTGAGAGGCATGGCCCGCAGACCATCAGTTGTGAGGTCCACGTTGCGCTGTTTGGTCAGCCGGACCTTGCGCCACGCAATGGATTCACTGTACCCTGATTTCACCCAGACAAAGCCAGGATGGGCCTGCATGTTCTCAGGGTCAGGTGTCGCACCGAAGTCCAGCCATTTTATTTTGTCATCTCTGATCAAAACAGGTTTCTGCAGGTGGTCCACATGGCTGGATGAAGACTTATAGGCACCACCCAGCCATTTCAAAACATCCCAAAAATCGAAAACGGACGAAAATCTCAAACATACCGTCAGTACAACATGCAAACCTGGGGTGTTCCAAATAGCCCTTTTCAAGGGCTTTCCGAATATACCCCACATACCCCTCCCTACGGGACACACAGTGGGCACAAATAAGGCAAGAATGACGACGCCCAGCGAAAACCCACCGAGTTGGCGCAAAACCCGCCGACCCCGAGAGATATGTCTCTTGAACGTCAAATAAGCATTTCCGAACAAACCTTCTTGAGAGAAGGTAATGTCACAACCGGCTCGGACAAGCGACAACGAAACACATGGATGTTATGGATCACATTTTGGATAGAAAAACGATTTAGACAACTGAAATCTGTGATCACAAGATTTTCATTCCATGGTGTCGTTGGTGCTTCATCCGATACATGTATCCTTGCGACCATGATTTTATTGGTTATGGACCTTAAGCCCCCCAACCCCCTTGATGGCAGTCGGAGCAACCACAAGGATGGAGGGCCTAGTCATATTCTCGCCGGTACCCTCTAACGACGACGGCGAATCAGGCTAAAAACGTCCTCGGTTGGTGCTTCAGATTATTCTCGCACAGCCATTTGCGCGTGAACATCCCAAGGTGCCCAACCATCAATCCGAAATGACAAACTACGACACCACACGCATACCGGGAACGTCCACGGCCACAAGGCGGAAGTGTTTCGCAAGCGGTTGCATGGCTCGTAGGATGGATAGAGCGCTCGAACCCGTTCCGTGCAATAGCAATAGGTCCGGCTTCGGTGGCCCGGAGTTGTCCATGCCTGCTACCAAGGCGTTAAGGTGCCATACCTCTCCCGGCAAACCTCCGGCCGACAACGGTGGGCCCGGAAGAGTTGTACGGTGGATAATGCATGGGATACCCATCTCTTCAATGCTTTTTTTCTCGAGGCTATCGGCATTGGCGGGAGTGAGGACCCAAAGATGTGCCGCGGGTACGGGAAGACAAAAGAAGAGGCGGAACCCCCACCATAGTAACGCCAACGGGAGGATCGAGGCAAATAGGAAGGCACACAAGATGCACACGGCAACCAATATCGTCCAAAATGAGATGGCGAGAACGATTCCCTTGAGGCCAAGGCATGTTAGCCAACGCATGGCGCCACAGTTATTGGAACCCAATAAAAGGAACCCAATAAAAATACTCGCTGAACAACAGTACTAAAACGGAAGGTTCAAGAGAATGGAAACCCGGAAGGTCTTCGCTTTCACACACGTGTGCATTGGAGGTTTCGTGACGTCGTGGATTCAAAGTATCCTCGCCTAGCCCCCCCCCCCCC
Source organism: Eutreptiella sp. 'Long Island Sound 2002' (assembly GCA_964036045.1). Lineage (NCBI taxonomy): Eukaryota > Euglenozoa > Euglenophyceae > Eutreptiales > Eutreptiaceae > Eutreptiella > Eutreptiella sp. 'Long Island Sound 2002'. The sequence continues at coordinate 124,061,182 of OZ038380.1, read as the reverse complement.
CCCCCTGGGGATTGCGGATTTTCTGGATGTTGCAGATTTTGCAATAAAAACCGACCAAAACAAGCGAAAACATGGTTTTAGGCTCCAATGGTGTGTTCAAGGCATTTGCAACATGCACAAACAACACAAACAAGCAAACACATCCTCCAAAACATCATCATCCAAAACATCATCATCATCACCCACAACTTCTTCCATATTTTCCATGTCATCCAACAAAGCCGATCCAACACGCGCAACGACGAACCAAAGGGTAAACGCTACAAACAATGTGCGGGAAACTTGCTCACTGTGCTCACTCCCCTCACTACCCACCACTTCTTCACCAAGCTTGCGTTTTGGAGGCAAGAATTTTGAAATTTTCGGAAGCCCTTTCATTTTACCATTGGGCTTTGCCTCTTGGCGCTTAACCAAAGGGTTCATCTTGCCACACTGTTCAGGTTGCTCAGGCCTATTCTGCCCTACTAAATGCTGGTTCGGGGCAGGTTTCGGATGTCTGACGAGGCACGTCCGGGTTCGTTTTGCAGCACTTCTCATGTGCCCCCCAATTCCATCACCTTTGGCACAGTAGTATCCGGCGCCTTTCCACACGTTTCGTACATGCCAAGTGGCTTCGGGTTCGGTTGTACTTTCAGCAATTCAAAGCCTTCTTAGCCGGGAACTAATGCCCAGCCGATTGTTCCGTGTCCACCACGTGGCTAGCCATATGTGCCTTGGAGCCCAGGCCACATGGTCTGAATTCCCACACCAACACCACAATGCCCCATAACCACATCCCGATGCAGGATGCTCACGTGACTAACTGAACTTTGAACACATTTTGCATGCAAACATGGAAAAGCTAGAAATGGAAATGCTACCAATACCTCCATCAACCTCATCATCATCATCATGAGCTCTTGAGAGCAAAGGCAAAGAGGCAAAATCCCCGGCCCAACACACTATGGTGTGGTACATTGACAAAAGTGTACTACTCATACTTGTTGCGTGTTGGCGTATAAGGTGTTGCAAGCCTCTTGACGTCATCAATGCACACTTCACCCAAGCTTTCGATGTCAAGTACTCCCTCCCCCCCCGACTGTAGACCCGGGTCTTATAATTTTTTTCCCCTGAGCCATGTCGGGTGGGTCTTATATAGTGGTTTTTTTGAAGCGGGTCTTACACTTCTTTGATACGGAGCACACTGTGACCTGTTTTCTCAGCCACCAAAGAATGCCGGTTTTGGTGACACAACTTTGATCCGTTTTTATTTTTCAACCGAAAAAAACTATTTTTGGGGGCAATGCCATCATCATTATGTCACCACACATTTTCACAAAATGAATCGAAACATTGATGTATGAAGAATTTTGAGGTTCAACAATCTTGGCACAATTCCACAAAAAAAATTTTATTTTATTTTTCTCACTGTCATTATTATGAGTGAATCCGATGCACACATTCTATTACATAATCGTTCCCATCTAACATTTATCGGCCTGAAAACTCGGCCCCCCAAGAGCGAAGCGAACGGGCCGAGTTTTCAAGCCGATAAATGTTAGATGGGTACAATTATTTAAAAGTGTTAGATAGAGAGGCGAGTTTTCAAGATCCACATGATGAAGAAGGTTTGGAAGAAGAGGATCCAATTCCCAATGATATTTTGCAACCAAGCCTTGTACATGACCTAGTTCAAAAGGGTGTCGGTCTTGGGTTGCGGCACTCTTAATGTGATGCCTCTCGATATTTATTCATCCATTGTGTTTGATATGCCCCCACGGCATGTGGTGTATTAATGTGTGATACTCTCGTCTCGCAAGCATTTGAGGCCAACTTGGCAAGTCACATGACACCATCCCATCACTCAAAGCATCAAATGAATGTTTTTTGTCATTTTTTTGGGGGGTTGAGGACAATTTCGCTTCATTTCCTTGTGCTCCGCAAAATTTTCCCAGGTGGGTCTTATATAGAGGTCTTTTTGAAGTGGGTCTTATAGCTGTCTTTGCCGAGGAGGGGCCCAAAAAAGGGGTGGGTCTTATAAATGGGGGTTTCCTGGTGGGTCTACAGTCGGGGGGGAGGCAGTATCTCGAGGTTGTGGTTTTTTCAGAAAATGGATATTTGATTTGTAGACGACAATCCGTGTCCGCATGAGAACAGACCCGGGTCTCATAGTTTTGTTGAAACGGGGCCAAACTAATGACTCTCTCAAAATGCAATTTCCAAAGTGGGTTTTATATTTCTAAATGTGGTGAAGCTGAAGCACGATGTGCGACACGCTTGCATACCGGCAAGACAAGTCATCGTACCATCACGGAAAAAGCGCAAGAAATCAAGATCCATCCACATACCTATTGGAGCAAATAGAGTTGATCTACATCTCGCTTGCTAGGGGTCGACAAGCAAAAGTGGTTCCCCTTTTGCTTCCATTCCACCTTGCACGTTGGGTCACCAATGGTGGCAAGATTGATGCTCACTTTTGAAGGGAAAACATGCAATTGTAGACTTTAACACTGAGCTCTAATACCACCAAGTGCGGCCCCCCCCTTGGTGAGTTCCACGGTGCGCCATGGTTGACAACGGATGGTGCAGTCTCCACCCTTTAGCGCAAAGCCATGGCACACTCAAAATGTAATACCATAAAACACAAGCTTCTCGCCTCCACACCGAGTCGGTACTTAGTACTTCATATGTACTTGATGCACATAGAAGGGGAAGTGACGGTCTCTTCAGTGGGCATAAGAGCATGACATAGCAACAAAACCGGCAGAAGCCCACGCACGACTATGGAGAGAGTGCAATTGTGAAAACGAACCACAATGGCGTCACTCAATGTTTTTGGAGAGCGAGGGTGACGAGCAAAAATGAATACAATGTTGCTCCGGGCTCCGTGGGTTTTTTGCGAGGCACCCGAGGTCTCCAAAAGGGGCTGGAGAGCCCAGCCCCGTACGTGTTTCGACCGTCCCCACTACGGCCGAATCCTTGTAACCTTTGTCGTGGTTGCAAACATCAATGATGCAATTTCTCCTTAGCTTGTCAATCACCTCGAACCTTATACATTCCGTGGTATCCGTATTCCATCTAAGGAACTTCATTTGGAAGAACATGCTTTATCCCCAAGGGGTCAAAGTTTACCAACACTTTATTCAAGGACGATCCAGGAATGGGCAAAATCACAAGAAATGAGTGAAGCTTGCACAAAATATTTGAAACAAGGGTAGCAAATTGGGAGATTCCAGAGAATCCAAAATTTTTCGAGAATTTCGGGCGAGTTTGAAGGACGGGGATTTGGCAGTTTAGGTGCCTACGGGCCCGTGTCTGCTTAGCCATATCCGTGTAGGTAAGTACGGTGAGAATAATTCCGGCCATACTCCCGGGAGTACAATGGTAATTCCACAGACTGTGCACTAGTGTGTGGTACAGTGAAAAATTGGGTCAAGTTCGCTTAGAGACAGTGATAGTGCGGGCGGATAGGTTATTCCCAACGCTCTGCAGTGTATTCCGACGTAGGGTACCTCAACTGAGTTTGGACAGACAGATCTGCGAAAGTGGAGCGAAGCAAGTGACATGGTTATGGAGGAAAGCGGGCCCTACCTATTCGATGTTTGTATCGTCTTGTAATGCCTGTTTGGCAATATGTCAAGTACTCTCAGCAATATACGCTGAAAAATTTGCAGGAAAATTCGCACTGGCACCAAATTTCATCTTGAACTGACAAAATTGCGGCACTATGCGTGAGATTGGGGAAGCTGAATGCAGATGTTAGTGTTACTAAAATTCGACCGCGCATTGCGTGCGCGCGACCGAAGGTGTAGCGGCTTTATGAACCACCATATGTTATAAGAAACTTCAGCTGGGGGAGGGCAGTGCCTGAGACCCCACCGCAAGTCTGCGGTGTCCGTTCGGGGACAGCTGCGTAGTGCGGTGCCGCTGCACTCTACTGCGGCAGTACGGTGGGTTCGAGCCGCTGCTTAGCCCTTGGCCAGCCGCATCTCTCAGTAACTGATACTGAGAACGTCTTTTACTTATCACATATCCCTCAGACAGGCAGCTGCTTAACGCAGGTATGGCGTACTTCTTCAGGGGTTTCACTAATTAGAAGCTTGGTGCACTTCTCGCGGGGCTTCTTCTGGGCTCAGGTATGCACTTCTCCTCAGGCCCTCGGTTAAGCCTTACCTCACCCGGACCCTACTCAGGTGGGAGTGCGTGCCTGTGGCGCTTCCGCAAGTTTTGCGGTGTCCGTTCGGGGACAGCTGCGTAGTGTGGTGCCGCTAGCCCGGCCCTTGACCAGCCGCATCCCTCAGTAACTGATACTGAGAACGTCTTTTACTTATCACATGTTCCTACGGATTTCTCGACCCCCATGTAACCCAACTGCGATTGGAAATTAGCATGGCACTATCCTAGTTGCATTCGTGAATTGAAATTTTCACGGTCATCAGTACCATGAATTCAACTTTTTGGTCCAATTTAAATTAAATTAAATTAAATTAAATTTGCGCGCTTGCTGGCCTCTGCTAGTGTACCAGGAATTCTAAATTTTTAGTACAGTAATAAGAAAACCCTCCTGATTTGCCCCTTCACCAATATTTCCTGATCCCGATTTCAAATAATCCTGATGTTGCACCCTGTCATTTGCAATTTGCACGTCTAGTGACTAGAAATCAGTGCTTCGTTTCTGAGTGTCTATTTTTTTCGCCCAACTGTATTCATGGCCGTCTCAAGAGGATTTTTGCGTTGTGCTTCGTGTACTGCTAATTAATAATAAGTAGTGACATGATGCAAATTTTTAACCTCGCAGCACCACTCAATGCTAGTATAACGCCATACACCCAGCCGGTGATGAGATGTGAGATCTTTCTGAGTGTCTATTTTTTTCGCCATGGAAATCCACAGAAGAGTCTTTTTGTGCTTTGCCTGTGATCGTGTCGTGGTGATCATTTGGTTGAGTGATTGATTATCTCTTCCCTCGATCGGTTATGGGACTCCGTGTTTTGTGTACAGCTCATGTTCCCACGTGTTGAGTGCTTTGTGATTGGGTTGTGTTGAACGACATCCCTTGCCAACTTACTTCGAACGCCTATCCTTTCACGGATCCTTTCACCACTTTAGAAACCGCGCTTCGAATTCGGTGGTTCAAAAGTTGAGTGACTTTGTTCGTTGTGCATGTGGATCGTCATCTTTGTTTGCTTGTGAAATGAATTTTCCCGTTTGCGTTTTAGAAGGGATAAACTCTCCCTAATCACGGGCTTGATCTCGAGCGGTCACGGTCTTGGGTTTGAAGTCTCTTGAAACGTCCTGTCAAGCCCACGGCACCACTAAGGGAACGACTAGCACCTAACGACGTAGAGAGTAGTCCTTTGGATACTAAAAAGGAATTTCAATTCTTTCCCAAAACGATCGCGCGTTGATCGTGATGATCGCATCGATGAGCCAATGGGAAGCAATGAAAAATGAGGTTGCCATGCTACGACGGACACGGTGGTGGTAGTAGACTCGTGCATCAAGCCTCACACTTTTAATGGAACAACATGAGGAACGACCTTTTTTGCATGTTGCCTGCTACGACAATATGGTACATGCAAAGCCAAAAAGAAACCACTAAGCTGTTTCTTCTTCTTCTTGTTTCCGATTTTGCTAAAACTTTCAAAAACCAAGCGTTAGTGAGGCATTAAAGAGATATTCAACCCATCTCGATTGCCTTTTAAACTTTATGGGGGATTATCAAAGAAGCAGAGAATGTGTCCGGCGAAGAATATACACAATACCACGAAGGCCACCTCGATCATCATGTGCTTGTACTGCCTAAGGAGCCCAACCACCAGTCGAAGTGAGAGTATTCGATTGAGCGAAAGCAATATCGATGTTCAATTACGCTCGGGAAAGTACATCGGAGAGACCAAATGAGATAGAACCCAAGATAGAACGAAGGCCAAATCTTCGATGTCGGCCCCATGGCACTTGGCATTTTGCTACAACGCATAGCGTTGAAAACAAACTATGCGATGACCAAATTTTGCACAAAATCAATCCCGGGCCCAAGTTTCGTGTTTATCCGGCACCAACTTCCGCTCTTAGACTTTTTCGGTTGGCAACGCCGCATGGGCCGGTTTGCATGGGCACTAGTTGTAACGATCTTGCTTCTCGTGCCTTATGTAAACTCAAGAGGACAAGGCTTTGGAGGCCAAAGGCCCCGACAACAAACAACTACTTTATATGATACTCTTGGTGTGAGCAAGGATGCGTCTCAAGCGGAAATCAAACGAGCATACCGGAAGATGGCGCGGGTTTTGCATCCGGACACGGCGGAGGTGTGCAACGTTTGTGAGCACATAAGTCCTTGTGCAGTGCATCATTGCCCGGTGCCCGTCCCGCAACTCGAATGATATGAAAGTGAATGTCTCCGAAACTCCGAACGCTCGTGGTTGGTGGAGGATTGTTCGCCGAGTGCAACCATAACTTTGTTGAGTGCGGCTAAAAGACATTCTTTGGTTTCACGTTCATTGCCTGTTCCATCAAGGAGAGTGACGAAAATCTCAAAGAGAAGTACGTGGCATTGCAGCACGCGTATGAAGTATTAAAGGATCCCGAAAAACGAAGGAACTACGACACCACTGGTATGGTGTTGAACCTATCGTGACATCATTAGTTTTTTTTGTTTGCCCCCGCCGTCTCTCTTAACAACAACACGACTGTGCACACGACACTTTGAGGTGCGCAAACAGGAAACGTAATGTTACCAACTTGCCAATCATTCCACGCCCAAGTATCTTGGCATTGCCTCTTTCGACGAAACAAGATGCTCGAACAACAAAAATGAGCCGACGGTCGGTTGCTGTGCAAACAAAAAGATTTACCCGCCTTTGTCTGCTTTGCTTGGCTTTGCTTGAATAGTGCGATGGTGGTTGCGGATTCCTAGCCCAATGTGAGCAACATGTGCCTCATCAAGTCTCTCCTCGTGCACACACCCTTTTGGGGGCAAATAATAGGGGATGAGGGCAAAAGAACGTCCGAAGAAATGCATCAGTATCATTCATGGAAGGCCGCCCACCTATTTGACGACGGTGATGTTGAGGATGTGGACGATTTTGATCGGTTTGTTTTGCGACGATACTATGTGATGGTGACGTATTTGGTATCAAGAAACGGCGGAGATATGCTTAGTTGTTGCCGCAACCCGCATTGAGAGGGGCCAATGATGAATCCACCCTCAACAGTGCCCGTTTCAACAAAGTGCTTTCGAGGAATAGGTTGATCATCACGCATCTTGAGGCTTTCGAGTTTTGCAATCCCGCGCATGTTAAACTCCGTGTACGCGCACATTGTTTCTAGCATTCTTGAAAGTCCTGTGCCTTCATTGGTGTTCTTTTGGAGCCGAATGTTTCCCGATTGCATTGACGCCGCGGACACATACCAACGCATTGCCACACATCTCCACCGGGCAATAAAAGTGACGCACGTGTGTTGTGACCGACAGAGAGGAATTTGTGGTCAAATCGTAAGTATGTGAGCCCACTCTCTCTTGCATCTTGGATGTGCTATCCACTGCTCTTTCGCCCCGTGCCCATGTTTGCATCCATGCCCCCCGCCTTCTTTACGCGTGGCGTTTCAAGATGATGAAACATGACCAACGAACCCCATAAATGGATTGACCATCGCCACAAAAGTGGGAAGGTGTTTTTCGGATTCACTTGCTTGTTCGGGGGGGAACAAACAAATTGTTGTTTGTGGCGCATTTCATCTTGTTTCCCGGAGTCACTGCGCACACCTCCCAAGACACCTCCCAAGGGTAGTTCATGGGTGAACCAAGTGGAGAACATGTGAGGCACCAGTCCGACCAAAGCAATCTTAGGCAAACCAGTATCGAGCGCAAATGAATCGGCCATGGGTGCCACTCTCACTTTAAGTGTGTCCCAGTGCGTGCCCACCATGTCCGTGCTCCTCAATTTTTTTTTCACTTATTGTTTCTTACACGATGTGTGTGGTTTTTGCCTATTTTTGGGTTCGTCCGGGATGCGTCGTTCAAGACCAGATTCAAACGCCATTTGTGATTGTGCAGGTGCGTGAATAGCGTCAACACACGGCACTTGCATGTAGGTAGTAATGTGGAAATTTTTCAAACCCCTTGCAAAATGTGTGTTCATTCCCGCCACCCCAACAATTGTAACAATACTTCACATTAGATTCAACTAACTCCTCCCATTGTCCCAGACGGCAACTAGTGCAAGATTCGTCGAACTAGGCAGGACCAAGCTGCAACTTTTGCTGCACAACATTAGTTCAACGGTTTGTTCTAGGTACAGCACACAATTTTGGACCGGTATTCAACTTGTCGTGGGGCTTAAAACCACCGCCTAGGTAGGTTGAACATATGCCTTCCCACACAAGTGGGGGGGTGGGGGGTACCCAACCGAGCCGGTCACCCACCCACCATGGCTTGCTGCGGATAGCCACCACATAATTAATAGCATGGTGTGTTGGGCCTGGGAGTTTGCCTGTGCGTCTACTCTCAAGATCTCATGATGATGATGATGATGTGGTTGATAGAGGGACAAGCCGGCGACAAGAGACGTGATCCAAGCCTGTCTAGTGCTGCAGAGGCGCCTTTGGATATATCACCCCTCTCCCCTTATATCTAGCTAACAAGCAACAAAAAGCACGTCTCTTTTCGGTTTCGGCCATTACCTTGTTCTCGCTCTTCGGGCTCTACTCCGGTATTGTTGTCTTCCACTCGTTTCGGCATCCCAATTGGTCGAGGATCATTGTTAACAAAAGCCATTTTTCGCCCCCACAGGACCCGGTGGACCCATTTTGGCACCCAGCCAGCTTGGGCTCTAGCTCGCTACTTGCTAGAGCCAAATGGGCACCGGCATGGGGTCTAGGCGTCCGTTTGGGCTATTTCGAAGGGTGGAAACCACAAACAATGGGGGGTCGCGTGTGGATTGGCTGCCCTCAGAATCGGATTTTGAGCACTCAGCCTGGAGTTTGCTCCCTTTCTCGGACATATTGTGGAACTAATGGCCGCCATTTAGATCTTCCTCGCGGCATATGCCATCCGTTTTCCTCCATTTGGCCACTTGCGTTTTGGGGCTCTGTGGGGCAAAAAATGGCTGTGGCTCAGAATTGCGCAAATTTGGTAGGGCACTTCCTAATTTCGCCACAAGGCTCAAACTCCAAATTTGGGAACGGTATGTGTCAATGCTAGCCTGAGCTTGCGGTGGCCCGTTTTGGCACCCCGAAAAATTCCAAAATACCTTGAAAATGGGCCGTTTTGGGACTGAAAGTGGGTCAAAAATGGTTCAAAACCGCACTTTTCCAAAGATGATCGTGCACCATTTGTGATGCACAAACAAGTGAAATGAGGCCATTTGGGGCCCGGTTTGACCAATTTTGGCCCATCAACAGAAATTTCAAAAAAGCCTTGAAAATGGGGCCATTTTTGGGACCAAAAATGGGTCAAAAATTGGTCATAAGCACGCTTTTCCAAAAATGATGTTAGACCATTTATTTTGCTGCTGAATGCTCAACAATATCCGGTTTCCAACACATTGAAGGCCTAAAGCATCCAAACAGCACGGATGGCCACGGCGTGGTTCGACATATGTGGACAATCTCTACCCTCGCTGCATTGTTCGGCTACAATGGGCGCTGTCCGGCCATTGCCTATGTGTGGTACAGGACGCAATATGCTTCCATACATTGTCCGGATTCATGATGGAAAAGTGCATCCATTTGACATGGGAGAACAGAAGTTGGAGCATTGGATGCCATCTGTCCTTAACGCCATCCCCGATCACCAAGTCAAATTCTTGGTGTGTTCGTGCTTGCACGAGTGCCCCATGACGGCGTTCCAAGTGCCTGGAATGCTCATTTTCCGTCCTCAAAGTTCTGCATGCCTGTGTATATGCGTGTTCACCCAAGCGAATCTTTGGTCCTCTTTCCCCCCCTCTGGCCTGCAATCAGGTGGCCCAACTGTACAGTGGTCAAAAGGTTGTTGCTCATTAGGAGCGTCTAATTGTTGACTGTGTGTGTCCATGTGTGTTGGTTGTGTGGAGTGCAGTGCCTGCACAGTGTGGCACACTCAAGAAAGACACGAGATCAGACACCTACCATGCAGCAGAGAGCAGGGTATAAGACCACTGCAGAAACCAGGGGCATGCATTACAGAGGGTGCACACATACACTTGCATATGGGCACTGAGGACTATGGACAGGAATCTGGGGTGGAGAAGAAGAAGGGGCCGCCAGAGAGAGGGAGCAGGAGCCACACCGAAGAGCGAAGGATATCAGCGGCATCTTGGGGAAGCCAATGGAACACGGAAAGGCTACAGGAGATGGAGCGCAAGAGGCGCCCGCCCTCGTTGATAGCACACTGCACGTGTACGTGCCCACACAGAGCGATCCAAAATGTTGCGAAAATGAGGGAGCCGGAAAGCAAGGGCTCTGTGAGCCCAATCGTGCAATTGAATGCATCACCAACCATTTCCAACAGGGTCCTGATGTTCCAGAGTCATGCTACCATCTCCTCACTTTTGAGTTCTCCGAGTGCTCTCACTGCTATGTTGAGCTGCTGATTGCCCTCGCACGATTCTATGGGTTGGCTGGTGACGCGCCGTACGACACACAGGATGAATTGCGGTGTGCGATTCAGGGATGCCAGTTTTGCGTCAGGACGAGACAACAGCCGTGGGTTGTGCTGGTTGGATTTCTTGCATGTTGCATATGAAAACCGGCTACAGTCATTCACATCGTTTAACCTCGTGCCTGCCTCTCTGTATCTTCGCAATTTTTGCTAACTGTTCACAATGTGTGCACGCCTCCGGAATCTCTTCTATTGGCGTTACTGTTGAGGTGAGAGAAAATATTGTTTTTGTGCTCGCTGCATGCTGGGGCTGGGGCAGGGGCAGGGGCAGGGAAGGCTTGGGGGTTTCCTCCTGACTGCTGTGCTGCGTGCATGAACGTGAGCAACGTGCATCCTGCGTTGGTAATGAACAGGGGCAATGTGCACTTGCCGTGTTTTCAGGATTGGGCGAATCAACTGTGCTCAGCATGAAGATTTGTGTGCACGATTCGGATTGTTGGCAGACGATGTGCACAGTTCATGGAAGGTAAACTTTTGCATTTGTGTTCTGGTTCCAAAGTGACTGCTTCTCAGGTCTCTTGAAAGATTGCCAAATTCGTGCCTTCCCAAGGGAACAACATATTTTCTGTATTGTCTTGGTAGCTGAGAGTTATTGGGATTTCATTTCACCTCCAGCACCTGAAATGCAACGGCATGCGCACCTGGGCACACAAAGGTGAGCAGGGGGATGAGGTGAGTGAAATCCATTCAGGACAGGCCTGGCGCCAGAAGCATTCTGCAACAACGCCATGCCGATGCACCAAGGCAGAGTGTTGTGCAGTGGGTTATTTGACGCATTGTGTTGATATCTTTCGACCCAGTCTTTTTGCAATCTCTTGGTGCCGTTTGGGTGTGTTTTAGATCGGTTCAACATGCGCCGCAGGATCAACGACTGTGGAATACGGGGATGATGGTTCAGTGACTGCTGGATGGAGGTATGCAGATTTCTGGCTCTCAACTCGAAATTGATACACATACTCAAACCCACGGAATGCTCCCCTACAAATGTTTCTCGTGCCCACCAGTGGGGATGACTCATCACCCTTTGACAAGAAGGGGGAAGGGGGCGGAACCGTCAAGGTGAAGTAGATTTGCCGATAGGTATTTCCGGTTCAACGCACTTGGTTGTGTTTGCGGACGCGTGCCTCCAAGCTGTGGACGGTGGAAGTTTGGTGGTGCAGTGTTTTCGCTTGGGGGAGAGTAGATATTTGTTCCACCGCTCACAATTGCACCCTGCTGCCCCCGTGGCGTCCGTTCTACTGCCGGGCTGACAGGGGTCACATTCAGTGACTCCCAGACCGTGTTCGGCGGTTGCTCTCACCAATTTGGAAAATGATAACAGAAGGAGAAGGAAAGGACAAAAGGGAAAGAATCATTGTCGTTGTTAGAAGCCCCTGTCAGGAAAATTATCCTGCAAATGCACACCCCAGCGCGCACAAGTCAGTGCTGGAGTCAGCAAACCCAGCATGGACTCGGAGTGTGCATCTGGATGCACCTGGTCAACAGCACGGGCAACAGCCCGTCTCCGGGACAGCCGACCCTGGAGTAGTCAAACAGGAGACGTCATCCAGGGGCTCCGTTGACACAACCAAAACACGTTCGGACCCACAGAGGGTCAGAATGAGCAGTGGCGAGAGGCCAATAGGTGCCGCCAAAGGCAAACAACCTAATACTGAGGCCTCGTGCCAACCCCCCCCCCCTTTCCTGCACAGGTTCCAGGGGGGGGGGGGGGTTGGCATGCCAACTAAGTACGAAAACCAGCTCATCACTGAAACACCATTCCACCTGTCCCCATGTCCTCATGCAATTGTTGTCCCCGATTTCGCCCAGCAGAGAGCGGGAGTATGACATTTTGTATGAATTTGGGGGTTTTTAATGGGACCCCTGGAGGGACGGGGTATTATAAAGTGCCTGCCCCATAATCCGCTTCGTGCCCATCATATGTCCCATATGGTCGCCTTAGTTGTTGTGTCGTTGGGATTTGTGTTGCCACCCGATTATATTTCAAAAGGTTTTGTACAGACCGCCCTTGGAAATGTGCTCCCGGGGGGGAAGCCCCTTCCCACTGAATGTTATAAACATGGATGCAGCACCATGAAGGAGACACATCGATGCAGACAAACAGCCACTAACAACAATATTTTCCAATGGCACCCCCCCTTTTTCCCGGAAAGCATGAGTCATCTCCGCTTATGCAAAAGGGTTGTTATCTCTTGCCTGAGCTGTTGACACAATATCAACCCTCTAACGTCTGTCGCGCCCCGGACGGAGAGGACCAGTAAAATCAGTACCATATCCAAAGCCACTCCAGCAGTGGCTTTTAATTCCATGGTCCCAATCCAACGGATACCAGAAAACCCGTACCCTAAAGCGCAATTTTTGCAGGGTTCATTCTCCACAGCACTTGGGCCATACATAGAGCGGTGTATGGGTCAGACCCCTCTGACCAGGCACGTCAACCACAGCAAACACAAAGGCGCCGAAAGACTGGATCCCTGGGTGAGACCAGGTGCAGTATAGTAAGTGTGGGGGAAAGAGTTTGTGTCCGCTGAACCGAAGTTCCCGGACCATGGTCCAGCCTAGGATGGTGCCTCCTCTCAGTAAACAGGCCCTCATCTGAATGATACTTTCACTCATTGACTCATCGCAACCTGCACAGTCACCCTTTTTCTCTTGGAATCCTCCATTCCGTTCCTCTCGCCCTGTCTTTTGGCTTCAATTTTGTCGCTCCACTGTTTCATCAAATGCGCCCCAGCCTAGTTGCTCTCTGTATCCCAAGAGGGGTACTGCGCTCGGGTCCGATTGTTGTCAGGGCCCAGAGCAACCATCGTAGGGTCCCCGAAAAGCACCTGGACGGCTGTGGAGGAGGGCAGCCTTGACACCTATTGGTTCAACTACCCAGTGACCGCATGACCCCCCTTACCACTCTACAAGTAGCACTGCATTTCGGTGCCCGACCTTGCTGTGTGTATGTTACCTCTTAGAGGGGGCTGAACAACACCTTGCCAGATTGTGCATGCCAGACCTGGCACATGCATACCTAGTCGAAGGTTTTGCATCCATCTCTTTTCTGCAGCAACCTGGATGTGTTGTGGTATGAAGAAGACATGTCTGCCACCCACATCTTGTCGTTCATGTTGATGCAGATGAGCTCCAAAGTTGAGACTTTCAAAACTGAGGTAGCTCTATTTGTGCTGCTGTGCAGTCCATTGTGGGGTTTGTATTCTTGCATTTCGCATGCATCGCAGTCATGCAATATTACAGTCCTCCTGTTGCGGGCTGCAATCGCTGAAGAAGGCAAGGAGAATGTTCCTGCGGTGCCTGCGGTGCGCCCTACACCATGAGTGTATGAGATTTTGCAAGGAAACAGTGCATTGTTATGTCTTAGTTGGATTGCACCCTTTTTGTCTAACAATCACAATTGTATCACTTGGAAACATCTTATTAGGTGCAGATCCCGGACCCCAAGAACCCCATCCCCCATTTCTTTTTTGTTTCCACCCGATGATTCGAGTGGTTTGTGTACATGCAAGTGAAAAGGGTACCCCCAGCTCAGTATGGAGGTGATCTTCAGGGTGCTCGTTGCAGGGTTTTTGTGTCGCTTTTCGATTTTAGACACACATTTATTTGCCCCCTTGCCTTGCGGCATGATTGTTGCCACAAACATCTGATGATGAGGGGTGAAAGCAGATCCGCTCTGATGACAGAGGCAAATTCAAGGTCGGCAGTAGCGCGGCACGTCAAGTTCTCAAAGTCAGGTTTCCGCGGCCATTGACCATAACAAAAAGCTAGTGTTTGCCCATGGGCATAGGGAATGGAAGCTGGAAAGACCGTCAATCTTGTTTGTTTCCGTTTCTTTGACGTGGGAAACAGTGTGATAGTCCAGTGAAAAACAGTGAAACCCAAATCCTGCGGCGCACCTGCTGCGTCCTGCGCCACGGTTGTAAGTGTTCTCAAGGATGACGGCTGCCGCTTTGTGACCCGGATTTGCTGCCTGCCCAACAGGATGAGTTCAATGCTGTGATGGCCACCGACAAGGATGCTTACATTGTGGCACATATGCCGCCAGATTGTGTGGAGTGTGAGGATTTTGAGTTAGATGTTACGATCCTGGGACATTTGGCAGCTACTTTCCAAAATCCCAAATTCCCCGGGTTGCGATTGAGGTGCCAATTTGCATTGTTATTGCCACTGTCGTCGCTGGTATTCGTGCTGCTGCCGATGCTGATGCTGCTGTTGATGTGAACTCAGAATGCTGAAAGTGATTACTGAATCACATTCTTGTCAACCCTTCTGATGTTCTGCCAAGGCATTATTTTCCGTGCGGTGCGGCAGGCTGCTGCATGGTGCTGCCTGCTGCTCTGTGTGTTGCCTGCTGCTGTGTGGTGCTGTCTGCCGCTTTGTGGTGCTTTGTGGTGCTGCTTGCTGCTGTGTGTTGTTGCTTCTTGTGATTTTGTGCTGTGTGCTGCTGTGCAGTGCTCAGGCCTTTGTTTATTTTGCGCACGCGAAGCGAGTGGTGGTGATGGGTGGGTGCCCTTCTTGTAAGAGTGGGAGCCTGCTTGCTGAACCTCCACCGCCCATATCCACCTGTACAAAAATCTTTTTTGTCGGTCCAGTTCATCTTGATTGTCTCTACATCGGAGTCCTTGTCGCCTCTGCAGCACAGCCTGTTGTTCAATGTCCAACAGCTCATCATGAAAGTTACAGGCAAATGCGATATGTCCATTTCGGACACTGCCATGCACGAGCATTTGAAATCACCTCACCATAAGGTGGAGGCATGCCTCTGGTATTTGACCCCCTTCCCCCCACACCCGCACCCGTCTACCACCCCTCTCCGATGTCGTAGTGCTTATCATCAGTTCTTCTACTGCAATCCAAGGACCCCCTCACTCTACTCTCAGGGTTGCCAAAGTGGAATGTAATGATTTGCCCCAGCGCTGCAATCCGTTTGGGGACATGGCTGGTAGGCCTGGGTTCATGATTTTCCCGTTTGGGACACCCAAGTCATCTCCACATCTCTACGAAGGCATTCTGACCCCGTCGCACGTTCTGGAAAAGGCGAAGGAGGAGACCGACCCCGTCGCCCTCACACATCTCACCGCCGAAAACTTCCATCAGCTTGTCATGGTGTGTGTGATCAAAGAAGGGAGGGTGAGGTGAAGCTATGGCCCATGTCCAGCCCATGTTCAACCCCCTGAAGGGCGCCAGGCATGGGTACGCCCAGCGATGGCTCAGTGCATCGAAGGTTCTGGCATTGCTGGGGTCTGCACTCGGTTTCACCGAACTTGCACTAATTCCAAGGGATTTGGTGGGGGGGAGTGTTTGGGAGGGCACCCTGCAAGAAGCTTACTGCCCATTTGGTGGGCAATGGAATAGTTGTCCCAACCCCACTGGACCACCCTTTTTGCAGTGCTCTGGATCGCCTCCTATTCAGCGATTCATCTGTCTCTACTCTTTTTCTCTACTACACATTTCGAGGCAACAGATGCGCGGCGTTTGCATTGCGCCCATGGCCAATCATCCAACAGCCCATTCAACAGACCAAGCTTGTTGACGAACACCCGATATGTCTTTATACCCAAGTTGGCAAATGCCAATCACCAACTCTTCTTGCCACCCAACCACCACCACATTCAGTGCTGATCCCTGTTTTCTTCTGAACTGGCTTCACCTGATGGCTGTTCCTACATCGCTGAAAACTCAAAGCTCATAGATTGATGGTCATGGCAGCTCTGCTCAGTGACTCTGCTTGTCCCCCGCATGCACAGCATTGTGTCTGCATCCACAGTCACAGTCGGACAACTGGTTGGTTCTCTTCACGGCTGGGCCTTGGTGTCCCCCTTGCAATCACATGAAGCCCATCTACCTATCAGCATGCAGACTGCTGGAGCCCCATACTGATAAATTCAAGGTGCGCTTGTCGATGCTTGTTCTGTCAGATTTCATTTCTTGATTGAAGCTCATTGTGTGAGCCACAGTCGGAAGGGGGAGATTGTAGAAAGGGGGGGTCGATATTATTGGGATTTCATTTGGCTGGATGTTTAACGGTCATGCGGGGAGGGAGAAAGCTTTCCGCCAAAGGCTGGTCTGGTCAAAAACCGTTGCCGCGTCTTCTGTCCCAAACCTGGCTCTGCCTCTGGCTCTCGCTCTAGCTCTCGATCTAGCTCGAGGGTATAGCCGTAGAGGACGCTTTTCGTGCGGCGCCTGTGGCGCACAAAAAAGCGTTGTCCGAGGTCTAGTGTGAGCCGCAGCACCGATTAGTCCAACAGTTGCATGGATTCGCAATAATCTGCTTCTGACATATTCAACCGCCATGTGTGGAATATGTGCACTTCAGCTCTGTTTTGCAGGGTCACAGGATCTGACACCCTTGCAAAGTAATACGTCTTGGCCTTCCCCAAATTGCAAAGACCCCACCGCCCCCAACTGTCTCACACGCACGACGAGAATCTAAGGGGCAGGGCACCTACATCATGAGCCTCCATGGCCGAGCTGGAAATGGCAGGGGGGAAATACCAGCATCCATAGCAGCAAGCCCAAGCATAACCCGCGCAAATAGATCGAAGACAGGAGCAAGAGGGAAGGGAGAGATGGAACTGCGTTAAAAGGGCTCTGCGCTTTGAGTTAGAAGTTTCCAGTAATCCGGGAGCGCTGGCAACTTGCAACGCTCGGAACGAATCCAAGAAATGCATGGATTCACAATAACCTGCTTCTGCAAGCTTAAAATATGTGCCATTTTGTGGGCCCCGTGTGCGCTGCAGCCTGTTGCCTGCTGCAGATTGTAGGTGAAATAGTGCAATCATTTCTGAGGCCGTTACCCAAGTGCCCAAAATGGGGAAGAGTAGCATGGTTCGGCATTTCACATTTTCTGTTGTGGTCCGGCGCCAATGTTACCAATTGTTCATCCACGAGTCAGAATGCTCCGCAGCAGTAATGTCATACCCTCTTTGTAGCCCTTGAGCTAGGAAATGTTTCGAGGTCCTGTGTAAAGGGTTAGGATGTTGATGGGATGTGGGGCATCATCATCGGCCATAGTGGCCACGGATGCAGAGCAACGCCGGCGGATCCTGAACCCCCGTAAGGATGTGCTGTTCCGGAGCGGGTGTGTGCATCAAGGCCCCATTGCCCTGGTTTGATCATTTGTCCGAATTCGCTTTCTGCTCATCTTCGCTTTTGCTTGTTGCAAAATTGAATGTGTGGGTCATGAGTGTCATGGGTTAATTTCCCAAGAGCAACCCCCCCCCCCCCGTACGGGAATCCCATATTTCCCGTACAGCCCCGAACAGTGGCCCGTACAGTGGGTTCTCAGAACCATAGCACAGAAATAGGCAATATTAGGCACCCATTTGTCTCTTTTTCCTGCCCTCCCCTATGCTCTTGACCAGACTATGCCTTGTAATGTCTGCCACTCCAAGAATGCTGAAACTGTTGCTTTTTTGTCTTCGGCCGAGTCGGATCGTTGTACCCTTCGACAGGAGCATTCTGATTGTGCTGAAGATTGGGTTATTTGTGAACTGTGTGTCCACCAAGCCCGCCCAAACCTTTTTTTTTGGGTCAACGTCCAGTCGGTTCGCTACTTCAACCAGTACTACTACTGCTGCTACTACCGCTACTGATACTGCAACAAGTTCAGCCACTACTACTGCCACGCGTGCTGTACCAGTGAAACCAGTGAAACCTTTGGGCAAAGCAAAGAAAGAGAAGACATTGAAGACCATCACCGTGGATGACTGTGACACTTTGTGCCTCAGGGTACACTACCCAGCCGGCGAGTGGCTGGATTCAAAGATTTGTGGAACCCAGCTTTTTTTTTGTTGTTTGTGATTGTGTCCAATGCATGTCATGTGCATTTGTAATGCTGAAAAAGCGCCAGAAAAAGCGCCAGAAGCGCCAGAAAAAGCGCCAGAAAAGGTTCCGGGCGTGGGTATTGAACCCATGAACCCTCAGCTGGGAGTGCATGCATGTACCAGCTCGGGTATGACATGTCTCTGCTGACATATGGCTTATTGGTGGTATAGATTCTGAACATATTTTGGTGATTGGGGTCACCACGCAACGCCCTGCTGAGGGTTTTTTTTACCAAAAAAGGTCCGCCCCGCACAGTGGCCCGTACAGTGGAAAATTTTTGCCCCGAACAGGGGGGGGGTTGCAAGAGAAACCGTGTCCTCAGCTCAATCATTGGGGGTGCAAGGCCAAGTACCCTCTATCCCCCAAGACCCCCATTTGTACCGATTATGGAACACCCACAGTGTCCTCTTCAAGGGGCCCAGGCGAGTTGTGGCGAGTTGCACACAAACGGAGTTGCACCCAGAGCACCAAAAAGGGCAAGATCAGCTGCAGGAAAAAGGGGGGAAAGAGCGCCGAATCTCCTCCGTAGTGCTGGGCCCCCTCAGCAAAGGCGCAATGCGCCGGCAATGCAGTCAGTCCAAAATGGCACATGCTGCATCGCGAAGCGTGTGCCAAAAATACGTCCTGCACATGGAGGATTTCCTCCGAAAAAAGAGACACGAAAATGAGGCACTGCGGATGTGTTCCCAGGTACCTTCATCGAGCCCCCACCCGCAGGAACCACAATTTCAAATGGGGTTTGAGCGGTGCCCCCAACTACTCCACTTGTCATACCTCCGCAGCTGGGAATCTTTGATGGTGATGCCTACCGACAAATGGCGGTACGATTGGGCATCCAGGGGTTCCCAGCAGTGCGGGCATACATCGGCAGCAAAACTCCAATGCGAATGTTCGAGTTTGAAGGGCACAGGATTCCACGTGAGATCCATGACTTTGCGTTGGAAAGTCTAAACAATTTGGTATGTCTGGCTGAGCCATTTGGTGACCCTTCTGTATCCCATGCCAAATCGCGAGACCCAGGATCGACGTCAACCGCAGGGAAGATCTGTGCATGTGCACGTGTGTTTTGCACCCTCTGATGTGCAAAATTTCCGCCTGTGCAGTGTGCGTGTGTGTGCCTGGCTGGTCTTGCCGCCAGCGGTGCAAAGTGCGGCGCTTCTTCAACGACTGCCAAGTGCAACCCTCATCCCTATTAAGATTTCCGGGACTGTCCGGAGAAAATGATATTTCCACAAATATCGCTATTAATTCTGGCCCAATCCCGTAAAATGCTTGTTTTAATTCTGTCCATTTCCTGAAAACAGACATCGTTTTTTACTTGCGTCTTGCGTTTGGCTGAAGCGGCAGCTGCAGCTCAACGCTGTCTGGATGGCATCAGGTGAGACAGAAATCCGTTGAACAAGGAAGCAGTTGATGGATGGGATGGTGCAACTGCAATGTTGGAATGCAGTGCACAGGATACACTGCATATAAACAAGCATGCTGTTGGGGCTTGGATCCATTGAACTGGCACCGTGCCACCTCATTGCCAAGAAAAATGTACCAGACCTTAAAACTGGGTCAGGATTTTTCAGTCAGAATCTATGCAAGAGAATGTCTACGGCACATATCCTGCCCCCCTCCTGTTTCAGGAAGGGGAGGAGGGGATACAGCCATACTGGGCTGCAAGACAGCCCTGCACCAATTGTCCTACCGCTGCATTGCATCCCCCAGCTGGTGTGGGACTGTGCACCGGTTGGGTGGCCAATATTTCAGGGGCCAGACCAGTGCGTCCGGGCCTGGCTCAGGTGTCAGCTGCTCTCCAGTGTCCACCAGCACTTGGCCATGGGCCATCCTGACCAGTGGTTGCTACACTGGGGGCGCACAGCCTTCCACACGTTAGTCGGCTATGTCCGAACCAGGCCACAAGGGTCCGCGTGTATGTGTGTGCGGTGTGTGCGTGCACGTGTGGGCCTCCAGGCACACGCATGCGTCTACTGCTTGTTTGCCTGCACTCCCCTGGGGTGTGTGTTTACAAGAGTGGGACCGTGCTGTGCTGTGTGTGTGTGTGTATGTGTGGTGTGTGTGCAAGCATGCGCATGTGTGCTGTGTAGCAGTGCTTGGTAGACGAAGTGGGGTGGTTGGCCTGCCAATTGCTACTTCCTGGTATGGTGTGAGCCCCACCTTGAGAGTTTGTGTGTGGATTCTGTGAGTGTAAGGAAGTGGGCTGTGGAGCAGGTGATAATTTGTGTATCTGTATGACACAGCTGTGCAGCGGGCTACACAGTTGTGCGTTGGGCAGAAAGTTGTACGGTGGGGTACAGAGCAGGCCGGTAGGTTGCATACTTGTGCAGCAGAACAGAGCTGTGCAGCAGGGTGCAGTTTTGTAGCGGGTCCAATTTCATTTGCTGTTGCCAGCTGCGTGCTGGTGCATGCGAGCTGCTGCTTGCATGCTGCTTGGTCTGGTGCTGCCACTGGTGCTGATAGTAAAGAGGGCACCATCCGGATTTTGGGCAAAGCCCCAAGCATGATTCAACCATCTCTTCAAACACAGCGGTTGACCCATGCCAAACCATCCACGCACCACATTTCCCTGGTGCTGTGCCACCCTCCTGTGCCAAGCTCCTGCAGCCTCCCTCATCTGTATCATGCTACCAGGTTCACACCAAATGGGAGACAATATGATTTCCATTTCCCAAGGGACGGAGTATTGGATTGTGAAGTTTTCCGCCGGTGCTTGGTGCCCTCCGTGTATGTTTGTGAAGCAGTTTTGGGCCGAGGTATGTTGTCCAGATTAGCCAATGGGCAAGGGACATTGGGTCTTGCCTTGAAGAACGCAGACGGGCAGCACTTGTGATGGACCGAGGTCTGCGTTCTACGTCCTGTGTGAAAGATTTCTTGTTTGTTTGCAGTGTTCCAGTGCAGTCCCAGTATCTGTTCGGGGGGCGTACTCACTTTCTGGCATCGTTTATTCCCATAATGCACAGCGACAGCACAAGTATAGTGCGTGATCCCAATATCCACACGTATTGAATTTGACTATCTCCGAAGCCAACCTAAGTACCTCTGGTTTTAGAACGTGGACAAATATCTGCCCCACCATAGCCGACCTACCATGCTATCCTTGCCGTTCATCATCCCCATCAGGGCTTGCTTCACATTGTCTGTCGCCATTTTTTGTCCTCACCAAGGTCACGTGAGACCTCCTTCGCAAATCAATGTTGTTTTGCCCTGCAAAATATGCCTCATCAATCATGCGGAGTGCCTCGTCAAATTCCAAGCTTCCTCACATCATCATCGATAGAAAGAAGGACGATGTTTTGCGTCGGTCAATGATGAATCCGTCGTGGAAACATGGGCAGACAGCTCGTGCTGCAAAAATGATAATGGCAAACAGTACAAAACGTACGAATCACATCATTTCCCAGGTGGAGGTGGCCTACCTCTGTCATTTCTGGTTTGTTTTGTTTTGTTTTGTTTTGCTTCTGCTGACATCTTTGTACATGGCTGGCTTTTTTCATGACGGTGAGAGCACGGGAGGTTGGAGTGGTGGTTCAAGGCCGAGTGGCGAGAAGGCATGGTAGCTTGTGGGAGAAGGGATATCAGATGGAGTGCACTGGAAGCATCCCACTGTATCACCTGAGTTCCAGCAACCAATGCTTTCTCTTTCTTCGCATCAGTTGGCAGTTTTGGTTGAAGGGGAATATTCCGTTGGGGCAGTGGATTGCGACTCGTCACGGAGGTTGTGCCACAGCTTCAACATCAACTCGTATCCGACCATCGTATGTCTTTGTGTTCCATATTTGCAGAAAAAATAAAAAGCTGTAGAACCAGGGATCCGGGACCTGTGAGGATTGTTTACTGCTGTGGCTCGTGCACAGGCCAACAGCAACATGGTGACGAACAAAATGTAGCTGCAGAACTGCCCAATTTGCACTTGCGGGCATCAATGTTGTGCACATTTGACCGTAGCTGTTGCTGCAGCTGCAGCGATCAGCTCATGCGCATCCCAATGACTCCGACTGTGACTGTGTGCATAGGTCCACAGGTCCCTGGGTGGGTGGGGATATGGTTCCACAGGAAACACAGGTAGTGTTGCAGGTCCTTGAAATCCAGTCAGCTGAAAAAGTCAGCCACCCCGCAATGCATCCAACACAGCCAAACGTGCCTCTGCAGGTGTGGTTCGACGTCTCAACGATATTCCTACAAACCGAGAACGCGAACACACTGAAACGTCAATGTAGTGTGGATTTGTGTTCTCCGCATGCTGATGCATTCAAGTCACAAGGACACAATTTGCAGGCTCCTGAAATCCTGAATTCTAGGCCAGATCTGGTCCGCCGTTAAAATCAGAATCCAAATGCAATGTCTGTGATCAGCTTGGCATGCTGATCGAATCGAGGAACCACAGGGGGACAGATCCGCGACCGAGAATCCGAGATTCATTGCGAGAAGTGAAAAAGAAACATTTTTCCTTCAGTACAAATTATTATTACGTCATGATTTTCACAATCTGTCCCTGTCCCTGTCCCAAGCCATTTTCGCTTCACCAGCTTCCAGTCTCCCCAAAAACCAGTTGTGCACGGGACCTTGAAGGGATCCGAGTTGGGTGCGTTGAGCATCTGTGCATGGGCTTGTCATTTGCTAAAAATTACAGTCGAATCATAGATTTGACATTTACCATGTGCAATCTGCATGGTGAACCGAGCAGCAGTGCAAGGTCCCAGAGCATCCAGGCTTGTCCCTGTAATCCGCAGCCATCTTGCCCCAAAAGCTTCGCACCATCAGGGGGCTGCCTCCTCAGTCCAGATACCCGACCCTCCCTCCCAAGCCATATGGGGCGCCTTTGTTGCCAGCTAATTGGATGCGGACCGGTCTCGAAAAAGAGTGGACAACGGCCCAGCCCAACGAGCGTATGTACCAACCCGAGTTGCAGGTCATGGTCCTCTTGCTTGCTTGGTTGCTTGCTGCCATTGCCGGCATATTAGGCGAGTCCATTTTTAGGTAAGCTTGGTATTTTTCACGCACGCGCACGAGCCATAGGCTGTTCTAAGTGGTCCCAAGCGCAGTTCCCCTGGTTTGAAACAGAAGAGCATTTGTGCCCGACTGCGGTACATTTGGACAATTTGGTCCATGTTTCCATTTGTCCCAACTCCCTCTCTGTCTCCGAGATATGAAGCAGATTATTGCGGGCACCCATGGGCACCCGCGAAAGCAAGGGATATTCCAAGCTGGTAACAAATGGGGGTAGAGCCGGGGGCCGGAGCAATTTACGCTGTAAATTTACGTAAATTTTTGTAAATTCCTCGAAAAGTGGCGTAAATTCCCGTAAATTTTTGTAAATTCGGCGTAAATTAGGGGTTTTACATGATTTCCTTGCCATTGCTGGTAGTTGCAAATATTTGTGAGCTAGATTCTTGTCCATTTTGGAATGTAAATTGTGTAAATGCCCCTTCCCTGTGGCACAGTCCGCCGGGGCTGTGTAGCCAATTCGCCGAGACCGGCAAGACGAGTGAAGATCCCTGCCTCGAGCTTTTCCCCGGCTGGAGAAGGAGGCATTTAGGGGCATCCTCTCTTTCTTTGCTCTCACGTGCTTTGCGTGCCATTCCGTGTCTTTACAAATATTTGTGAACAAGACTTGTGTCAATTGTCGTCTGCAAACATTGTTGATGCCTGTCTCCTATGCCAGAGAACACTAGGCCGAATGCGGCAAGACGAGTGAAGATCCCTGCCTCGAGCTTTACCCCGGCTCGAGAAGGAGGCATTCAGGGGCTTGAAGATCCCTGCCTCGAGCTTTTCCTCGGCTCGAGAAGGAGGCATTCAGGGGCTTTCTTTCTTCCTTTGCTTTCTCGTGCTTTGCGTGTCATTCCCTGCACTTACCAATATTTGTGAACAACATTTGTGTCCATTGTCAAATGCAAACTTTGTTCATGCCCGTTTCCTATGGTAGAGAACACTAGACCGAATCAGGCAAGAAGAGTGAAGATCCCTGCCTCGAGCTTTACCCCGGCTCGAGAAGGAGGCATTCACGGGCTTGAAGATCCCTGCCTCGAGCTTTTCCCCGGCTCGAGAAGGAGGCATTCAGGGGCTTTCTTTCTTTCCTTGCTTTCCTTCTGTTCACGCTGTTCTAGCTTTGTTATGTAAATGTGGGTGTGGAAGCAAGGCGGTGATGCCGTGTGGCATCACTTTGCTACTCCGGCAGCCGCGCTCCGCTACATCAAGTCCGAAGGTGCCCCCTCAAATTTGCAGCAAGTGCAGATTGAGTGTGTGGCGAAGAATTCGAAAGCGCGCAATGGTTTCGAGTTCTCGGTTGAAGCCCCCAAGGCACCACCCAAGCCCGCGCGAACGACAGCCTACGCCCCATCGGTGCGAGTTGCCGCGGCCAGCTATGCGGGGTCACTGCTGCATGCTCCCAGTGTCAACGGGGGGTGCATGAGCAGTGCTTCGTTGTTGTGAAGGGAAACGCTGGACAGGTGGAGGTGGATGAGGAGGGCGAGTCGGGAGATCATCCATGGTGTTTCGCATGTGCATGTCGGGGGTGTGCCAAGCCTCTAGGGGACACTGACACTCAACAGTGCATGCGATGTAAATGCTATGTGCATGTCACGTGCGTAAATGATGGTGCTTGCCTCTCCTGTGCTCGGCCCGCACCTGAGCAGGTCGCAGAACCCCGTAGAGAGCAGCGGCCATTCCACACTTCGTGGCAGTCTGGCCGCCCTTGGCTTAAATACGAAGATGGCATGATGCATTGTGCGGCATGCCGTGCCTACCCCCAGCTCGGAGCCCAACCTGAGTGGATTTAGGGAATTAAGAATTGCAAATGGGACAAGATTAAAAAGCATCAACAATCTAGCTGCCATGCTGTTTCTTTGGCTCTCTGGAATTCTGCTGGTAAGGTGAGGAAGGTGACTCACACCCTCCCGCTTCAGACAAGGCAAGCTATTCGGGCGCTCTTCCGCCTTGTGTATCGTGCCGTGAAACGGCGCGGTATGCTTCGCGATGTGGCTGGGGACGCTGAGGCCGGTGAATTGAATGGTGCAAGCATCATCAAGACACATCGATGCCATCCGTCCGCCATTGAAATTCTGGAGCATGTTGCTGCTGATGTGCGCACGGAGGAGGCCAAACCCCTCTTCCAAGCCCCATATTTTGCTCTCACTTCGGACAGTTGCACCGATCGGTCAACAAAGAAAGAAGAGATGCTGTATGTCCGATATCCCCTCCCCAATCCCTTGTTTTTCTAAAAACAATTGTTTGCCTTTCTTTGTCAGGCAGTTTTCTGTCCGTATTATTGGGAGGAGCCCCCCCCCCCCCCCCGCCCACATGTTCCCAAATGTGACAGCTCTCTGAGCACTACAACGGCCCACTCCCACGTTGGATTGAGGGGCTGCTGTCGTATGAGCGCTGCTGTAAGCGGCAGTGCTGGTTGGCCGACCGCAAGGAGCTTCTGTGAGCTGTGGCGTGGATGCTGTCGGAGTACGGGGCGATCCTAACGCAGAGCTGGTGGACTTGACGTGGGACCGAGCCGTTTCTGGGGGACTTGAACCATCAGGCGGGCCGGAGATGAAGGCAGATGCTGTCGGCGTGCGGGGCAGGTCCTGATGCAGAACTGATGGACCCCACCTGGGTCCTAACCGTTGATGGAGGACCTGCACCACCAGATAGAGCTGATGGACTTGACGCGGGCACGGGCCAATTTTGGAGGAGTTGAACCACTAGGCGGACCGGGAGATGCAACTGATGGACTCCGCCAGGGCGCTAACTGTTGCTGGAGGACTTGCACCACCAGGCGGACCGGAAGATGAACAGCGTGCTGTCAGAGTGTGGGTAAATAATAGCGCAAGCTAAGGCGAGGGAAAGAGGGACTGTTCCGTGCTTGTGTTGAGTCCTCCTGCTCTTGAATGTTGTACAGTAGGGTACTCAGCCACTTGGCCAGAGCCCATGTGCACAGCTTCAACTGCTCAGTGAACGGACGTCCTTCGCTGGGTGACCTATGCAGAGAGTTCATTGCAAAGGTTCACAGATACTATCTGAATGTTGTACAGTAGGGCACTCAGCCACCTTGGCCAGAACCCATGTGCACAGATTCATCTGCACAGTGAATGGGGGTCTTCCTTCGCTGGGGGGCCTGGGACCACCAGCACAGGCAGTACTGGTTGGAGCAGTGTTGACCTACAGGTCACCAGTTGTGGCAGCAGTGGTTTGAGTGGCACTGGCCACAGACCGCCGGCTCTAGTAGCAGTGGTTTGCGCGGACCTGACCTCCAGACCGCCAGCACTGACTGCAGTGGTTTGAGCAGCGCTGACCTACAGGCCATAGGCCATGGCAGCAGTGGTTTGTGCGGCGTTGGCCTACAGACTGCTGGCTCTGGCAACGATGGTTGGAGCAGCGCTGGCCTACAGACCGTCAGCTCTGGCGGCAGTGGTGTGGGCGGCACTTGCCTTCGGGCCGCCAACTATGGCAGCAGGGGATTGAGCGGCACTTGTGGGTGGGAGGGGGGGGGGGATGGGGGGGGGTTCGTGCCTTTTTCTTAAGTGTCTTTTCTTTTTCGCTCAGTTCATACCTTTTGGTGTGCGCCACCGGGCTTTGCACGGAGGCAATCACCAATTAGCTCTGGTGGCCTGGACTGGGTTGTACTAGAGAGAAGTACACCCAGTCTGAGTTACATGAATTGTCCCGTTTTGGTGCCGTGTGTTCCTACCCCCTTGGCAAACCCTTGTTTTTCTAAAAACAATTGTTTGCCTTTCTTTGTCAGGCAGTTTTCTGTCCGCCCACCCACCCACCCACGGGTTTGTCTGGTGGGATGGGGGGGGGGGAGGAGGGGTTGCGAGTGCCGGTGTGGTGTGTGCCTGTGGTTGGCAGTGTCGCTCCCACGAGAGCGTTTGTGTCGCTCCCACGAGAGCAGAGTTTGGGCGGGTCCCGGGGGTTCCGGAGACTGCACCGGCAGAAAAGACCCCTCACCCCTACCTAGGCAGGCAGGATTGTGTCGTAGTCTGCCTGCCCACCCCCCCACCCACGGAGGGACAAGGATGGCACGGTCTTGACCGTGGAGGGTGCCAGCCTTTGTTTCTCTGCCCACCCACCCCCCCACGGGGGGGTAGGGATTTGTCTACTTGTCTGGTGTTATCTCCCCCTGATTAGGGGGGAGACGTCGGTCACTATCGCCTCCGGGCCCTGGTGAGTGCGACACTATGGGCAGTGCTGCCCTTCTGGCACTGTCGGTGTCTGGCACACCCAGTCTGAGTTACATGAATTGTCCCGTTTTGGTGCCGTGTGTTCCTACCCCCTTGGCAAACATGTAGTGACACACTTTTTTTCACTTCAACCATTGGAGGGGGGGGACGCAAAGTCGATTCTCAGAGCCTACAAGGCAGCATTTGAGCAAGCCGCCATCCCTTTGGAGGTTTGGGTCCGTTGGCTTGTTTGGCTTTGCACGGATGGGGCAAATGTCATGGTAGGAACAACTTCTGGCTTGGTCGGCCTCCTCCGTGCGCTGCAGCAAGAGGTAACAGGGCATGCTTACTTTGTAGCCATGCATGCCAACTGCCATCGGGCAGATTTGGCATTCAAGGATGCATTGAAGGAGGCCCATGTAAGTATGTATTCACACACATTCTTTTCTAATCCAAACACCAAACCAATCATTGAAACGGTGGGAAAACGCCACTTCGGGTCACAAGGCCGAAGCAACCAACCTTCAAAACATTGAGTTTCTCTGTTTTGAGTTTTTGAGGTTGGTTGAGCTGTTGAGTGACACCGTCCGTTCTACTAATTTACACCATTTCTTGGGAATTTACGCCACTTTTCTTGGGAATTTACGCCGTTTGGGGAAAATTTTACACCAATTTACACAACCTGGTGGCCGGGGGCCGAAACGAGTGTAAACCCCCGTAAATTACCGGCTTGGGATATTCCCCACCCCCAACCCCAGCCCCCAAAGGGTAAGGGTAACTGGTGAACCCACTCCACCTTATGCCTCCCGACCTTTCGCCCACATGTAGTTCGGGGGGAGTTGTGTCATTAACTGAGACCTTGGCCCCCCTGTGCTCCGCATGATGGACCTCATCGCCAGCCAGGTATGCCCTTTTCATCGCTCACGAAAGCTACAATGAAAACATCAAGAGCGTACCCAGTTTGTCTGCTGTACATTGTTTGTTGTGTACATTGTCAGGTCTGGCATGCAGTACACCCGGTGTCCCTGTCTTGCTCAGATCAATTTTGGGCTTCTGGTGTTTCTGGGGAGTTACACCGTGTTTATTTGCGTTTGCAGGTAGTCTACGCTCGCCACCCAAACGGGAAACGCCTCATCAAAGTCCACAATGGGCCGCGTAATCCACAAGCTATTCGCGATTTTGCCATGGAACTCAAGGCAAGGGAGAGATCGCGGCTGACGAATTAGATGGCACAGCCGTTCCACTACTGAATGCAGGGTTCTGTTGTGAGGTTTGATGGGCCTGGCACCAACAGCTCCCTGCAACGCGAATGGAGAAGGCATTGTGACGTCCAAGATGCAGATTCGCGCTTCTGCTGTTGATCCCCTGGCAACACTGATCGTCTTCAAAGGACACTACAGCGTTGCTGAATTGCTTTGCAAATCACATCGCCGGATGCTGGACAATCTTTCCAACAGGCAGGAGGCTAGCAAGCTCCTGCAGGGGTTCAGACAGTGTGCCACTTGGTTGCTGCAATGTAATTTCGGACTGCTGTGGATTCCCAAGGTTTCGTTCGTACCGCGTCCCCAGACAGCGTTGATCGCCAAAGGGGGCGGTGGCAAGAAAGATCACAATATACTTTTATATCCCAAATACTCTGCTGTGGACAAGGAGGGAGGCAGGAAAAGGAATATCGGGCTATTATTTTGGAGCAGACACTTTCATGGCCAACTGGCAGCCATTTCCAGCGAATCTTGCATTGATGTTGGGACAGAGTGCTGTTGGGTTGCAGGATCGGGAGACATGGCATTGTCCCAGCAGTATTGCAAATGCAACGATGTGGAGAAGCCCATGGCTACAGATGGACTTGGACACTTGCAGAGGATGAGGGTGTTGCCCCTGCAGTGTGGATGGGGGGGGATCCCAAGTGGTTCGCACAATTCACTGTTCAACGGCAACGGCATCCCTGATAAAGCCCGCGTTGCTGGTCTGTTCGCATTCTGTTGTGGTATCCCACCGGTTCTTCTGCTCTTGTATGAGGTGACAGCGAGGCATACACAGCGCATCTGCTGTATTGACCGATTAAGTGATTCACATATTACGTTATCAGTGAGTCGTACACACCAACAGTACACGGATCCCACCCCTGGGGCAATCAGGACTTTCTTCAAGATCCCCTACAGCTTCTTAGGCGCAAGAGTAACATCGCCCACCGGTGGAGACGGCATATTCGCTGTGTATTTGCTGTCTTTTGACGCACGGCCCACGACTGGTGCGTGTTCCACTCTGCTTCTGGGGAGGTCCTGCGGGCAACATCAACCTTTCATTTTTCGGGCGGATGTGTCGCTTTTCACGGAACAAAGAATGCTTGCAGTGACCAAGCAGTTGATTTCTTCCCCAGGTCTTTGGAGTACCGGCACAACTTGTCGTGTGGCACTGCCCTCCAGATC
This sequence comes from Eutreptiella sp. 'Long Island Sound 2002', assembly GCA_964036045.1. Taxonomy (NCBI): domain Eukaryota; phylum Euglenozoa; class Euglenophyceae; order Eutreptiales; family Eutreptiaceae; genus Eutreptiella; species Eutreptiella sp. 'Long Island Sound 2002'. Next base: position 124,031,153 of record OZ038380.1, on the reverse strand, counting down.
AGCTGCTGAAACAGCCGAAGGCATTGCCTGGAGGTTTGCAGGTTCTATTACCTCCCCACACCCCTTTCAGTTTGGCAGTATAAGCAGCGAGTGGGGCTGCAGGAAGGTTTCCTTGCACGTGATAACGGCATCCCCATTTGGTGGTGGCACTTTACTATCCCTGTCTGTAACCACACGCCTGTTCATCCTTTTCTGGTTCAGCCCCCCATGCACGAACTTCCTGAGCTTAGCGTATGCTGTGGTTGCACCCTCGACAGTATACACTCAGATTCAAGTCAGGCATTCCGCCTTGAGGACTTCAAGGACCTGAAGATCTATAAAAGGGCTCTGCAGACCAGTGCTTACCAAACCAGTCAACGCTTGCTGTGCAGCCCCTTCTGCTCTGCTGTCTACTGCTGGCAGTGGCTGACCCTTCAATCTGTAGTGGTTTCCCGTTACTGGTATTTGGCCCCCAGTTACTGTCAGTGAGCTCCAAATTTCGCCTGGAAAAGGACAGTAGGTCTGCTTGCATGGGACAATTTGCGTTTGATCACACAACATTCTAAACACACATGCGATTCTTCTGACCCTTGATGTGCAGAATTTTGATGGGGAAAATATTTTTTCATGGTGATGCAGTGTGCTACTTGTGCCTCACAGATGGTATTGTTGCAGACTATACCCTACATCTTTTGGCCTGTTTTGTGCATTTGTAGGCCCGGCCCATGAATGACTGCAACCGTGGTGACACATATCCAAGCGTACCATGTAAGCGGTGTGTAGGAACAAGTTTGTCGGAGAAATGTGGAGAGCTGCAAGCCTGTGATCACCCCAGGGAGCGGCCAAGAAATCACGCCACTTACCCATACCTCTCCCACACCTTTGTGCTGATGCAACGTTTTTCTACCTTACTCCAGTGCCCTAGTCACCATCTGTCACCATAACAACTTGTTACATTACAACCCCCCCCCCCCCCATTTTAACGGAACAGTTTTGGATGAAAACCTTTCTTCATGAACAGTGGGATGAAAAGGTGCTTCACAGACGGGTTCCAATGTGAATCGTGCTAAGCAATACGAAGCAAAATGCCAAACAGAAGAAACAATCAATAATGAAATAGTTGCATCCCGCCGCAAAGCACGCCGCATAAGCATCCTGTCGCATGGCACGCCGCTTGGCTGTTGTGAGTTCTACAGTACAAGCCTCTATGTGTGGATGTGTGCTGAGTTTTTTTGCAAGCTGGTATAGGAAGTCATCATGTGTCAACAGAAGATGTATTTAAATCAAGAAACACCTTTGAATATCATGAAAAAGAATCAGTCTCGGATGGCATCCCGCCGCATGCCCCCCCCCCCCATGGTTGTTGTGAGTTCTCTGGTACAAGGCTCTATGTATGGATGTGGGGTATTGAATCTGCGAGAGTTGCAAGCTGCCATAGGAAGTCAGCAACCGTAATTCCTAAGTTATGAAAGATACAACTGCGTACAAGTGTGCCAAGCATGATGTTGGAATGCAGTGACTGTGCATATAAGTTGCCTATCCCCTCATTGCTTGCTAAAGTTGCATTTTGCCATGGGATCTTTACAATGGAGAAACGGGGTTCAAATCTTCCAAACAAGAGGAAGCAGCAAGGCACCCACCGCCTATCATTTTACAATCTTGCGGTTACTGCTTTTGGAAACCCCAACTTGGGTTGTAGCGTTTGATCACCACCCCCCACTCCTTGAGGTAGCATGCGTTGGAGCATGTGGAGCAGCATCTCGTAGTATGGCACCACGCCTCAAGGCACACAAGCAACACCAGTTTAACCCATGTTTGTTCCCCACCCCACCCCCTCCCCTAGCACCACCACGTTCCGCCTTGGCACAACGGAACGAGCACTTTGTATTTGCCAACTTGCACTCCTACACCCGGTTTACTACTGTAGTATTATTGTTAGTAGTGTGCTACAAGAAACAAGAAGATATACATTGTCCGACCAAGTATCCCAAGCCAAGCGAATGCTGTCAACACAGTGTTTGCCGGGCACCTCGCCACGCGATGGATATGCCTTATTGCCACAAGCACCGCGGCGGCAGGAAATGTAGTCGCGGGTATTGTGATGAGAATGTTCAGGTTGGGGTGAACAATATTGGTCACCCATTCAAAGTATGCCAAGCTTGCGCTATGCAACAACGTAGGGGGGAGCCTTAAGCGCAGTGCGCGCGCAGTGCAACTATTTGGGCGTGTGGCCGTACTAGAGACCCATACTTTGAGATACTAGGGGCCCCTAGGGGCATCATGGTGACCCCTAGCGGAGGTTTTGACTTCTGATTTTGTCCCCCTTTGTTTGGGGATCCCCAAGAATGTAGGGGTGACGTAGCATTTCCCCCCTCTTTTGGGCCCCAACCTTCCTTGATCTTCCGCGATCTCGCATTGAGCACGTGCGAGTCTGCAGATGTTAATATGAAACATCGTCATGTGAAGGAACTGATCAATCGAGTTATGTAAGATACTTCGATGTCTTTTGAACAGGGTTTATCTTTGGATTGTGGAATTGGTTTCGAATTGGTGCCCCACCTAAAGATCCTGCGAGAGGTTGTTGAGTTTTGGGAAAACGAGACGATTTTCAAGAGAGAAACGACAATAGAATAGAAAGACAGTTGTGTGTTGTTGAGGGTGGCAACCAATGCGCTGTTCATGGCTTTTCCAGTTGTGCATGATGTGTGTTATGTGAAGGGAAGGTAGTTTGCAAATTTCTTGAGCTGGGGCAGTTTAGGTCACCTAATTCTAAGGGCGTTTCCAAGGGGTGTGCTTGGGGGCTCTTCGGGGGGAACATAGTCTAAAAGTAGCGTGCAGTGCGCGCGCAGTGCGCGCGCAGTGCAAAGATTCCCCCTAGGTTACAGGCCAGATATGTGGACACCAACAACCGTAATGGAAGCAATGGTGCGCAGAGCATGTCACCATTTGCATATGTGACCACCAACGTGCATGATGATGGTAGGAACAGTGATGCAACAAGACGAATGATTGTGATGATGTGGTATCGATGAGCCGCAGGTGAATATTAGATCCACAGAAGACAATGCCCTATTGTGGAGGGATGTATGTGCTATGTGGAACATGGAGATGGTGTACAGTGTAGCATGCTCGGATGCAAGGAGAATGTCGTGTGTGGTGGTCAACAAAAGAATCAAATACGGTATTGTGTACCGTACCGTACTTCTGGACAGCTTTTTGCCATCATGGCGTGGCGGTTGCCTGCCACACTAGAGAGCGCCTCCTCATTCCATGTAAATGAGTCTATGGGTCCTTTGCCTGTGCCCTGTCTTCCAGGGATCTAATGTATCATATACTTGAGCCACCCAACTTCCAAGAACTATCTTGAGTACGCGTGAACATTTTGAGTCAACTCCCCAAAAAATCAAATACAATATCGGTGTCTGCATAGCTACAAGGCAAAAAAGCCATGTCAAGTTGAAGGCTGTCGACAAGGATCCACATGAACCAACCTTGGTAATAATTTCTACTCATGGCATGGTGGTGGCCAATGCTATGCCAACCGTCAAGCTTGTCACAAACAATCTTCTAACACATGTCGCCCTGTTTCTAGTGGTGGTGGTGGATCCATGCAGAATTGGTGAATACACGAGCGGCATGGTACCCCTAGGTGGCGGTCATTTACCACCACCATGTCGGAGGCAGTACATTGTGCCGTTCATAACACGTTTGGTGCAATTGGCAGCTAGGCGTTGACGTTCTCCGCCATGCGGACCACAAATATTTGAGTTTGAACGGGCCTTTCTGTTACACCCTGGATGCGAACACCGTTTGCCTCCTCTATGCTCATTACAAAAAATCTCCTCTTCGCATGCCCTAGTCACACAGTCGTCTTGTGCACACTTCCACAATGGTACCTGGAAATGGCAAGCAATAGCAATAGGTGCGCACCGATTCAGTCACCCAAATTGCCATGATGCTAAAGCATCAAGCAGCAGAGCATAGGCAAAACCATGTGTAGTTGTGTTACAAACGGAGGTGGGTTCCAATGTCAACATGAGGATCACCACAAGTAGCTAAAGACTCAGGACGGTCCGCTTGCAAAACACATGCTAATCAACACGAATGGCACAGAGGGTTACGTCTGCTAGCAACACTGCACATTGCATATTGGTCTAATCCCCAAGTGCCAGAGCATCCGGCGTAAGATTGTGTTCCTCGGGAACCTCCTCACCCACTTGCCACGTCATTTGAGCGACAGCCAAGGCACACCCATGTCCCACGAGGAGTTCACCATGAAACACTACCATGGGCACAACGTCCCTAGTGTCAAACAAGTGCGCAGCCGGATATGCTGTGTTGGTTCAATCGGACTATAGTGCCTGTGGAGTTCCACAAGCATGGGGACGCTGACCAGTTGTTGCGTGACGGCGATCACCGGCCACATCACCAAGGCATGGTTTCCGGACGACGATGAGTTGCAACCAACATGGCGTCTCTGCCACAGGTGGGTCGCAGCAACGGGCCATACACCGACTCTTTCCCGCTTCCGTGCCACTTTCACAGGGGGGGAGGGGGGGGACTGGGTCTAGTGTGGGGGTTAGGGGGCCCACTTGTGGGCCCCCGAGAAGGCAGGGGTGAGGCAGCCAATTCTAATTTTGTCCCCATTAAACCCCCTTGAACAAAAGTACCACCTATCCCCCCCCCCCCGTTGCAATATTTTTTGCCCCTACATCTGCACCTCCAAGTGATCAACACGATGAGAAGGCCATTTCAAGCCATATATGTAGGGGTCCGGAGGCCCCCCCCCCCCTCTCGCTGGTGGGAATGCTACGTAACCCTGCGTTCTCGGGACCCCAACAAAGGGGACAAAATCAGAATCGCTTGCATGTCATCTGCCTTTGTAAAGTAGACTCTTGGTGAGCTATGGGGAAAAAAACCGTTGGCCAAATGTCTCCAAGCGGTCATCCCAAACCGGCAGTGAGAGGTCTCTCCCAAACGGCGGTTTTTGGACCACGGGATGTCCACTTGCGGGGTCTTTTCCCCAACGGGGGCACATAATAACCTTTTGCGTGTCCAATCCCATGCTCAGTCCTCCTTTTGGCGAGCGCATCATGTAGCCCCCCCCCCCCTTTTATGTCCACAGTGTGCTTTTGCTTCCACTGAGAATTGAACCAAGGGCCCGCTGTTGGTCAGTACAGTGTCCCACCAACTAGGGTAGTGGCCATCTCTGAGAAACTCTGCTCAGAGGTGGGACACTTATTTCAGGCGGACTGAAAAAATACCCATTTTTGCCTATTATTGATTTCTCCGGAAAATTCCGAGTATATTGAGTATAGACACATAGGGTGAAAACACAATTTTTTACCCTTTGCCACGTCAGGAAAAATTTGCTTTCAGCGCCTTTGGCGCCGATGGTCCGGCACTTTGGTGCCAATTTCTGGGGGGGGGGGGAGGGGGGGGGAAGTCGGCGTAAAGGACCCGGGCCCGGCGACTGCCTGGTGGTCTCTACCTGAATTGGGTCATCCCTGATATCAATGGGCGGAGTATGTTTCGGTGGGTGTACATGGGGCCTGCCACCGAGGCCGGTGTGGGGCAGCCACCAAAGGAGCCCATGTGGACCCCCATCCAAGATTACTACCAGCTAATGTCGAAAGAGGCACAACGCCGCCAGTAACGCACCGCCAGTAACGCAGTCGTCTCAAAATCTACTGGCCGTTGTGTCTGCTAATGGTGCTAGTAGGCAGTGCCATATATATGGTTGGTGCATAGTGAAAGCTGGTGCTGAGGGTGGTGGTATGTGGTGGGTTCTCAGCCGAACCGTGCTTCCACCAAGAAGCCACGTCGGCTGGCGTTGTTGGCACCACACCATTGACGGTTTTGTGGGCACCGGCACTGGCAACACAACCCAATTACCCAACCCCATCCCCATTTTAGGGACCTGGTTTGCCTTAGTCAGCCTGAAACGTTGGCCCAAATCAGTGATTCTGGCAGTAGTAGCAAGAAAGACCATCTAATAAAGGTGCCCGTGCATTTGTATTCCATTTCTGTTAATTCTGATGGCAAATTGTTCTGTTTGTAATAGCAAGGGGTCAACATTGTCTTCATCCAATGACCTTCACGCAACTCAACAGGCTTGGTTTCAGAAACAGCATCCGGAAAGGGTCTCTGTTGTGTTCATTGTGTGTCCGGTACCTTTAGCGACACAATTTTTAGCAAGGAAGACAACAACCTCAGTACCAGGGGCTAACGAATGCAATGTGCTGACCGCTGCCAAGAAGACCAAACCTGCTCACCCTATTGGAAGTCTTAATGTATGGTCTGTTGTCAGCTATTCAGCAAACTGTTCTGGTCAAACGCTATTCGCAGTATCTGCAGGCCACAATTTTGGTGTCCATCAATGTCTCCCTGTATTTGCGGGTCCTACTGTTGTGCTGGGCTTTGTTTTTGAACCACACAAACAGTTTTACAACTGGCCTACTAGTCCAAGGCAGGTCGTAAAAATATGCACATCGGGATTTGAACATGGTTTTTCCACACGTCAATCAAACATATGCACTAGACATGAACGGAAGCGCTGTGTTCATGGTTCATTGGTGTCTACCTGCGCTCTACCCTCCCACCGCGCCCGCCGCCATCGGCTTACCGGGAGGAGGACCGGGTGCGGGCGTGGCGGCGGGAGTGCGCGCGGCAGATTGTGCTGCATGAGAGGGTGGCGGAGCGGCAAGCAGGAGGACGACCGGGAGGAGAAGCGGAGCTGCCGTAAGGCACAAGGGGAGCCAGGTAGGGGAGCGGCGGGACAGGGCAAGCGTTGCGGGCGCACAGCAGGCGACGGGCGCACAGCCGCGCAAGCGAGAGAGAATGGCCGGCAAGTGCAGAAGGGCACGAGACCGAGTGAGCGGGATGCGGGGGGGGGGGGGGAGGGCATGGGAGGCGTGCGCCGCCGACGGCGGGCTGAGGGTGGGGAGAGGAAAAGACAAGTGGGCGCGTAGGGTAGAGGGGTCCCCTGACGTAGTTGGGGGATGGGCGGACGTAGGGCAGGGTCGCAGAGACCAGAGCCCAGCAGAGGCATGGAGGAGAGAACAAGGACGAGACGGCATAGGGTGGAGCAGCACGTGGCAGTGCACCAACTTATGCATGTGCCACGGCGTGAGGGTGCTGGTGAGGGTGAAGGTGAGGTGCCCCCCCCCCTTTTTTATGTTTTCTGTTAAAAAAAACAACAAACGCCAACAACGGGGAGAGGTAGATGCAGGAGAACATGGAGCACGAGGCAGAGGGCCCAAGGAAGGCATGGTAGGTCGGGCCAGACGGGCAGCGGGAGGCCAAGGGCCCAACAGGGGACAGCCCTGGGAGGACAGGGAACGGCGGACGAAGGGAGGGCCCAGAGCACACATGACGGGATTAGAGGAGACATGCGAGAGCGCCACGGGGCGCAGGGCGAAGGAGGGCTACGGGAACCAGAGGCCTAGGGGATGGACATCCCCGAACAGCACAAGGGGCTAGTAGCAGGCGAGCGGGGGATAAGTAGCAAGGGATCAGGCCGCACCTGTGGGATGGACGTCCCAAGATGGACAGGAAGCACAGAAAAGACGCACGGCGAGGGCTGCGAACTACAGCGGACGAAGCGGACGCCAGGAGAGCACGGAGTGCAGGGACGGCAGCCCCAAAGGGGGAGTAAGGCGAAAGCAAAAGGCACGGCGAGAGCCGCAAAAAAAAACAAACAAGGGGACAAGAGCGTCAACAATGCACCGCAACATACCCCTGGGAGCAATTGCCGGGAGAGAGTGCCCGGGGCTAACCCGGATACACCCTGGCCTAGGACCCCATGTCGGGTAGCCCTGCCCTCGGGGCTTGTGAGGGTGCCGGGAGAGGAGGGTGGCAGCCGATGGCCAATGGGCCCACTGACCGTGACGCCCATCAGGGGGGATCGGGAGGTGGGTGCCGAGCCTAGTCCGGGCGGTTGCGGGTGGACGATACCCTAGTGCACCTCCGAGAACCCAGTGGGTACTCTGCCCGTGAGAGTGGGGAGTGGGCCCTGCGGAGGTGGGATTGTCTCGCCGGTGCACCGACGCAGGGCCCTGCCTGCAAGGGACCTATCAGACCGCACGGCTAGGTGAGGGGAGGACTGACTAGGCGTCGGTCGGGCTCCGGGGGAAACCAGGTGGTCGCCCGTGAGGGGGACGGTTGCCCGTGAGGGGACCTCACACTTGGGGGAACCTATGGCGGAGAAAGTAACCCCCCCCCCACCTTCGAGTGGCCGCCAAACAAAAAGGGGTGTGGCAAGACAAGGCCGATCAGAAGTTCAAGTTCAAGTTTACCACTGGGCTACTAGTCCAAGGCAGGTCGTAAAAATGTGCACAGCGGGATTTGAACCTAGTTTTTCCATACGTCAATCAAACATATGCACTGGACACGAATGGAAGCGCTGTGTTCATGGTTCATTGGTGTCTACCTGCGCTATTGGACTGACAGGTTAGGGTTAGGGTCACCGACCTGGTGGAACCAGTCTTGGTTTTATAGCCCTTTTTAGTGTCTAGGGTGGACCCACCAGGTTTAGCAGTAGCAAGCAAGCAGCAAGCAGCAAGCAAGCAGCAAGCAAGCAGCAGCACGCGCGAAATGGGAAAAAATGAGACGTCCGTTGTGGTGCTTTGGATTTGGTTGAAATTTTGGTGCATGATACCTATGGGTGTGAAGTACAATCACACAAAGTTTGAGCGAGAAACTCAACGGTGGCGGCCGGGAACGGGATTCGCAAGTGGCGGACCTTAGTTTCAAAAACTGCAGTTTAGGGCCAAAAACAGCCATTTTTGGGCCAAAAAAGCCCTGGAACCCATTCAAAACGGCCAAACGAAGGGAAACATTGGGCGGTACGCTCCACGTGCGGCTTGACTTCCCCGTGTCAACGAGCCCTTTGCGGCCCTCTAACTCCATGATATGTCCCGGAAACGGCCCAAAAAGGCCCCCAGAAGCTCCAAATTGGTTGCCAACAGCCACAAACCAAGAATAGGCCATATCTTTGGCTACATGGCTCAAAATGCGATTCCGAGGGCACCTACTCCAACTGCAACCCCCCATTTTTTGTGGTTTCCACCCCTCAGAATTGCCCAAGCGGACGCCTAGACCCCCATACCTAGGCCCGGTAGGCTGCAGCAAGCTGCAAGCTCAAGCCCAAACAGGTGGGTGCCCAAATGGGTCAATAGAGTCCAGTAGGGGCAAAAAGATGAATTTTCTCAAAAATGATCCTAGACCATGTGCGAAGCTAAAACAAGTGTTTTTGGACCGTTTTGAGCTTGTGGTGGCCCATTTTGGTCCTCCGAAAATCCCAAAATGCCTTGAAAATGGGTTGTTTTGGGACCAAAAAGGGTCAAAAATGGGTCAAAAGCACATTTTTCCAAACCTCATCCTAGACCATTTGGGGTCCACAAACGGGTGAAATGAGCCCATTTTGAGCCCCTTTTGAGTCCATTTTGGGGCATTTTGGCCCCTCAAAAGTCCAAAAAGCCTTGAAAGTGGGCCTCGTGGTGATGGGGTTCACTTGCAAGCTGATTCCACTTTGTCAAGGGCCATCAATGTGTGAATCATTCTTGATGTCCCTCACCAGTCATAGCTGATGTTCCCTCCCCCACCAGCTCGGTCCCAATATTCAGTCTTGATTAGGGGCACCCCACCAAGAGTAGGGCTTCCAAGCTCCTGGGATGCAGTTATGGTCACCTGACCCTCAGTTGCAAAAGGGTTTATAATTATCTCAGTGACAATACTCTTCCGAGGCACTTTGGTGGAAAGGATGTTCACTAGAGCGGTGACAGAAGTGTCTTTGGCCGATTCAAGAAGGGGCTGAATATGCGGATTGCATTACTCCCTCCCCCACTTTCCAGATTTTTTGCGCATTTGCTGGTATGGTGCCCAAGAGAAGTCAAAAGCTTGAGATTGTGCTCATCTCTGGGCAGCGCAACCAACAATCCCTTGCGCATCGTTCAGTGTGGTGATGAAAAATTGGGGAATGGCACACAGTTTCCTGCTAATCATACCAGGAAAAGTCAAGAACACCCCCAATGGTACTCGCTGTGCACAGGGGGGGGGGGTCACTTTGAGCCATTTTGGCATGTTCCCTCGGGGGGTTGTGTGGGAACCATCACACGACAGCGGGGGAATCGCAAGGGGAGGGGGCTGCATAGGGCCACGTTTCGCACATTAGAATACTTCGAATACCAGAGTCTGTGGCAGGCGCAATGCCCACGCTGACAGCCGGAACACTGGCATCTTACATGTTGGACCGCCTACTTTGTGGCACTGATGACCATCATTTTGCATGCAAGGGCAGCCTGATAGTGTTCCACGGTTTTCTGGATTTGCCCTCTCTACAGTTGTTCGTGACACCCAAGGCATACTCTTGCCCTCTTCTACAGTTGCCTACAATTTTGGCAGCCGAACCACCATGAAGTTTGGCAAGCGCATGCAGGAATGTCTTTTTTACCCGTGGGCTGAGCACTACCTCCGGTACAACAGTCTCAAGCAGGCCCTCAAAAAGGCCACGCGGGGCCCCCAGTTCCTCTTATTGCTGAAGTCTGAGCTGCAGCGCATCGAGGCTTTCTTCAGGAGCAAAGAGCGAGAGCTCTCGCAGCAGCTGCATGCGTTTGAGACGCGAGGCATCCTCAGCGGCGATGTGCATTTCGTGGATTTCTGCAGCAATTTGGACCATTTGCGAGAGTATGTGTTGGTCAATTATTTGGCTGTGCGCAAGATTGTGAAGAAGCACGACAAGCTTTGCACCTCCGAGTGCCACCCAGTTGCCTCTGACGCCGCACGAATGCTGTCAAAGTGTACGGTGCGTTCCCTGCCTACCGCAGTCTAAGTCTCATTTTGAAGGCCATGGGTAGTTGCTGTCAAGTGCAGCTCAACTTTCATCAGACGCACCTGCAATGTTGTGACCTGCAATGTTGTGGGTACCAAAACGACTGTAATGCCCGTGCCTTGGACCTTGGATTTGGTTTGGTGCCAGACTGTGTGGAAGCCTGCCACCAGCCTGACCCAACCCAGTCATCCATTCCTCCAAAACATGTTTCCTTTTTCAGTCCACGCCCTCCAAATAGTGGTTGCGGGGGCTGTTTACTTGCCTCCCAGAGCCCTCTCACTTCAGGGGATTTCAGGGGATATCCCAGCACCCCTGGGTTGCATGTCCAACTGATGGAAGGTGAACCCTCCCGGACCAACATTGTGCAAAACCACTTAACTTGAAGATACAGGAGCTGAAAACAAGAGCAGGGATTTTGTCAAGG